>LR738712.1:374161358-374203541 GCA_902687465.1 Secale cereale
CCGCACGTTGCCACTTCGTGGAGCACGTCTTCACTTTGAACGCCCTGCGCGTCACCACTACCTAGGACACGCCAACATCACTCTAACCGCCCCGCGCGTTGTCACTCGGTCGCCCTGCGACTCGCCATTCGTTTGTGCACATCTTCTCGATTCGGCCACTCCGTGCGTCGCCACTCCGCCACCCCGCGCGTCGCCCTCGGTTGTGCACGTCCTCACCACTCGGCTGCCCCACGCGTCGCCATTCGGTCGGTCACCTCTTCGCTACTCAGCCGCCACGCGCGTCGCCACTCTGTGGAGCACGTCTTCACTTTGACCGCCCCGCGCGTCGCCATTCGGTTGTGCGTGTTTTCTCCAGTCGGCCGCCCCATGCGTCACCACTCGGTTACGCACTTCCTCACCACTCGACCGCCTCGAGCGTCGCCATTCGGTTGTGCACGTCTTCTCCAGTCGGCCGCCCCGCGCGTCGCTACTCGGTTACACACTTCCTCACCACTCGACCGCCCAGCGCGTCGCCATTCGGTTGTGCATGTCTTCTCCATTCGGCCGCTAGAGAACAAGATTTGAGTGGAAAGCAACTTGGGGAAGGCCAGAGAACAAGATTCATATGGTAGATGTGGAATATCTTGATCTCAACACTTGAGTAGGTGGTTCTCTCTCAGAACTTGAATGATGGAAGTGTAGGTATGTTCTGATGGCTCTCTCCACGAGTGAAGAGTGGATGGAGGGATATATATAGCCTCCTCACAAAATCTAACCATTACACGCAATTTACCAAACTTGGTGGGACCGATTCAAAGAACTCAGTCAGACCGATTTATTGATAATGTGACCGTTAGGTATCTCGGTGGGACCGATTACACAAACTCGGTGAGACCGATTTTGGTAATAAGCAAACAAAGAGTTGGTCAGGAAAACTCGGTGGGACCGATTCGCTCATTTCGGTGAGATCGAAATGTTACGAAGAGGCAACAGAGAGTTTGCATTACAGACTCGGTGGGACCGATTGCACCTCTCGGTTAGACCAAAAATATTGCAATGGGCAACAGAGAGTTTGCAATCCCATCTCAGTGAGACCGAGATCCCTTTTGGTGAGACCGAAATGATTAGGTTTTCTGGCAGTGGCTATGTCAAATGAAATCGGTGGCGCCGGATAGATATTTTCGGTGGGGCCGAGTTTGACTTTTGGTTTGGGACATATGTGGATGTGAGAAAGTGGTTGAGGGTTTTGGAGCATATCACTAAGCATCATGAGCAAGCAAGCCAATAAGCAACAACTCATCGCCTTTTAATAATATTGGCTTTCCTATGGACTCAATGTGATCTTGGATCACTGAAATAGAAAATGTAGAGTCCTTAGCTTTGAGCTTGAGCTAATCCTTTCATCTTTATCATTTTGAGGGGTCCACAATCCTAATCCATGCCATGCCAATCATTGAACTTTCCCGAAATATTGTCTTGAGATAGCATTAATTCAATGAGCTATATGTTGTTAGTAATTACCAGAACCACCCAGGGATAGTTGCACTTTCAGTTGTCCACCTCCTTGGTGTTCCCGGCGCGGCGTGGTCAACAAACGAGTGTTATCGGAAGACGACTGTACATGGAGAGGCTGATAGTGTGGACGCACCAGTTCCATGGACGCACGCATGCAACCGCCTCCTTATTACGCGAAAATAAAATTATTCCTCCCCCTGAAAGGTAGGACTCACCACATATATCTTCGCATGGAAGGAAGTGCCTCCTTATTCCTGCCCCTGAAACTTGGGACCCATCAGCAACATCTTTGCAAGCGGAAGTGCCTCCTTATTACGGGCAAAAAAAAATTATTCCGTCCCTGACAGTTGGGACCCGCCAGCTATATATTCGCACGCAAGGAAGTGCCTCCTTGTCCTCCCTAACAGCTGGGACCCACCCAGTGTAAGCGTACGTAGCGTTCTCTGTCTAGTCGCGAACGTGTACGTACATAGCGGTAGATCGGTCTCTCGGCAGCGATGAACTGTGGCCGAGTAAGGAGCGACATGTGTCGTACGTTCAGTCCCTTCAAAACCGTGTACACGAACATACAACTACATGGAAAAACACATGGCTACGTATGTACATATGGGCAGACTCTCGAACGCATACTCGCACATACGTACGGCCAGGGCTGGTGTAGATCGTGAGGCAGCGGACGGCAGCAACGGCGTCGTGTTCATCGGTAGCCAACCGGCGGGGTCGGAACGGAGAAACATCATCGTGTTCATCGGGAGGCAATCGGCTTGGATGGAATAGTCGAAACCTGGTGTGACGTACCGCAAAATGTAGGGAAACGACCTTCTGCTAGAGCACGTGCGGTCGAAACGGGGTTCTGTTCATCGAGAAGGGTCTGGCGTACCACCAAACGAAAGAAACGGCCTTCTACCCAGCAGGCTATCGTCGAAACGGTATCCTGTTCATCGGGAGGGGTTTGGCGTACTGCAAAATGGAGGAAACAGACTTGTGTTGGAGCGCTACGGTCGAAACGTGGGTCCTGTTCATCGGGAGGGGTGTGGTGTACCGCAAAATGGACTCCACAGGCTACTGTTCACCCACCGTCAACTTCCTCCAGCCTCCACCGGCTAGTGTTCATACAGCCCTCCACGGGATCCTATTCATCCAGCCCTAAATGGGGTCCTGTTCATCCTACTAATCCTCCACCGGCTACTATTCAACCAGCCCTCCACGGGGACCTGTTCATCGAACCCCAACGCCTCGGCTGTGGCGGCCTCGTCTCGGGGTCTTGTTCATCCAGGTGCAACTGAAACGTCCAACTCCCACGGGGTCCTGTTCATCCAACCACAAACACGTATGTCTCGACTCGTTCAAACAACCCCACATTCAATGTTCATCAAGAGGCAGCAGGCTCGATCGGCTTCAGTAACCAGCAGCATTGATCGATCAGGTTTAGTTAGCAGTGGCAGCGAAGGAATCGCTCGGGTTCAGTTAGCAGCCAAGGGATTGATCGCTCGGGTTCAGTAACATATCTAGTGCAATCAATCGGGTTCAGTAAGCGAACGCCTCGCTTGGGTTCAGTTAGAGCCCAACGCCTCGCACATACACCCGACCTGTATAAGAGAAACGAGCAAACCTCTGTGCATCGCTTCACCCCGACCAGCCACCGTAACCGAGAACTCCCCGAAATTTTCCTCGCCCTCGCTTTGACCACGGTATTTTTCGTCATGGACGGCCCAAAGAATGTCATGCAGCTGCATCTCTAGCACGCCCAGGACGAAAAGCCCATTTTATGTCATCATTTTTTGTCATAGATGTAGGAGCCCACCACATCTATGATGATACCGGGTTTTGTCGCAATTATAGACATAGAAGTGTCATAAGTATGACAAAAAAAAATTCGTTCGGTCCAAAATGTCACAGATGTGTCTTTTTTTAATAGTGAGAGTGAGAACAACTCGGTGAGGTCAGATATGGATTACGACAAGGAAGAGCACGATAGCAGAAACAACCCCAAGGACGCGGCAGCGAAGAAAGTGGTGCAGCGCCCAGTGTACTTCGTCAGCTCCCTATTGCAGGGGGCTAGATCCAGGTACTCTGGCGTGCAAAAAATGATTTTTGGCCTAGTCATGGCCTCAAGGAAACTGCACCACTACTTACAATCCCATGAGATCACAATTGTCACACGCTTCCCTTTGCAAGGGATACTCCGAAACCCAGAGGATACGGGCAGGATAGTGGAGTGGGCATTGGAGTTATCCAGCTTTGGCCTGAAGTTTGAAAGCACATCAACGATTCAGAGCAGGGCATTGGCAGAGTTTATTGCAGAGTTTATTGGAGTTATCCAGCTTTGGCCTGAAGTTTGAAAGCACATCAACGATTCAGAGCAGGGCATTGGCAGAGTTTATTGCAGAATGGACACCAACCCCTGACCAGGAAGTATTGGAAACAATTGTTCCCGACAAGGAATCCCCCCAAGAATAGATCATGTATTTCGATGGCGCCTTTTCCATACAAGGTGCAGGGCTGGCGTGCTTCTCATTGCTCCCTCTGGGAACACCCGAAGTACGTCTTCCAGATGCATTTTTTTCGGAAAGAGGCGACCAACAATACAGTAGAGTATGAAGGGCTCCTTGTCGGGCTCAGGATTGCCACAGAATTGGAAATCAAGAAGTTGATCATTCGAGGAGATTCACAACTTGTGGTGAGGCAAGTCAACAAGGATTACCAAAGCCGATTGATGGAGGCATGCGTCGAGGAAGTGGGAAGACTAGAGGAACACTTTGACTGATTGCAAACAGAGCATGTACCCCATGCGGAAAATAGCATTTCTGATCATGTGTCAAAGTGTGCTGCGCAAAAGCTTCATGTGGGACCAAGAACTTTTGTTCTCCAGCTTACTCCGCCCTTTGTATCCCGGGCAACAATGGCCCGAAAGAGGAGGAAACTGGACTCCAGTAAGCCTCTCCCAGTAGAGACCTCCGGGGTACCTGGCAGGGACCCTCCCGGAAACAACCTCCATTTCCTTGCCGGGCTGCACTCCCCTGCCGGGCCTCTGGTCCCCGCGGTCGAGGAACACGTCCCCACGAATGCGGAGGTGCCGCTAGTCCTCGTTGCTGAGCCCCAAGCTCCAACTTGGGAAGGCACATAGTCCACTTCCTCCAAACCGGAGAACTTCCCAAAGAGCAAGAAGAAGCTGAAAGAGTAGCACGGAGGGCCAGTATGTATCAGTTTGTTGATGACACTCTATACAGAAGGAGGCCCAACGTTGTGAAATTGAAGTGCATTTGCCGGGAAGGAGGAAAGGAACTGCTGGCGGAAACACACAAAGGTATGTGTGGCTCCCACATTGGATTAAGGGCATTGGTTGGGAAAGCATTCCGGCAAGGATTCTATTGGCCCACAACCCTCCATGATGCGGTCGAGCTAGTCACCAAATGTGAAGCCTGCCAGTTCCATTCCAAGAACATCCATCTGCCTACTCAACCACTTCAAACAATCCCTTTGTCATGGTCGTTTTCGTTCTGGGGGCTCGATATCCTCGGCCCTTTCCCCCGAGCTGCCGGGGGCTTTGAATTCCTGTTCATTGCCATCAAAAAGTTTACAAAGTGATCGGAAGTACTTGCCGTGAGGAAGGTGACTGGTCAGTCAGCTATCAAGTTCTTGAAAGGATTGGTGTGCCGCGTCGGGGTCCCTACCCGGATCATCACCGACAACGGCACCCAGTTCACGAGCCGTGCCTTCATGCAATATGTTCATGCCCTCGGAATAAAGATGTCATTTGCCTCTATTGCACATCCCAGAAGCAATGGACAAGCTGAGAGGGCAAACGCTGAAGTGTTGTGGGGACAAGACAAGAACATTTGATAAGCTGCAGAAGTGTGGCAGGCGATGGATCGATGATATCCCGGTGGTTCTCTGGTCACTCAGAACGACACCAAATCGAGCTACCGGCCAGACTCCCTTCTCCCTATTCTATGGGGCAGAAGCAGCCATCTCCACGGAACTCATTTTCGGGTCGCCTCGAGTGCTTGCCTACGATGAAGTAGCGCAGGATTAGCACTGGCGTGACGACGCTGTGCTTCTCAAGGAGAACCATCTCCGGGCCTCTATGTGTGCTGCACGCTACCAGCAGTGTCAGGACCCCGATCCTAAGTCACACCGATCTAGCTTGTAACACGTCATATCACTTTGCATCCTCACGCACGGTATCCCCACGGGTGCCACCTTACCTGGCCCGGGACCGTTTGCGCATTTTGGCACACGTATATGACGGTGTCTCTAGCATCCACATGACAGAGAACCCGGCCCGACATGGCTAGTTATAAACCAAAAGTGGCACTAAATTACAAAGACATGCATCCATGACCCAGCAACGAACGTGTCGGTCATCAACGTATGAACCCAAGTTGTAGCAAGCTATATGGACTTAAAGGAACAACGCGTGACATTTCCCCTAAGGGACAGACACAGGAACGAAGAAGGACACATGCTGGCCAGCCTATGTGTTCCGAAGAGTAGCAAGCTACCAAGGCTCATTGGAAGCACTAGGAGACATTTCCCTGTAAGATAGGCTACCAAAGGTAAACAACTAGGTGTCGGATCCCACACATACCAAGCATTTCAATCATACACACAATATGCTCAATATGTGCAAATACAACATTGCATCACAACAGAACTCTATGACTCAAAGTACTTTATTTAAGAGGCTCCGAAGAGCCACACATAACATATCCATACAGGTAGGGGTCACATGACCCAACACTCAAGTCATACAGTCATACAAGCACAAGCGGAAGCTAACACGTCTGAGTACAGACAACTTAGAAAATAAAACAGGCTTGGTGTAGCCTGACTATCTACAAGGCCCTTCACAAGCTCAGGATCTCCGTCTGGGTAGCAAGCTACTCGTCGACGTCAACGTCTATGTAGAACCCATCATAAGGGGCAGGGTTCTCCTCTGCAACAGTTATTAAGCAAACATGAGTACAAATGTACTCAGCAAGTCATACAACAGAACCTGTCATACATGCAACATTATCAACAGGGGTAGTGGAGTTCATAGCAGAAAGCTAGCTTTGACTCTTGGCTAACCTATACTACAACTCTCAACAGATTGCAAGATATTACTACGTACACGAGTCCTCTACTCACCACAACAATACACCACCGTGGATCCTGTTCCGTCATCCTACGGAAGGGCCATCCACGGCACTCACACTTGTCTTGAGGCTTTTAGTAGTATCCATCAACTTGTCTATGAACTGTAAGAGTAACCAAGTAGTCCGTACCGCGAACAACGGCTATTCGAATAGATTGGTAACCCTGCAGGGGTGTACTTCTTCACACACGCTTCCACCACTTATCGCCGTTTACTCGACATGTACTCGGCAACCTTCAAGCGGAAGCCCAGTATGGGTGTCGGCCACGACCTGACTAACTACACAAGTCTCTCGTCCAGGTTTATCGCCTATTTGGGTTCCATCCGTGGGGAGATCCGGCCGGGGTGTCGCTCACGGCCCCAAATGATGTGTACAGGGTTCCCGAGTCACCAAACGGGCGCTCGATACACCCGGCCATGTACCTGTCGCATCACAGCCCACCCCGAGGGTCAGCGCTGTGCACGACCACCAGTAAACTACAAACACCAGAAACTAGTTGCAACTCCTGGACAGAGAACAAGGGCAGTTAATAAGACGAGAGGGCTTGGAGCGCACGGAGCCCAATGCGTGGTAGTAGCTGTAACTTGAATCACACATACAGATCTCGGGTCCTATGGACGGTTCCAATGAAACAACCCACCACGTACTCCTACATGGCCTTTCATCGATACCTTTACCAAACATGTTCCACAGTTCCCTCTCTTTACCGAGTATGATCATTTCACTCTGATCCATCACCCAGATGAACCAGACATGACACAACTCTAAGCATAGCAGGCAACATAAACAAATAGCATGGTGGATCACACATCACATGGCTCAATGAACTCCTACACATGCTAGTGGGTTTCAACTATTTACTATGGCAATGACAGGTCATGCAAGTGAATAGGGTTCAACTACCGCAGCAAGTAGCAGTTCACACGCTGTAGCCTTAATGCAGTAAAAGAGAGCAGGAGCGAGAAGATGGGTTTGTATCGGAATGATCAATGGTTGCTTGCCTGACAGAGTGGTTGTCGGGTACTGCTCTTTAGTTGGATACGCCGAAGTATCCTCGGGAGCAGGACCTAACACGGAGAACACCGGCGATACAATCAATAAGCAAACAAATGCAACAATATGTTGCATGCTCATGATATGGCAAGATGCACATGTTTTGGACTAATGCATCTATAAACAGAAAGGTTTGAGCCCATTTCAATCAAAGATTCAAATTGAAACCCAAACTATTATTTATGTAAGTGCATTATCATGTTTTAACGTAAACAGCAAGGTTAACTTGCTCAAATATGCATGAAACCAGTGCCATTGGATGGATTGGATTTTTCTGATCAATTTTCATATATAAATCTTTTTCCATCTGAGCTACTGTTGAATTTATATGATTTTTTTGAAGTTTAAAGCATTTTCTAGAATTTCCTGAATTGTTTTTAAATCAAATAATCCCAAAAGAACCTTTACTGTGTCAGCATGACATCATGCTGACGTCAGCAGGTCAACAGACCTGGTCCAGGTCAAACCTGACCAGTGGTACCCACTGGTCAGTGTCACAGTTAGTTAACTAACTAATTAAGATTAGATTAGACACTAACCTAGGTTTGACTAACAGGCAGGGCCCACATGTCAGTGACCCAAGGGGGTCAAACGGGGCTAACTCGCCGGCGTTTAGCCGCCGGCGAGGCCAAACGCGGCGGTGAGGTGCGGGATTTGTGCTCCGGCTACCAAAACGACGGCGGGGCACACCTACGGGCAGCTGGGAGTGAGCCGCGTTGAGTGGTGGTGGTGGCTGGCCTCGGGGTCCCCGGAAACGACGCCGGTGACGAGTCCAGCGACTGCCGGAGTGCGGGCGAGGTCGAACTCGTCGGTGCGGTGCTCGTGGAGGCGCGTGGAGTGATCCTACAGCACCTACGCGGGACGGTGAAGCTGGTGGGGCACGATGGTCGGGCCGGTAAGTTGCCGGAGCCTCGTCGGCGACGAGCTCCGCGGCGGCGCGTGCAGGTGAGCCTCGTGCGGTGCATACGGTGCAGGAGAGAACTAACGGAGAGGGGGAGGACGGAGCTGAGCTCACGGCGGTTGCAGGAAAAGTCGAGGTCGGGGGCGGCGATGGCGACCTCTGCGACCGGAGTTGGGGAAGACGGGGTCGGGGGCGACTCCAGAGCGGGCGAGCACTCGGGGCTCAGCCTGCTCGGCGTAGTCGATGACGACGGAGCGGACGGACACGGTGACGGACCACGGGGACGGCGGTGGACGCAGCTATCACGACGGCGCGAGCACGGCGGCTTCGGCCATGGTGTGGGGAAGGCGAGGGAGAGGAGCTGGGGAGGGTTGAGCGTGTCTGCGAGCTCGGGGGAGAAGTGGGTGGTCGATCCCGACCACCAGAACGGCGAGGTGAGGAAGCAAGGCGGCGGGCAGCTGCGTGGCGCGCGCTGCGGCCCCCGCCGGGCACCTGCCTGCCTGCCTGGCCGAGCCAAGCAGCTCGCTAGAGCGGTGGCTGGGCTAGGCCGGCAGGCGGGCCTGTTAGGCGCTAGGTAAGTTTTTCTCTCCCTCCTCTCTTTTCTATTTTCTTTCTGTTTCATTTCTTTTGCAACTTTGTTGAATTAATAAAAAATGCTAGAACATTTTTATAGCTCATAAAACTAGTCATGTCCACTGTATATAATATGAACAGCATGGAACATTTTAGTTTATGATTATTTGGGAACATAACATATTTTATAGCATTTAAATGCCCAAATGCAAATACCATATGAATTAATCCAGAGACCTTTGGATGTCCTAGAAAATTGTGCACCATTTTTGGCAGAGGTTTAAGACCAAGGCAAAGATGATGAACATTTTTGAAGGGCATTTTGGGTACATTGCAAAAGATTTTATTAAACCCTAGTTGTTAGAAGAGGGGTGCTGGGGTTTCTGTCATTCCCATTTCAAGTTTCTGTGGAAAGTAAACATGATGCACACTCTAGCTAGTCCTAATGCAAGCACTGACTAGGGATGTGACAACTCACACCCACTCAAAAGAATCGCGTCCCGAGATTCGGGTTCCTCCGGAAAGAGGGTGGGGTACTCAAGTCGAAGACGATCCTCCCTTTCCCAAGTAGCTTCACTCTTGGAGTGATGTGACCATTGAACCTTGAGAAACTTGATATTGTGACGTCGAGTGGTACGCTCGGTTTGATCAAGAATACAAACGGGGTATTCTCGATATGTGAGATTGTCCTGGAGATCAAGCGTTTCATGGTCCACTCCGCGGGTAGGATATGAGAAGCAACGCCTGAGTTGAGATACGTGGAAGACATCATGAACTCTGGAAAGGTGCGGTGGTAGTTCCAATTGGTAGGCAACTTCTCCTCGTTTGGCAAGAATGCGAAAAGGACCGATGTAACGAGGAGCCAATTTGCCTTTGATACCGAAGCGATGGGTTCCCTTAAGTGGAGTAACCCGAAGGTAAGCCTTATCGCCGACTTCAAAAGTCACAGCCTTATGATGACTATCATATTGGCTCTTATGGCGAGACTGGGCTGTTTTCAATTTCTCACGAACGATGCGAACTTGCTCTTCTGCTTCCTGGATCATATCCGGACCAAAGAATTGTCTTTCCCCGGTTTCTGACCAGTTAAGAGGTGTTCGACACCTTCGTCCATATAGAACTTCGATGGGAGCCTTGCCCAAGCTGGCTTGATAACTATTGTTATAAGCGAATTCGGCAAATGGAGGACACTTCTCCCAATCCATACCGAAAGAGATGACAGAGGCTCGAAGCATATCTTCCAGAATTTTATTGACTTGTTCCACTTGACCACTTGACTGAGGATGGAAGGCGGTGCTGAAAGAGAGATGAGTTCCCATAGCATTCTGGAAACTTTCCCAAAATCGGGAAGTGAAAAGACTTCCACGGTCTGAGTTGATCTCCAACGGCACACCATGAAGTGATACTATCCGAGAGATATACAAGTCTCCTAGCTGACTGGCGATTATACTCTATCGAACAGGTAGGAAATGGGCTACTTTAGAGAGGCGGTCGATAACAATGAAAATAGCATTATTCCCTTTTCTGGTCCTGGGAAACCCGGTAATGAAGTCCATACCGATCTTATCCCATTTCCATTCAGGAATAGCTAAAGTTTGGAGGGTGCCAGTAGGCCGTTGATGCTCTGCTTTGACTCCACGACAAACGTCGCAGTTAGCAATGAATTGAGCGATTTCACTCTTCATCCTAGTCCACCAGAACCTCTGGCATAGGTCCTGATACATTTTGGTACTACCGGGATGAATCGTGAGAGGAGATTCATGAGCCTCCTTAAGGATCAACTGCCGTAGATGTTGGTTCTTGGGAACCACTAAACGATTCTCGAAGAAAACAACACCTCCGTTATCAATGGAGAAACAACCCGCAACTCCTATGTGAATGTTTCTCTTAATTCGGGAAATCCCTGTATCTTGCTTCTGGGCAGCTATGATTTGATCCGTAAGGGTAGGTTTCGCCACCAAGGTGGAAAGGAATCCTCGAGGAACAATGTGAAGGTTAAGCTTATGAAATTCCTCGTGGAGAAGTGGTTGCCCTTGTTGCAACATCAAGTTGCTACAATAAGACTTACGACTTAGTGCGTCAGTCATGACATTGGCCTTCCCAGGGGTGTAAGTGATTCCTAAGTCATAATATGTGAGCAACTCAACCTAACGTCTTTGCTTGAGATTCAAATCCGGTTGGGTGAAGATGTATTTCAGACTTTGGTGATCAGTGAAGATTTCACAGCGATTACCAAGAAGGTAATGTCGCTACGTTTTAAGTGCGTGGACTACAGCTGCAAGCTCTAGATCATGTGTAGGATAGTTATCCTCATGTGGACGCAACCGTCGAGATGCGTATGCGATCACTTGACGATCTTGTATGAGTATGCAACCTAGTCCATGTCGCGAGGCGTCGCAGTAGATAATAAAGTCCTTGAAAAAGTCTGGTGGTACCAGTACGGGTGCAGATGTCAGGCGTCTTTTCAGTTCCTGAAAGCTGGACTTGCACTGTGGGGTCTACTCGAACTTTTTATCTTTCTTGAGGAGTTCAGTTAGAGCTTTAGCAACCTTGGAGAAATTCTCGACAAAGCGTCGGCAATAGCTCGCTAAGCCAAGAAAACTCCTAACTTGCTTGACCGATTCAGGAGGAGTCCAATCAAGGACGGCTTGAACTCGCTCGGGATTGACGGCAATACCCTTACCAGAGATCACATGGCCTAGATAGGTCACTTCTGGCAACCAGAATTCACATTTAGAGAATTTGGCATAAAGGCGGTGCTCTCGAAGTTTCGTCAATACCTGCCTTAGATGCTCGGCATGATCTTTCTTGTTCTTGGAGTAGATGAGTATATCATCGAGGTATACCACGACGAATTTATCCAAATACTCCATGAATATAGAATTCATTAGCCGGGAGAAGGTGGCTGGGGCATTGGTTAACCCGAAGGACATGACGGTTTACTCGTATTGGCCATATCGAGTAACAAAGGCCGTCTTGGGAATGTCCCCGTTCTTGATTTTGATTTGATGGTAGCCCAACCTCAAATCCATTTTGGAAAAGATTGAGGATCCAGCGAGCTGATCATATAGGTCGTTGATCCTGGGGAGCGGATACTTGTTCTTTATGGTGACCAGATTGACAGGTCGGTAATCTACAACCATCCGTTCCGTTCCATCCTTCTTCTTAAAGAAGAGGACGGGACAAGCCCAAGGGGAAGAACTAGGACGGATGAAACCCTTTTTCAAGGACTCATCGAGTTGTTTCTTAAGCTCAGCTAATTCTAGGGGAGCCATCTTATAGGGTCTCCTAGAGATTGGAACAGTTCCTGGGATAAGATCTATCACGAACTCGACATCTCTGTCAGGTGGAACACCGGGCAGTTCTTCTGGAAAGACATCCGGAACATCACGGACTACCGGAATATCTTCGAGTTCTGGTAGAGGGCTGGCATTAAGAGAGTAGAGCTGACGCTCAGCCATTCGGGTCAAGACATTGACTGTCTTGCCGGATGGATGTGTAAGTTGAACGGTCCTAGTGTAGCAATCAATCTTGGCGTAATGAGTTGTCATCCAATCCATACCCAAGATGATGTTTATGTCCGAGGACTTGAGAGCGATTAGTGATGCAAGGAAAACAAGTCTATCGACAAGAATTTCATTCCCATGGCTTACTCTAGAGGTTTGCCATCTAGAACCGGGAGTTTGAATTTCCATGGTGGTGGGCATGTCACAAAAGGTCATGTTGTGCATTCGGGCATAGCTCTCAGATATGAACGAATGAGATGCTCCAGTATCGAAAAGAACAGATGCCGGATGACAGTTAACGAGAAGCGTACCAAGGACGACGTTAGGATCCTCATAAGATTCCTCAGCAGAGACATAGTTGACATGACCACGTGCAGTGGGGATTGGCTTGACAAAGTTCACCTTGCCGGTTGGCTTACCACGGCCAACGGGCTTTCCTGGCTGGTTCTAAGGACACTCACGCATGTAGTGACCCGGTTCTCCACACTTGAAGCATGTCACCGTGACAGTGCGTGGAGCAAAGTTGGTAGGTGGTCCTCCATAAGTCTTGGCAGGTGCATACTGTTGAGTTGGGCGAGGCGCCTCATAGGATGGCCTCGGTGTGTATTTGGGTGGCAGAGCAGTGTTAGGAACCCACACACAGCGCTTGTGAGAGCCAGAGCCGGATGAGGAACCAAAATCACGAGGATGCTTGCGTGTGGCTTCGAAATCAGTCTGGACAGTCTCAACACTGATAGCTTTGTTCACCAACTTCTGGAAGAAGGTGCACTCGTGCAGACGGAGATCTCGGCGGAGTTTGGGTCTGAGTCCCTTGCAGAACCTCGCCTGCTTCTTGGCATCGGTGGATACTTCCTCAGGTGCATAGCGTGCCAAGTTACCAAACTCGCGACTATAGCCATCCACGGTTAACCGGCCCTGGGTGAAATTGCAGAATTCCTCCCGCTTGCGATCCATGGGACCTTCCGGAATGTGATGTTCACGGAATGCCTCACTGAACTCACCCCAAGTAGTGATTTGGCCAGCAGGACGCATAGCCTCAAAGTTTTCCCACCATAGATTGGCAGGGCCTTCAAGATGGTAGGCGGCGTATATAACCTTGTCAGCTTCGTCCACACGGGCAGAGTGTAGCTTGTGGGTGATACTACGAAGCCAGTCATCCGCATCCAGAGGTTCAGTGGAGTGATGGAACTTCGGTGGGCACATCTTGATAAAGTCATTGATTGACACCACGTCATTCCGCTGACGAAACCCAGTGTTCTGCTCTATGCGTTCCAGCAGACGGTTGGTCTCTCTCTTGTTCCGTTCTGCCTCGAGCATAACTTCAGCCAAGGAGGGTGGCTGGGGCAGATTCTCATCTCTAGCCCCACTAGCCTCACCCTGCTCCTGAGCAGCAGGAGTGCTGCGAGTGTTGACCATCCTAGGAAAACAAAACAACGGTTTAGATAAGGATGGCAAAAACTTGACATAGGAGTGCAGAATGTAATGGATGACACGGAATGCAGAGATGTTCATCCGTATGACATGGTAATATAGAAACTGCCATATATACACCAGTGGTCATACACACCATACATAGTTTAGTACAAGCCAAGGCTAAAGTACAACTGCGGTGAAAGGCGATACATCTCATCAGAGGCATTCCAAGCTCCTATACATTATTTAACTACACCTCCGAGACTCAGTACAAACTAAGTCATATTCCACAAGACGCGCAGGACTGTGGAAATACAACTACTACGATGCTACTACTGCAACGGTCTAGCTCAGACATTCCCGTAGTAATCTTCTTAAAGATTACCACCGTAGCCTGGAAGTGGAACAGATGGATCTTGAAACTCTCGAGCACTCAAAGGCTGTGGACCATAGGGACATGGATGTAGCCTCGGGCCTGATGCTGGTGGTAACCGACGCCCACGTGGAGGTGTAATACCCCCAACGTCACGCCAATCCATACGATCAGGCAGACGAGTCCGCACGGGGTACAAATCCCGCATATCCAGATATCCGGCGTGCACAGCAGGTGCAAGCCGTGTCAAAGTAGTCCAGTGGGCGGCTCGAGTGTTATACAGCTCCATCCGGAGGGCACGGACCTCACGGTCCCTATCCTCCAGCATCTGAACAGTAGTCTGAAGCAGTGGCTCCTCATGAGTAGCATCAGTATACAGACCAGTGTAGTAGCCTTCCTCTCCAGGAAGTGAGGCTGGCAGATAACAGAACTCAGTGTTCAGCAGCAGGGCATGCCTAGCCCGGATGATGGTCATTATCGAATAAGCGGCATCCTGCACTGCCATCTCGATAGTAACCCCGAGTCCATAATACCAATGGATGGGGTCATTAGCTCCGGGATATGAGGGGTATATCCTGACTGTGCAGAAATACTGACTCTGATTGAAATCCCGGTACTTTTCCTCCACGGTGTACTCAGGATACCAGCGGTAACCGGTCTCAGTCAACACACAGACTAGCATGGCCGTGTGACCGGGCACATTAATGCACCGAGTCAAACGGACCACTTGGTGAGGTGTGCGGCAAGACATCTGAAACACGAAGTAATGCAAAGGCATTAGAATTTCTGGAAGAAATCGAGCAGCATAACAACTGTAAATGCTCAAAAAAGATTTTGAGACATCATACAAATGATAGCATAGCCACTCAACAATATCATATCAAGGTTCCGGTTCCAACTAATCATCATACTAGAAGGGTAGAGACTGAACTGAGGCTTGAAACCAGCAACCCTAAGAGTCTACGGATTAGTAACACGTGAAGCTAGTAAGGATGAAAGGCCTAGTCCTAAACCTCCGTAGAAAGAATAGGCTGACTCAGATCAGAAGGGCATAAGGTAAGAAGTAAAAAGAGCCTTACGTTCCCTTCCACAATCAATTTCCCTACATATAACTAAGAATTTTTCTAGACTCAACATCGACCAGTTTGGCTTGAGAAACCTACAGGCAGTCCGGCTCTGATACCAACGCTGTTAGGACCCCGATCCTTAGTCACACCGATCTAGATTGTAACACGTCATATCACTTTGCGGGCTCACGCACGGTATCCCCACGGGTGCCACCTTACCTGGCCCGGGACCGTTTGCGCATTTTCGCACACGTATATGACGGTGTCGCTAGCATCCACATGATAGAGAACCCAGGCCGACATGGCTAGTTATAAACCAAAAGTGGCACTAAATTACAGAGATAGGCATCCATGACCCAACAACGAACGTGTCGGTCATCAACGTATGAACCCAAGTCGTAGCAAGCTACATGGACTTAAAGGAACAACGCGTGACATTTCCCCTAAGGGACAGACACAGGAACGAAGAAGGACACATGCCGGCCAGCCTACGTGTTCCGAGCAGTAGCAAGCTACCAAGGCTCATTGGAAGCACTAGGAGGCATTACCCTGTGAGATAGGCTACCAAAGGTAAACAACTAGGTGTCGGATCCCACACATACCAAGCATTTCAATCGTACACACAATATGCTCAATATGTGCAAATACAACATTGCATCACAACATAACTCTATGACTCAAAGTACTTTATTTAAGAGGCTCCGAAGAGCCATACATAACATATCCATACAGGTAGGGGTCACATGACCCAACACTCAAGTCGTACAGTCATACAAGCACAAGCCGAAGCTAACATGTCTGAGTACAGACAACTTAGAAAATAGAACAGGCTTGGTGTAGTCTGACTATCTACAAGGCCCTTCACAAGCTCAGGATGTCTGTCTGGGTAGCAAGCTACTCGTCGACGTCGACGTCTATGAAGAACCCATCAGAAGGGGCAGGGTTCTCCTCTGCAACAGTTATTAAGAGAACATGAGTACAAAGGTACTCAGCAAGTCTTACAACAGAACCTATCATACATGCAACATTATCAACAGGGGTAGTGGAGTTCATAGCAGAAAGCCATCTTTGACTCTTGGCTAACCTGTACTACAACTCTCAACAGATTGCAAGATATTACTACGTACACGAGTCCTCTACTCACCACAACAATACACCACCGTGGATCCTCTTCCGTCATCCTACGGAAAGGGCCATCCACGACACTCACACTTGTCTTGAGGCTTTTAGTAGTATCCATCAACTTGTCTATGAACTGTAAGAGTAACCAAGTAGTCCGTACCGCGAACAACGGCTATTCGAATAGATTGGTAACCCTGCAGTGGTGTACTTCTTCACACACGCTTCCACCACTTATCGACGTTTACTCGACATGTACTCGGCAACCTTCAAGCGGAAGCCCAGCGTGGGTGTCGGCCACGACCTGACTAACTACACAAGTCTCTCGTCCAGGTTTATCGCCTATTTGGGTTCCATCCGTGGGGAGATCCGGCCGGGGTGTCGCTCACGGCCCCAAACGATGTGTACAGGGTTCCCGAGTCACCAAACGGGCGCTCGATACACCCGGACACATACCTGTCGCATCACAGCCCACCCCGAGGGTCAGCGTTGTGCACGACCACCAGTAAACTACAAACACCAGAAACTAGTTGTAACTCCTGGACAGAGAACAAGGGCAGTTAATAAGACGAGAGGGCTTGGAGCGCCCGGAGCCCAATGCGTGGTAGTAGCTGTAACTTGAATCACACATACAGATCTCGGGTCCTATGGACGGTTCCAATGAAACAACCCACCACGTACTCCTACATGGTCTTTCATCGATACCTTTACCAAACATGTTCCACAGTTCCCTCTCTTTAGCGAGTATGATCATTTCACTCTAATCCATCACCCAGATGAACCAGACCTGACACAACTCTAAGCATAGCAGGCAACATAAATAAATAGCATCGTGGATCACACATCACATGGCTCAATCAACTCCTACACATGCTAGTGGGTTTCAACTATTTACTGTGGCAATGACAGGTCATGCAAGGGAATAGGGTTCAACTACCGCAGCAAGTAGCAGTTCACACGCTGTTGCCTTAATGTAGTAAAAGAGAGCAGGAGCTAGAAGATGGGTTTGTATCGGAATGATCAATGGTTGCTTGCCTGACAGAGTGGTTGTCGGGTACTGCTCTTCAGTTGGATACGCAAAAGTATCCTCGGGAGCAGGACCTAACACGGAGAATACCGGCGATACAATCAATAAGCAAACAGATGCAACAATATGATGCATGCTCATGATATGGCAATATGCATGTATTTTGGACTAATGCATCTATAAACAGAAAGGTTTGAGCCCATTTGAATCAAAGATTCAAATTGAAACCCAAACTATTATTTATTTAAGTGCATTATCATGTTTTAACGTAAACAGCAAGGTTAACTTGCTCAAACATGCATCAAACCAGTTCCATTGAATGGATTGGATTTTTCTGATCAATTTTCATATATAAATCTTTTCCATCTGAGCTACTGTTGAATTTATATGATTTTTTGAAGTTTAAAGCATTTTCTGGAATTTTCTGAATTGTTTTTAAATCAAATAATCCCAGAAAATCATTTACTGCGTCAGCATGACATCATGCTGACGTCAGCAGGTCAACAGACCTGGTCCAGGTCAAACCTGACCAGTGGGACCCATTGATCAGTGTCACAGTTAGTTAACTAACTAATTAAGCTTAGATTAGACACTAACCTAGGTTTGACTAACAGGCATGGCCCACATGTCAGTGACCCAAGGGGGTCAAACCCTTGGTCAAACGGGGCTAACTCGCCGGCTTTTAGCCGCTGGCAAGGCCAAACGCGGCGGTGAGGTGCGGGATTTGTGCTCCGGCTACCAAAACGACGGCGGGGCACACCTACGGGCAGCTGGGAGTGAGCCGCGTTGAGTGGTGGTGGTGGCTGGCCTCGGGGTCGCCGAAAACGATGCCGGCGACGAGTACAGCGGCTGCCGGAGTTCGGGCGAGGTCGAACTCGTCGGTGCGGTGCTCGTGGAGGCGCGTGGAGTGATCCTACAGCACCTACGCGGGACGGTGAAGCTGGTGGGCACGATGGCCGGGCCGGTAAGTGGCCGGAGCCTCGTCAGCGACGAGCTCCGCGGCGGCGCGTGCAGGTGAGCCTCGTGCGGTGCGTACAGTGCAGGAGAGAACTAACAGAGAGGGGGAGGACGGAGCTGAGCTCACGACGGTTGCAGGAAATGTCGAGGCGGGCTCGAGGACGGTCGGAGCTGAGCAGGGCGGCGATGGCGATCTCTGCGGCCGGAGTTGGGGAAGACGGGGTCGGGGGCGACTCCAGAGCGGGCGAGCGCTCGGGGCTCAGCCTGCTCGGCGTAGTCGATGACGACGGAGCAGACGGACACGGTGACAGAGCACGGGGACGGCGGTGGACGCGACTATCACGACGGCGCAAGCGCGGCGGCGTCGGCCATGGTGCGGGGAAGGCGAAGGAGAGGAGCTGGGGAGGGTTGAGCGTGTCTGCGAGCTCGGGGGAGAAGTGGGTGGTCGATCCCGACCACCAGAACGGTGAGGGGAGGAAGCAGGGCGGCGGGCAGCTGCGTGGCGCACGCTGCAGCCGCCGTCGAGCACCTGCCTGCCTGCCTGGCCGAGCCAAGCAGCTCGCTGGAGCGGTGGCTGGGCTGGGCCGGCAGGTGGGCCTGTTAGGCGCCAAGTAAGTTTTTCTCTCTCTCCTCTCTTTTCTATTTTCTTTCTGTTTCATTTCTTTTGCAACTTTGTTGAATTAATAAAAAATGCTAGAACATTTTTATAGCTCATAAAACTAGTCATGCCCACTGTATATAATATGAACAGCATGGAACATTTTAGTTTATGATTATTTGGGCACATAACATATTTTATAGCATTTAAATGCCCAAATGCAAATACCATATGAATTAATCCAGAGACCTTTGGATGTCCTAGAAAATTGTGCACCATTTTTGGCAGAGGTTTAAGACCAAGGCAAAGATGATGAACATTTTTGAAGGGAATTTTGGGTACATTAGAAAAGATTTTATTAAACCCTAGTTGTTAGAAGAGGGGTGCTGGGGTTTCTGTCATTCCCATTTCAAGTTTCTGTGGAAAGTAAACATGATGCACACTCTAGCTAGTCCTAATGCAAGCACTGACTAGGGATGTGACAAGCAGGCCCTGTGTCGCTCTCACAGTCGCAGGGTTCATGCCTGGTGTTTTGAGGAAGGCGACCTTGTCCTTTGGCGCATTAATTCCTGTAAGGGTTCAAACAAGTTAACGCCGAACTGGAAAGGCCCTTACCGGGTGGTACGAGTCAATAGACCTGGCGCAGTCCGTCTGGAGACCGGAGATGGAATTCAATTGCAAAACTCATGGAACATTGAGCATCTCCATACCCTTAAGGCGCGGCTGTCGGGCCCTGCCCGACAACCACCCTTTTGTACAGGCCTAGCCTCAGTTGCATGTAACCCCTAGTACAAAGCCAGGTGCAGACCCTGAGCAACAGAGAAATAAACAAAGCGCTAGGGCCCCCCGACAAGTTGCATTCATGCATAAGCATATCATGAGCATCTCATGTTCATGTAGATAAGATTCCAATTGGCGTCATTTTCATCTGCATAAACCACAGGTTCCTGCCGTGGACTTGGTTCTCCAAGGAGAGGTGAAAAGAGAAGCCAACACTAAAGTCTCCGGCAAGCCAAACAGATAAGTTCTCTCCACTATCCATACGTGTTCTCTAAGGATTTGTGCATAAGAAAATCCCGCTGCCTTTCGAAACTTAGGTGCTCCCATCCATCGACCCGAACGCTGCTTCGGTAAGGATTGGCGGGCGGCTAGACCCTCTTCATTACTTGTGCCCGATAGGCCTAACTCCGTGGAAACAAGACTAAGGGTACCGTCAAGGTAGCCTGCCGGGGAAAACTTGTTTACTTCAATGTATAGAGGCATCCCAGCTCTGCACGGACACCTTACATGCACGAGACCCCGACAAGATTTATCTTTTTCATTAATATGCTGAATAAAAAGTACAAATCTTACAAAACACAAACATGGATAAAAGAGAATAAATTATTTGAACTAAAGTTTGGCAAGTGCCTACAGGTTTAAGATTGAAAAAAGATAAGTGCCACATAATCCCCTTCTTTGTCCCTCTTTTCTCCAAGCATTGCGGTGAGAGGAGAAGAAGGCGGAGGGAAGGCCCGGCTTGGATTCGGCGCCTCCCCAGGATCAGGGTGGCATCGTATCCTAGCTAGAGGAAGGAACCAGAGGGAAGGTGCGGATGGTGGCGCTATTGGAAGCCCGGATAGGAACGGGGGAGTCACCGGCTAACACAACTTGTCGGAACAGTCGTCCCCGTTCTTGACGCGTCATGGGTTGTCGCCGCCTCCCGTACCTCTACCGCCCGAAGCACCCTTCACGGCAGCCGAATCGGGCGCCATGCTCTCTGGGTAATCCCACAAAGAGAATGGTCGTCCCCGACACCCCGTAGATCAAGAACCATCACTTCTTAAAAGAGTGTATGTAGGAACAAGGAACTCACCCGCGCGCCGAGAGAGCAGTGCCCGAGGAGGTCAGATCCGCCCTTACCGATGGTAGGCCTATTATGTAACCTCCTTTCTACGCCACAAAAGTAGGGGGAATAGCCCATTATTGACTACCATGCCTTGCGTCCATTGCGACCTTTTGTGTGGTGTCGTTTGCATCGCCCCTCGCTGGAATTGAAGCCATGAACGACCCGACGACGAGCACACCAGAGTCTCCACCACCGGTGCTACCGCCGTGCCGTTCGCGCACCCACCTGAGGCTGGTAGGAGGATGAGGAGAGAGCCTCACTCCCCAAGCTTCAGCGCGAGCAGTCAACATCGCCGGCCACAAGCTACTGTCTGAGGCCTGGCCCCAGGCCCTCCCCTTCAGCATAACCAGAAGAGTAGGAAATGGAGGAAGAGATAGATATGGATGAATGCCTCCGCTCCTTCCCCCGCTCCTCCTTTTATAGGCGAGCTGTTGGTGGGGGATGATTCCCCGGTGGATAACCGCCACCCTCCACCAATCCGAGAAGATCAGGCCTCTGCCTTGATGCTCTTCCACACCACGCGCCTCCATTACCTACCCCACTCAATGCATGCGGCATACGTGGCTAGGGATAAGGGCGTGGTGGGAAGAGTGAATTGGCAGTTTCTCACCCTTGCGTTAAAGTCATTCACGGGTCATTACAGGGGAGGCCCCACCACGATTGGCATTGCACGACGCGCGAAAGATGCGGAAATTGGCCCAGGCTCAAGTTAATGAAGAAAGCAAAGAAGATCTCAAAGAGGGCGAGCCTCTCCTACACCTTTGCCTATGCACTAGTTAGAGCCTACCCCGGCGATGCCCAGTGGCACATCCGGGCCAAGATCGGGGGCTCCTGTTGGTGCAACAAACGCTGGGTCCGTTGCCCCAGACTGTGCATAGGCCCAATGACAAGATTGCAGCATCAGGATCAGATCAAGACACGAAGGGATCAGCTCTATAAGGAATCAGAGAGCTGGTCAAGGAGATTAAGTCAACCAAGACTAGCCGAAGAGACAAGATACCACCAGAAGAAGAGCCTTCCTTGCCGGGCGCGCGAGCTTGGCAAGGTTGGATCGCCCCGGAAACAAGCCTCCAAGATCGCCCCGGCAAGCCTGCCGGGGGTCGCGTAGGCAAACCACCCCATTTTACCACCTCACAGCAATGCCCGTCGTCGATCAGTGCGGTGCAAGCTTCTAAGTGGCTCAGTGGCACCTCCCTGCCACATGGCAGCCACTTCCTACAGCAAAAACCTCCAAGTGACACCCGTCCTTAGATGTGTCAAGAAAGGAGGCGCAAAGCTAGCAAAACAGCCCGGCAGGGCCTGCCGAGCAAACCATGATATGACACTAAGCGACGCATTTAATGCACACTGTCAGCCTACAGAATTAGGTATGATAGCACTGTTCACTACCTAATCAGTATGGAAAGACTAATTTGCCACTGTGGTGACCCCTTAATCTATAATAGGAGGCCCATGGCAACCGTAGAAAGGAGTCGGTGGATCTGAACCCTCACACACTCATACGCCATAGTCACTCTCGCCTCGAGGCAACCTTGCCGGGCAAGAGTGTCACGCTGTTTCCACCTCCCCACCATCAATCCACCAAAGCAGGAGTAGGGTTTTATGCCTTGCGGCAGCCCGAACCTTGGTAAAAACAGCCCGTGTGATCTCTGTCGTGCTGCGCTATGCCCCTCTGCTCTTTGTGCAACGTGCCCATCCCCCCGCCGAACCAAAAGGGGCTCTTGATCCCATAGGTGGTCGTGGTTTCCCACGACACGGGTGCTTCTGATAAGCCCATTAGCATCACTAACCATTCATTAAAATTAGTTTTCCATTCGTCACGCTCTTGAATGTGTATTTGTTATTAACCACTTTTAAGATCAACTTTTTAGAAAATTGTAGCTCCACATAATTCATCTAGCATGTCATCTAGGTGCAGAATGGGGGTGACGGTATCTAACAATGAGAGATTTTATGGGACGACAATTGGAACACATGCGTAAACTTCCTTCTTTATTATGCACAAGAATAATGGGAACGGCACAAGGGCTTAGGCTTTCACGTAAATGGACGTTGTCGATGAGTTGTTGTACTTGCCATTGTATTTCCTTGGTTTCCTCGGGGTTGACGCGGTAGGGTTCCTTGTTTGGTAGAGGCACACCGGGTATGAGGTTGATGCGGTGTTCGATGTCGTGAAGAGGAGGTAATTCCGGAGGTACCTTCTTGGGGGAAACGTCCCTGAATTCCTGATTGAGACAACACTAGAGGTAGATGGTAAGAGTTGTTAGTTCGAACCGCTCCTTCTTTGCACACGAGCACATAGTGGATGACACTAGTTGGGTTCTCACACACTTCTCTCATATCTCTTTTGGTGGCCAGAAGCACTAGGTCTCTATGATCGCTCATCGTTGAGGCACTCAATTTTAGCTTGTGGTGCTCACTCGCTTTTTGCATGGTCACTCTCACTATTCACTCCTTGATGGGTGGATGCTTGCTTGTCGACGATCACTTGACTTGGTGACATATCGTAGCATGAACTCCTTGCCCTTCATCTTGAAGTTGTATTAATTGGTTCGCCTGTTATGTAGGACGCCGGTCGTATTGCCAAGGTCTCCCGAAGAGAGGAAAGCTCTAGAGAGAGTTATACATTATTTGAAAGGCACTGCGAATTATGGATATCACTACACTGGGTACCCAAAATGGGCTTGAAGGGTATAGTGACTTAAAATGGATCTCAGATACTGATGAGATAAAGGCCACGAGTGGATATGTATTCACTCATTGAGGTGGCACTATTTCTTGGAAGTCTTGCAAGCAGACCATCTTAACGAGGTTGACAATGGAAGTAGAACCCACAACACTACATACAGCTACGGTCGAAGAAGATTGGCTTCATCGGCACTTGAATGACTTGTCGATTATTGAGAAACATGTATCGGGTATCCTTATGAACTGTGAAATCAAACTATGATCGCGTAAGTGAGTAGCTCAAAGGATAACATGAAGTCATCAAGACATATTCAGAGAAGGTCAAAGTTTATAAGAAAAATGAGAAACTCCAGAGCTATTGCATTTTATTATATCCAAACGTCTAAAAATCTGGCAGATCCTTTTACTAAGGCACACCGGGGAAGTCCCATCGTAGCCTGTATTGGTCGATGCTTTGTGTGAAACTAGATTCGCTGAAAACTTGCAGTTCAAGGACTAGTCCACTGTTCAAGTTGCATACTAGTGTAGCATAGATTTCTATGTGGAAGTTCAACTTAATAGTTTTCACTTCAGTACCGGTGTATAAAATAGTGTTTTGGAACCAAAGGCAAATTTTGTGCACCTCTCGGATCTCATGGGCAATTGCTAGAATTTACTCTATTCTAGGGCAGCCCAATAGCATTTCAGAATTCCTGATAAATCCTTGAGGCCCACTTAGCCCATTCGTGCAAGGCAATAGGTGGGACTAAAGTTTAGTCCCACATTGCTAGTTTGGTAGGATTTGGACCTCCTTATAAGGGAGGATGTTTCCTGATGCGTCTCCAACGTATCTATAATTTTTGATTGTTCCATGCTATTATTTATGAAGTCTTGGATGTTTAATGGGCTTTATCATTTACTTTTATATCATTTTTGGGACTAACCTACTAACCCAAAGGCCCAGTCCAGATTGCTGTTTTTTTGCCTATTTCAGGGTTTTGCAGAAAAGGAATATCAAACGGAGTCCAAACAGAATGAAACCTTCGCGAGAGATATTTTTGGAGGAAATCACGCCAGAGAAACGTCAGGACCAAGTCATGGGGCAAGGGGCCTGCCCTCGAGGGTGGGGGCGCGCCCCCCTTCCCAGGGCGCGCCCCCCTGCCTCGAGGCTGGCCCACACGGCCCCCGGTGCCCCCTTCTTCCTATATATACCTACGTACCCGAGAAACTCCATATGCAGAGAGAAAACCCTAATTCCACCGCCGTAGCTTCTGTTCCCGTGGAGATCCCATCTTGGAGCCTGTTTCGGGAGGGGGATCCATCATGGAGGCCTTCATCATCATCATCATCGCCCTCACCATGAGTAGTGAGTAGTTTACCACAGACCTTCGGGTCCATAGCTAGTATCTAGATGGCTTCTTCTCTCTCTCTGGATCTCAATACAAAGTTCTCCTCGGTCTTCGAGGAGATCAATTCGATGTAATCTCTTTTTGCGGTGTGTTTTTCGAGATCCGATGAATTGTGAGTTTATGATCAAGGTTATCTATGAAAGATATTTGGTTCTTCTCTGAACTTTTTATGTGTGCTCATAATATCCTTGCAAGTCTCTTCGAATTATTGGTTTGGTTTGGCCTACTGGATCTATAGTTCTTGCAATGGAGAAGTGCTTGGCTTTGGGTTCAATCTTGCGGTGTCCTTTCCCAGTGACAATAGGGGCAGCAAGGCATGTATTGTATTGTTGCCATCGAGGATGAAAAGATGGGGTTTTCATCATATTGCTTGAGTTTATCCCTCTACATCATGTCATCTTTCTTAAGGCGTTACTATGTTCATATGAATTGAATACACTAGATGCATGCTGGATAGGGGTCGATGTGTGGAGTAATAGTAGTAGATGCAGGCAGGAGTCGGTCTACTTGTCTCGGACGTGATGCCTATATACAATGATCATGCCTAGATAGTCTCATAATTATTCGCTTTTGTATCAATTGCTCGACAGTAATTTGTTTACCCGTCGTAGAATACCTCTATCATGAGAGAAGCCACTAGAGAAAACTATGGCCCCCGGGTCTATCTTTATCATATTACTTTCGCATCAACTAGCCAATTTCTTTCACCGTTGTTTATTTGCTTTCTTTATTTTTGTTTCTATATCAAAAATACCAAAAATATTATCTTATCATCTCTATCAGATCTCACTCTCGTAAGTGACCATAAAGGGATTGACAACCCCTTATCGTGTTGGCTGCGAAGTTCTTATTTGTTTGTGCTGGTGTGAGGGACTGGCGCATGGTCTCCTACTGGATTGATACCTTGGTTCTCAAAAAACCGAGGAAAATACTTACGCTACTTTGCTGCATCTCCCTTTCCTCTTCGAGGGAATACAACGCAAGCTCAAGAGGTAGCAAGAAGAATTTCTGGCGCCGTTGCCGGGGAGGCTTACGCAAAAGTCATATACCAAGTACGTATCACAAACCCTTATCCTTCGCATTACATTTATTTGCCTCTCGTTTTCCTCTCCCCCACTTCAACCTTGCCGTTTTATTCGCCCTTCTTCCACCGTGTGTTTTTCGTTCGCTTGCCTCTTGTTTGCTTGTGTGTGTTGGATTGCTTGCTTGTCACTATCGCTCAGAATAATACCAAATTGTGTGACTTTTCCAATACCAACAACAATGATTTTATTAGCACTACGATTGCTCCTATTGCCGATGCTGATTCTTGTGCGATCAATGTTGCTTTGTTGAATCTTGTCATGAAAGATCAATTCTCCAGCCTTCCTAGTGAAGATGCCGCTACCCATCTAAACAACTTTGTTGATTTGTGTGATATGCAAAAGAAAAGGGATACAGATAACGATATTGTTAAATTGAAGTTATTTCCGTTTTCACTTAGAGATCGTGCTAAAACTTGGTTTTCCTCTTTGCCTAGAATAGTATTGATTCATGGAATAAGTGCAAAGATGCTTTTATCTCTAAGTATTTCCCTCCTGCTAAGATCATCTCTCTTAGAAATGATATTATGAATTTTAAGCAACTAGATCATGAGCATGTTGCACAAGCTTGGGAGAGAATGAAATTAATGATACGTAATTGTCCTACACATGGTTTGAATCTATGGATGATTATTCAGAACTTTTATGCTGGCTTGAATTTTGCTTCTAGAAATCTTTTAGATTCGGCCGTCGGAGGCACTTTCATGGAAATTACCTTAGGAGAAGCTACCAAACTCCAAGATAATATCATGGTTAATTATTCTCAATGGCACACCGAAAGATCTACTAGTAAAAAAGTGCATGCTATCGAAGAAATTAGTGTTTCGAGTGGAAAGATGGATGAACTTATGAAATTGTTTGCTCCTAAGAGTGCTTCTTTTGATCCTAGTGATATGCCTTTGTCCACTTTGATTGAGAATAACAATGAATCTTTGGATCTGAATTTTGTTGGTAGGAATAATTTTGGTAACAATGGTTATAGAGGGAATTTTAATCCTAGGCCTTTTCCTAGTAATTCCTCTAATAATTTTGGTAATTCCTACAACAACTCTTATGGAAAGATGCCTTCTGAATTTGAAACTAGTGTTAAGGAGTTTATGATCTCGCAAAAGAATTTCAATGCTATGCTTGAAGAGAAATTGCTTAAAGTTGATGAATTGGCTAGAAGTGTGGATAGAATTACTCTTGATGTTGATTCTTAGAAACTTAGATCTATCCCACCTAAGCATGATATCAATGACTCTCTCAAAGCCATGAGAATTTCCATTGATGAATGCAAAGAAAGAACCGCTAGAATGTGTGCTAAAAGAGAAGATTATATTAAATCCTGTTTTTCTAGTTATCGTGAAAATAAAGATGAAGATCTGAAAGTTATTGATGTGTCTTCTATTAGATCTTTGTTTGCTAGTATTAATCTTGATGAGAATAGGATTGGAGATGATTCTGCTTTAAGGTGTCCCAATGATTCGGAGTTTTTAGATGTTGATGCTAAAATTGCTAAAAGTGGGATTGAAGAGATTAAAACTTTGCATAGTGATGAACCCACTACTTTGGATTTCAAGGGATTCAATTATGATAAATTCTCTTTAATTGATTGTATTTCTTTGTCACAATCCGTGCTAAATTCTCCGCATGCTTATAGTAAAAATAAAGATTTCACTAAACATATAGTTGATGCTTTGATGCAATCTTATGAAGAAAAACTTGAGTTGGAAATTTCTATACCTAGAAAGCTTTATGATGAATGGGAACCTACTATAAAGATAAAAATAAAAGATCATGAATGCTATGCTTTGTGTGATTTGGGTGCAAGTGTCTCCACTATCCCAAAAACTTTGTGTGATTTGCTAGGTTTCCATGATTGTTCTTTAAATTTGCATCTTGCGGATTCCACTATTAAGAAACCTATGGGAAGAATTAATGATGTTCTTATTGTTGCCAATAGGAATTATGTGCCCGTAGATTTCATTGTTCTTGATATAGATTGCAATCCTTCATGTCCTATTATTCTTGGTAGACCTTTCCTTAGAACGATTGGTGCAATTATTGATATGAAGGAAGGAAACATTAGATTATAATTTCCGTTAAGGAAAGGCATGGAACACTTTCCTAGAAAGAAAATCAAATTACCATATGAATCTATCATGAGAGCCACTTATGGATTGCCTTCCAAAGATGGCAATACCTAGATCTATCTTGTATCGTGCCTAGCTAGGGGCGTAAAATGATAGCGCTTGTTGGGAGGCAACCCAATTTTATGTTTTTTTGCTTTTGTTGCTGTTAGGGAATAAATGTTTCATCTAGCCTCTGATTAGATGTGTTTTCATGTTTTTTTAGTGTTTGTGCCAAGTGGAAACTTTGGTAAGACTTGTGTGAAGTTTATTTGATCTTGCTGTGAAAAACAGAATCGTTAGCGCTCGCTAATGTAGTCTTCAGATTTTACTGGAGTGTTCTTTTTAGTTGATTATTTTTTATGCTGATTTATAGACAAATTTGGCAAATTTACCAATTTAGTTTGAATTTTTTGGAGTTCCATAAGTAGACGAACCCAGCAGATTACGACACACTATTCTGTTTTTGACAGATTCTGTTTTTCGTGTATTGTTTGCTTATTCCGATGCATCTATGAGTAATATTGGAGAATATGAATCATAGAAAACTTGGAGTACAGTTGGTTTAACACCAATATAAACAATGAATGAATTCCTTGCTGTACCTTTGAGTGGTGGCTTGCTTTCTCTTACTAATGGAGCTCACAAGAATTTTTGACTAAGTTTTGTGTTGTGAAGTTTTCAAGTTTTGAGCATTGCTTTGATGGACTATGGAACAAGGAGTAGCAAAGGCCCAAGCTTGAGGATGCCCATGGCACCGCAAGTAAGTTCAAGATAATCAAAAGCCTAAGCTTGGGGATGCCCCGGGAAGGCATCCCCTCTTTCGTCTTCATCCATCGGTAACTATACTTGGAGCTATATTTTTATTCGCAACATGATATGTGTTTTGCTTGGAGTGTCTTGTATAATTTGAGTCTTTGCTTGTTAGTTTTCCACAATCATACTTGCTGGATACACCTATTTTATAGAGTTAAATATGGCCTAGAAATTATTAGAACACTCTATGTGCTTCACTTATATCTTTTGAGTTGAATAGTTTTTGCTCTAGTGCTTTACTTATATCTTTTAGAGCATGGTGGTGGTAATATTTTGTAGAAATTGTTGAACTCTCATGCTTCACTTATATATATTTGAGAGTCTATTAAAACAGCATGGTAAAGTGTTTAGGCTAAAGAAACTAGTCTTCACATGATAAACATCTAATGTCAATGTAGTAAAAAAAATCACATCAAGTGCTTTGAATAAAAAGAGATGTTGGATGCTTGATAATTGTTTTGAGACATGAGGATAGTGATATTAAAGTCATGCTAGTGGAGTGATTCTGAAATTGAGAAATATTTGTGTTAAGGTTAGTGATTCTCGTAGCATGCACGTATGGTGAACCGTTGTGTGACTAAGTTAAAGCATGAGGTATTTGTAGAGTGTCAACCTTTGTTGTGGAGGTCGGGGGCGCACATGGTTAACTCCTACCAACCTCCCCCCTAGGAGCATGCGTTGATTGCTTTCTTTTGACGACTCGTAATTTTTTGCAATAAGTATATGAGTTCTTATGACTAATGTTGAGTCCATGGATTATACGCACTCTCACCCTTCCACCATTGCTAGCCTCTCTTGTACCGCGCAACTTTCGTCGGTGCCATAAACCCACTATATATCCTTCCTCAAAACATCCACCATATTGTTCCTCAAAACAGCCACCATACCTACCTATCATGGCATTTCCATAGCCATTCCGAGATATATTGCCATGCAACTTTCCACCGTTCCGTTTATATGACACGCATCATATTGTCATATTGCCATGCATGATCATTTAGTGGACATCGTATTTGTGGCAAGGCCACCATGCATAATTTTTATACATGTCACTCTTGTTTCATTACACATACCGGTACACCGCCGGAGGCATTCATATAGAGTCATACTTTGTTGTTGTAATATCGAGTTGTAATATCGTGTTGTAATGAAAGTGTGATGATCTTCATTTTTAGAGCATTGTCCCATGGGAAGAAAGGCTGAATCTATAAAGCCCCTCCGAAAAAAGGCCAAAAAGAAAAAGAAAGAAAGGCCCAAAAAAGGGAAAAGAAAAAAAGGAAAGAAAAAAAAGAAAAGAAAGAAAAAGAAAAAGGGACAATTGCTACTATCTTTTTCCACACTTGTGCTTCAAAGTAGCACCATGTTCTTCATTGTAGAGAGTCTCATGCTTAGTCACTTTCATATACTAGTGGGAATTTTCGTTATAGAACTTGGCTTGTATATTCCAACGATGGACTTCCTCAAATGCCTTAGGTCTTCGTGAGCAAGCAAGTTGGATGCACACCCACTAGTTTCTTTTGTTGAGCTTTCATTCATATTTAGCTCTAGTGCATCCGTTGCATGGCAATCCCTACTCACTCCCATTGATATCTATTGATGGGCATCTCCATAGCCCGTTGATATGCCTAGTCGATGTGAGACTATCTCCCTCTTTTTGTCTTCTCCACAACCGCCTCTATTCCACCCATAGTTCTATATCCATGGCTCACGCTCATGTATTGCGTGAAAGTTGAAAGGTTTGAAAAGATAGAGTATGAAAACAAATGCTTGGCTGAAATCGGGGTTGTGCATAATATGAATATTTAGTGTGATAACAAGGGAGCATATCCAACACTATATGATTTGGTAGGGATAACTTTCTTTAGCCATAGTATTTTGAGAATACATGATTGCTTTGTTAGTATTGCTTGAAGTATTGTTATTCTTATGTCAATATAGACTTTTATCTTGAATCCTTCAGATCTGAACATTCATGCCACAATTAAGAGAATTACATTGAAAACTATATTGGTTAGCATTCCACATCAAAAATTCTTTCTTTATCATTTACCTACTCGAGGACGAGCAGGAATTAAGCTTGGGGATGCTTGATACGTCTCCAACGTATCTATAATTTTTGATTGTTCCATGCTATTATTTATGAAGTCTTGGATGTTTAATGGGCTTTATCATTCACTTTTATATAATTTTTGGGACTAACCTACTAACCCAAAGGCCCAGTCCAGATTGCTGTTTTTTTGCCTATTTTAGGGTTTTGCAGAAAAGGAATATCAAACGGAGTCCAAACGGAATGAAACCTTCGCGAGAGATATTTTTGGAGGAAATCATGCGCGAGAAACATCAGGAACAAGTCAGGGGGCAAGGGGCCTGCCCTCGAGGGTGGGGGGCGCACCCCCCTTCCCAGGGCATGCCCCCTGCCTCGAGGCTGGCCCACACGGCCCCCGGCGCCCCCCTTCTTCCTATATATACCTACGTACCCCAGAAATTCCATACGCAGAGAGAAAACCCTAATTCCACCGTCGTAGCTTCTGTTCCCGTGGAGATCCCATCTTGGAGCCTGTTTCGGGAGGGGGATCCATCACGGAGGCCTTCATCATCATCATCATCGCCCTCACCATGAGTTGTGAGTAGTTTACCACAGACCTTCGGGTCCATAGCTAGTATCTAGATGGCTTCTTCTCTCTCTCTCTGGATCTCAATACAAAGTTCTCCTCGGTCTTCGAGGAGATCTATTCGATGTAATTTCTTTTTGTGGTGTGTTTTTCGAGATCCGATGAATTGTGAGTTTATGATCAAGGTTATCTATGAAAGATATTTGGTTCTTCTCTGAAATTTTTATGTGTGCTCATAATATCCTTGCAAGTCTCTTCGAATTATTGGTTTGGTTTGGCCTACTAGATCTATAGTTCTTGCAATGGGATAAGTGCTTGGCTTTGGGTTCAATCTTGCGGTGTCCTTTCCCAGTGACAGTAGGGGCAGCAAGGCACATATTGTATTGTTGCCATCGAGGATAAAAAGATGGGATTTTCATCATATTGCTTGAGTCTATCCCTCTACATCATGTCATCTTTCTTAAGGCGTTACTCTGTTCGTATGAACTCAATACACTAGATGCATGCTGGATAGTGGTCAATGTGTGGAGTAATAGTAGTAGATGCAGGCAGAAGTCGGTCTACTTGTCTCGGACTTGATGCCTATATACAATGATCATGCCTAGATAGTCTCATAATTATTCGCTTTTGTATCAATTGCTCGACAGTAATTTGTTTACCCGCCGTAGAATACCGCTATCATGAGAGAAGCCACTAGAGAAAACTATGCCCCCTGGGTCTATCTTTATCATATTACTTTCGCGTCAACTAGCCAAATTCTTTCGCCGTTGTTTATTTGCTTTCTTTACTTTTTGTTTCTCTATCAAAAATACCAAAAATATTATCTTATCATCTCTATCAGATCTCACTCTCGTAAGTGACCGTAAAGGGATTGCCAACCCCTTATCGCGTTGGCTGCGAAGTTCTTATTTGTTTGTGCAGGTGCGAGGGACTGGCGCGTGGTATCCTACTGGATTGATACCTTGGTTCTCAAAAAACTGAGGGAAATACTTACGCTACTGTGCTGCATCTCCATTTCCTCTTCGAGGGAATACAACGCAAGCTCAAGAGGTAGCAAGATTTCCCCACATGTATGAGCATGAGAACAAGAGAGACATTCATGCATGCTCCTCCTTTGATGCCCACCTCGCCTTGTCATGGCATGCTGCGGGTTGTGGGAATGAGCCAAGTTGTTGTCTAAAATTTTGCTGCGCAGGACTGGTATATGAAAGTTCACACGGAAGCTGAAAAGATCTTTGCAATAGTGGAGATTGAATGCGAATGGTGCATCCCTTCGGGTGGTGGTTGTTGATTTCGTCTCCCTCTATTTGTATCACCTCCTATCACTGTATGCTCCCCTCCTTCCCATGTGCCTATAAAAGAGAGGTCTCTCCTCTCAAGAGAGACACACCACTACAACACCCTCCTCGCGCCTCTGTTCCTGAGCACTGAGCTACTGCTATGATCTTGCCCATGCCAGCTTGTGGCGTGCATCGCAAGTCAGGACAGTAGGCCTCTGAAACCCCACCTCCTTGAGTCTTGTACGACAGAAGGGTGATAAGGTTTTTTGGGAGTGCTCTACGCGACTATTGACTTCTTCATCATGGAACCCACAAACACCGATGACCACTTCCCGAACGACAACTTCTTCCCCGATGTCAACGACCTCTTTGACGACATGGCTCGCAAGGGTATCGACCCCAAGACCAATGCTTCTATCATTGCTTCGTATGTATTTGTGTCCTTTCTATTTAAGATGTTGTTGCAGTTTCTTTTCTACACTCTGTTCTACATATATTCTATTCATATTCACTAGTTCAGATGCCATTTGCATACTCTCTGTCTCATTGCACGACTTGTATTATCTCTGCTATGATAGTCATGTTTTATCTACTATTTTTGTTAATAAAATCATATGGTAAATTGCTCATAACAATAGGTAGGTACAATGGCTATTTTGAGGAAGCTAAAGGAGGTTTGTGATAGAGCATATCATTCTACGGGGTTTGGATGCATCGGCTATGTTTGTGCCAACTCTCGAGGTGAGAAAGCGAGTTGCACGGTACCGGAGAGGCTAGGAAATTGCGGAAAGATAGGAGAGCGTATAATACATAGACTCACATTAGTCATAAAGAACTCACATACTTATTGTAAAACTCTATTAGCCCTTGAATAAAAGTACTACTTGCATGCCCCTAGGGAGGACGTTGGTAGGAGTTAACCATCTCGCCCACCCCGATTATAAAAGAACAAAGGATTTCAATCAGACCTAAGAATGCTCGGACTTCCCCACCATGCCATGACCAACACTTAGATGAGAAGTTAATAACGAACTTTAATATCGATAGTTCTACTAACAAATTATCATGAACCTATATCCTTTCATAATACGACATCAATATCATTAAACCATGTGTTTCATATTTAGTGATCTACATGAACGTTTTTATTATACCCCCTTGGATACCTATCATTTCAGGAGAAAATTCATAGCATGTTCATATTGCCAGTACTATTTATGAAAATCTCAAAAAGATATAAGTGAATCATGAGAGTGCAACTATTTCTTTAAAACATAACCACCACCATGCTCTAAAAGATATAGGTGAAGCACTAGAGTAACTACGTAGCTCAAAGGATATAAGTGAATCACATAGAGTATTCTAACAAATCACGAATAAATGTGTGTCCCCCTCAAAAGGTGTGTCCGGCAAATGATGATTGTGACAAGCTAAAAAAAAGTCAAAGACTACTATAATACAAGATGCTCCAAGCAAAACTCATATCATGTAACGAATAAAAAATAGCTCCAAGTAACATACCGATAGATTGTAGACGAAAGAGGGGATGCCATCTAGAGCATCCCCAAGCATAGACGCTTACCTCTCCTTGAATATTACCTTGGGGTGCCTTGGTAATCCCCATGCTTAGGTTCTTTTCACTCCTTATTCTTTCATCCATTGTGATCTCACCCAAAACTTGAAAACTTCAGCACACAAAACTCAATAGAAACGTCGTGAGATCCGTTAGTAAAATAAGAAAATAATAAACTTTAGGTATGGACCCATTCATATTTTATTATTGCATAGTATCTACTGTATTCTAACTTCTCCATGACTTATAACTCTGATATAATCCATATCATCATTAAAACAAGCAAACTGTGCAACAGAAATAGAATCTGTCCAAAACAGTGCAGTATGTAATGATCTGACCAATTACCATACATATGAAACTCTAAAAATTCTAAATAATTAGGAAAACACGGGAAATTGTAATATCAATCATGTGTATAAATTTCAGAAATTATCACGTTCCACTAAAGTATAGAATTTTTTTCACTCGACGCACAACTTTCTATTTTTTTCACAGAATCAAGTCAACTATCAACCACATTATCCCAACGGATTTACCTGGCATAATAACTAATTAAAACATAAAAACACAATCATAATAGTACCATAATTGTGTAAACACTCACAAACAAAAATTAAAACAAACAAAAATTAGATAACTATTGGGTTGCCTCCCAACATGCGCTATTGTCTTACGCCCCTAGCTAGGCGTAACACATAGTTTCAAGTATTGTCATCTTTAGTTTTCATCCCATAGTGAGCTCTCATAATTGATTCATATGGTGTTCTAATTATTTTTCTTGGGAAGTGTTCCATCCCTTTCTTTAATGGGAATTGGAACCTTATGTTTCCTTCTTTCATATCAATAATAGCTCATATGGTGTGTAGGAAAGGCCTACTAAGTATTATAGGACAAGACAGATTTCATTAAATATCAACGACAATGAAATGCACAAGAAAATTTGTATTATAAAGTATAGTAACATCATTCATTCTACCAAATGGTTTTTTCATAGTTGAATCCACTAAGTGCAAATTTAGGGAACATTTATCCATATCGGGGAGACCTAGCACGTCACATAAGGATTTTGGTATAGTAGAGACGCTAGCACCTAGATCACATAAAGCATTACATTCACAATCCTTAATCTTTACTTTGATTGTAGGTACAGAAATTTCAAATTCTAGCTTTTCTTCATAAGCTTTCATCGTAGCTTTATGTTTAGTAAAAGCTTTATTTTGATCCTAAGTATTAGGTGAATTTATCATGGATTGCAACAAGAAAATACACTCAATTAAAGAACAACTATCATAATTAAAGTCCTTGTAGTCCAAAGTAGTGGGCGCGTCACTATTTAAAGTCTTGACCTCTCCAAACCAGCTTTTATCATTTTTATCATAAAGATTATTGCCCTTCAAATAATTGAGATTCCTTCTACATCAAGTTGACTCATCTCTAGTCCGTTTTTCATCAATTTTTATATTTCTAAACAAATATTCAATGGGTGTGACACCAATCATTTCAATATTTTCCTCATGATTACAATAAAAACTGGACGCAATCGCTTTTCTAGGAATTCTTGCTTAGCTCTCAACCTAGAGGTTCTCTCCTTAGTCTCATTAAAGATACATGGATAGATTTAATTAACTCATTAATATAATGCTTAGGTGAAAAATAAAGATTTAAGAGAAATTATATCCATGTTTCTAGCCATATCATCAACTTTATGTAGTTTTTCTTCTACCATAGCATTGAATATCTTTTGAGAACTAATAAATTCTTTAATTTGATTCTCAAGATCATTAGGTATTTGAGGAATTTCTGGGATGCGGTCTAGAATTTAAATTACCCATATAAGCATTATTGTTGAAATTATTCCTAGAGATAAAATTCACATCAATTGCATCACTATTTTATTCAACCAAAGTAGATAGTGGCACATAGTTTTTTGTATAATCATCCATAAATTTAAACCGTGAGTGGGACAATTTCTAATCATTAATTTCATTCTCTCCAAAGATTGTACAACTGTTCATGCTGAAGTTGCTTAAAATTCATGATTGGATTTCTAAGAGAAATAATCTTAGCGGAGAAATAATTGGCAATAAAAGCATCCTTACAGTTATCCCATGAATCAATACTATTGCGAGGCAAAGATGAAAACCAAGTTTTAGCACTATCTTTTAGTGAGAACGGAAATAATTTCAAGTTTATAATATCATTATCTACATCTTGTTTCTTCTGCATATTGCGTAATTCAATGAAAGTATTAAGATGGAAAGCATCATCCTCATTAGGATTTCCATAAAATAATTCTTTCATAACCAGATCTAGCAAACCAGCATTAATATCACATAACTCCGTACTACTGTCAGGAGGAGAACTTGGAGTAATAATAAAATCATTATTATTAGTATTTGAGAAGTCACACTATTTGGTATTTTGTTGAGACGTAGCGATGAAACAAACAGACGAGCAAATCAAATATTTTTGTGTTTGTATTTTTATGAGAAGTGTGGGAGATGAAAAAGAGATGCACATAAAAATTAGAACAAGTAGATGATAGTTTGTGTATAGGTACTTGATAAGTTTTGATGATGTCTCCCTGGAAACGGCACTAGAAATTCCTCCTGCTACTTGTGAGTTGCGTTGGGATTTTTCCCGAAGAGGAGAGGAGATGAAGCACAATAGAGATAAGTATTTTCCTCAGTTAGAGCTAAGGTATCAATCCAGAAAGACATTCACACAAAGTCTCATGAACAACACCTGCACGTACAAAAGCAGATACTTGCACCCAACGCGCGCAAGAGGGTTGTTAATCCCCTTGAACTCGTCACTTGGAAGAATAAAATCTTGTATAGGTAGATGGATAAATTGCAAAAGGAAATAAAAGTAATAATTTCCATCAAGGTATTTTTGTTATTTCATATATGATTAAAGTAGACCCGGGGGCATAGTTTTCACTAAAGGCTTCTCTCTCGAACACATAGCATACGGTGGGTGAACAAATTACTGTTGGGCAATTGATAGAAAAGTGCATAGTTACGACAATATCCAAGGCAATGATCATGTATATAGGAATCACGTCTGAGACAAATAGACCGGTTCCTGCCTCCATCTACTACTATTACTCCACCAATCGACCGTTATCCAGCATGCATCTATGATATTAAGTTCATGAAAAATAGAGTAATGCCTTAAAGAAAGATGAAATGATGTAGACAAAGTAAACCCAATCAATATAAATAAGCCCTGTCATTTTTATCGGGAAACGTTGCATGGGAAAAAATACTATGCACACACAAGATCTATCCATGGAGATGCATACCCACGAGAGGGGGAGTGTATCTACATACCCTTGTAGATTGCTAAGCGGAAGTGTTAAAACGCGGTTGATGTAGTTGTGCCCTTCACGATTGGATAACGATCCAACTAATCTAGTGCCGAACCGATGGCACCTCCGAGTTTAGCACATCTGCGGCTCAATGACGTCTCCTCCTCCTTGATCCAGCAAGAGAAGGCGGAGAAGTAGATGGGATCACAACCAGCATGACGGCGTGGTGGTGATGGTGGTGGAACTACTTCAGTAGGGCTTCGCCAAGCGCTACTAGAATGAGGACACACTACAAAAAGAACCCCCCTTCAGCAATGCAACGATGCGTTGTTGTATGTATATATAATCGTTGCTAGGTTCTATACAAACGGATTAATACCCGTTTCCGTTAGTGGCGTGGCAAAGGTCTACAACAACATATACACAAGCATTGGTAAACTATGTGAATAAGCGTTGCAAGATGGCAACATATTGAGTAAGAGCCTAACAACAGTTCATATACATTGTGGGCCACCTTGCACAAAAGGATATTCAAATAGATATAACATGTACTTTATATATAGCCATTGATAATGATAAGATCGATGGGGTTTGTACATAGGAGGCACAATATATGAGAAAGGTCTAATATATTTAATTTCCTCTGTTGCATTACAAAGAACATGATCCAAAGATTATAGTACTTGCCCAATTTCGGATCTGTCAATCATTGTCTCAACTATTCGAAATTATAATTTTTGAAACATTGACACTTGAAATGATATTCTAAATCATAACATAATACTATCCAACAGCAACACCATTCTCGACCTTGCAATCATATGATAAGACTATAGCAGCGACACCATTCTCGACCTTGCAATGAGATGATAAAACTATCGAGCAGCAACACCATTCTTGACCTTGCAATCAGACGATAAGACTATCCAGTGACACCATTCTCGACCTTGCAATCAATGTCTAAGCCTGCATCATAAAAATATCTTATGAATCTACAAAACAAAGAAATGAGATCAGTAACTTATGGTAGAAAGAAGGTTGATACATCAGAAAAATTTAGAAGAGCAACAAACAAAGGTTGAAGGCCATGCAATAATTAATGCGGCCACATGGCAATATTTTTTAACATATTAAGTGGTCGTATCAACTGGCAAGATTTTGCAAATGTAGGGAAAAGTCACACTACATGTACATCTCTATGGAAGAATAACTGCAATTCATTAGTTTTTTAACCAAAGAAATACTACATATCTAATTGATATCGAATAAACCTAAGTGACTAGTCGGTGATAGCATCAGTGAATATGTTGTGATATATTCGCAAAATCCAGACTAGTTAGATTTGGAAAGTATCACACATATTTAGCTGAAAGTAGATATTAGCATAGTAAACTAACTCACCTCATTCCATAATTAAGTTTCATCATGTCGATAGAAATATTGTTTTATAGGAAGCGATGTAATGTAATTTACAACAACGGTATTTGATTAATTGTTTTAACTAATCTAGTTGCAAAAACTCATGTCTCACAACATCAGTATGAGAATTTCACATGCAAGAAAGGTGTTCTTTTGTACAAATTAGGTGGGGCAAAAAGATAGGTATATGGTAGATAGGAAATAATCTTCAGGATGGCAATTAGTAGTCCAATTTACTTTTGTAGTGATAGAACTACAGTCACAAATTACATCATAAAAAATGGTATCTGGCAGTAGTGATCTTTCATGTTTAAGTGCCAAGTATATTGACATGGAACTAGTGGTGGTGCTAGGATTACAAGATGTGATTTCAAAGCTATATATTTAAATTACACATTCACGTACTACACTTAAATGTAGTAAAATACAAGCGGCACACCTGAACCATGTGTTGTCCTTTGACGTCAAAGTCATGACATAATGTCGTCACTACCTAAAACAATTCAGATTCTGTAACGTGGAGATGCAACATATGTATTGGTAATTTAGAAGACCACAAAACAATATTTCAAATGTATGTATACTAACATTAAATTTTCTCCATAGAAAAACTATGATCTCCATAAGCTAATACCATGGTTAGAATGGAGAAGTCAATAGAAAATCATTAACCACACAAAGTCTCTAGACCAAATGTTTGTAACACCCCAAGAATCATGCTATAGTAAACCCCTGTTTACGATGCCAAGTCATCATGATTAAAATTTTGCAAAAGCCTCACTGGTTCAAACTAAATTCAAAGACAAATTCAAATAACAAGTCAAATTATTGTTTCATAAAGAAGTGAATAAAAAAATGTTCAAAATGTTACAAATATTCACTAAGTAATTATCAAGTAACAACCAACAACTTTTCAATTGTTAAAAGGCCCCTAACCTAATGAAAACAGTACCAATAGCACATTAATTAACCAATTCAATTTCTAAAATTATTAAATATTTTCAACTACCGTGAAACTTTTTGTGCCCTCCTAGAATGTTAACTAGTATTTAGGTACCAAGTTTGAAATTAAGCTAAAAGTCATTTGCTAGCTAAACCAAAATGCAAAGCACAGAAGAAGTCAACGTGCACATGGTTCAGATCGTTCTCACCGGCTGGATCACCACCACCCAGACGCTACAGGGCATCGCGCTGGGATAAGTGCCCCACCTTTATCCCCTAGCGAAACCCTAGCCTCTCCTTCCTCTTCACCTGCTCCTCGCTCTCTCTCCCGCCTCACCCAAGCGCTGTCGTCACCGTCGCTTCCTCGTTGTTGCACTCTGGCGCCATCCCGTGCCACGTCGAGCAGTCCATCGGCTATGCCACTATCGCCTACAACCTCTCCTAGCATCATGTTGAGCCGGGAAGCCACCACGCCTTGCCATCGACCGACTCTGTCAACCATGGCTGTCGTCACCATTGAAGTGAATCCGCGCAACTCCGGCACCCCCGAGCCTCCTCGAGTTTTCCTTCGAATCCACGCTGAGCTCCTCGCCCGTTTCCCCCCTTATCCCCGTCGAATCTATCACCGGAGGCCGACGTAGATGCCACACCGGAGCCGTCAGCAAGCTCGTGCTTACCCTGCCTACTCGCCATCCCACCGCGCCCCTTGCTGCTTGCCGACACGTCGTGCTCGCGCTGCCTCTGCCCGCCCGCGCATTGCCGCTTCCGCTCACCACAGATGCTCTGCCGCGCCACTGCCTCGTCTCCCAACCCCCCCGCCCCGCCCGCACTTTTGTCCAGGCCCGCGCCCCGCGCTCGTTAGCCGTCCGCTCGCCCGGCTGCCCCGGCCATGTGCCACTGCTCGCCCTTGCCGCCTCCCTGCCGCCGGCGCCCGCAGCTCCCTCTGCTAGCTACACTGCGCTGCCCTTGGCCGCCTACCTGCCGCCGACGCCCGCCGCTCCCTCTTCCAGCTGCATGGCGCCGCCCCTGGCCGCCTCCCTGCCGCCAGCGCCCACCGCTCCCTCTAGCTGATGTCGCCGCGCCGCCACGCCACTCGCCGGCAGCCGTGCGTGCGCCGTCGTGCCCCGGTGGCCTCGCCCAGCTACCCCTCAGGCGGGCTCGACCCCGTGCGGGTTGCGCCCACTACACGCCCGCTATGGCCGCTGGCCAATGACAGCTTGGGCCCACTCCATAGAACATTTTAAAAAATTAAATAATTTAAATTAATTAATTAAAATAATTATTTAATTAATTAGTTAACCTAAATAACTCTGTTTAGTTAATCTAATTAACTAATTAATTATGTTTAGTTAAACCGTGAGTATGACAAATGGGACCCACCTATCAGTTTGACTGGTTAACGGTCAACTTTGGCCGCTGACGTCACGCTTACGTAATGATGATACGGTAATGATTTTTTGAATTAATTAAATAATAATAATTCCATAAAATGATCAAATCTTTATAAATTAATATAAAATAAACCGTATCTCGGATGAAAATACTTTGTACATGAAAGTTTCTCAGAACGACGAGACGAATCCGAATATGCAGTTCATTCGTCCGATACTCGTCCCTAGCATAGGGAACATGCAACATTCCCCCTCATGTCCGTTTGTCCAGAGACGGGAAACACCGAGAATACTTTCCCAGAGGTCCCCCCCCCTTGGCAGTACCGCCTAGTATCTCATTAGGGCACTCATAGCACCATTTGTTGCCATGCCATACATCGTCATGCATCTGTTTGTATTTATTGTTTCTTCCCCGTCTTCTTTCCGGTAGACTTCGCGACTGACGCCACTACTAC
>LR738712.1:374203551-374219174 GCA_902687465.1 Secale cereale
CCACCCCCCCCCCCCCCCCCTTGGTCAGCAGATATCGCCTATTCTCTTCTCTCTTATTCTTGCATTAAGTTTGCTAGTTTGATGATTCGATAGCTCATATTCTATTGCATAGCCTGTCATTGTTGCTACAACAGTTGATACCAGTACCTGCTATCCTAATGCCTAGTATAGGATGCTAGTATTCCCTGAGTGGCGCTACATTCTTGTCCATCTGCCATGCTATACTATCGGGCCGTGATCACTTTGGGAGGTGATCACGGGTATATACATACATACTATACATGATACATGTTGTGACTAAAGTCGGGTCGACTCATAGAGTACACGTGAGTGATTCACGTATTTGGTGCTGAAAGGACTTTTTCCAGACGGACCTCTGTGTGGATCTTCGTGGCGGAGCGACAGGGCAGGTTGTGACCACCTATGAGACAGGTGGGCCTGTTCCCTAGTCGTTGTCCGCGGTTATTTCATAATAACACGTTTAACGACTTTGGATATTGGATATGAGTCTGGCTACGAGCCTATACACACTAACCAGCTACGCGGGAACAATTATGGGCACTCGACGCCGTGGTTTCAACCGAAGCCTTCTTGACCACGGCGACTGAGCGGTGCGTGCCGGATTGGAATGGAACACCTGCTCTTGTATTAGGAGAGCCTAGGTCTGCTTCGGGCCGCCCATGCAACATACAGGTGTGCAATGGGCAATGGGCCCAGACCCCTACGCGCTTAGGATTTAGACCGGTGTGCTGACCTCTCTGCTGGGCCTATGTAGGGCTGCGACATGTTGATATTTTGAGGCCGGGCATGACCCAGAAAAGTGTTTCTGGCCAGAGGGATCGATTGTGTTTTGTAATGTGGTGCACCCCTGCAGGGAAGTTTATCTATTCGAATAGCCGTGTCCCTCGGTAAAAGGACGACCCGGAGTTCTATTCCAACCTCATGACAACTAGAACCGAATACTGAATCAAACACACCCAGACAAGTTCTAGAGACAACCCAGTGATCGCTTTCGCACAGGGCGATGAGGGGAGGATCGCCGGGTAGGATTATGTTATACTGTGTTACTTGGTGAACTTACCATCTACTCTCTTCTACTACTGCAAGATGGAGGCCAACAGAAGCATAGTCTTTGATAGGCCTAGCTTTCCCCCCTCATATCCTGGCATTTTTGCAGTTTAGTACATAGATATACCCCTTTATGCATATACCAATGCATATGTAGTGTAGATCCTTGCTTGAGAGTACTTTGGATGAGTACTCACGGTTGCTTTGCTGCCCCCTTTTCCCTCTTTTCCCTTCTTCTCGGATGATGCAACCAGATGGTGGAGCCTAGGAGCCCGATGCCTTCGCTGATGACTACTACTATCCCACCGGAGCCTACTACTACATGGAGTCTGCCGACGACCAGGAGTAATTTAGGAGGATCCCAGGTAGGAGGCCTGTTCCTGTTTCGATCTGTATCCCAGTTTCTGCTAGCCATCTTATTGCACCTTGTTTAACTTTATGTCTGTACTCAGATATTGTTGCTTCCACTGACTCATCTGTGATCGAGCATTTGTATTCGAGCCCTCGAGGCCCATGGCTTGTATTATGATGATTGTATGACTTATTTTACTTTTAGAGTTGTGTTGTGATATCTTCCCGTGAGTCCCTGATTTTGATCGTACACGTCTGCGTGCATGATTAGTGTATGGTCAAATAGGGGGCGTCACAAGTTGGTATCAGAGCTGACTGCCTATAGGAATCCCCCTTCCAAACTCCTTGGCTGAAGTCGAGTCTAGTCAATGCAAAACTTGCTAACATGGCTGTGTTGTTGGGGAACGTAGTATTTTAAAATTTTCCTACGATCACGCAAGATCTATCTACCAGATGTATAGCAACGAGAGGGAAGAGTGTGTCTACGTACCATCGTAGACCGGGAGCGGAAGCGTCAAGTGACGCGGTTGATGTTGTCGAACTTCTTTGCGATCCAACCGATCAAGCACCGAACGTACGACACCTCCGCGTTCAGCACACGTTCAGCTTCATGACGTCCCACGAGCTCTTGATCCAGTTGAGCTTCACGGGAGAGTTTCGTCAGCACGACGGCGTGGTGACGGATATGATGTGTTCACCGGCGCAGGGCTTCGCCTAAGCTCCGCGACGGTATGACCGAGGTGTGATTCTGTGGAGGGGGGCACCGCACACGGCTAAAACAATTCAACTTGTGTGTCTTTGGGTGCCCCCCTGCCCCCGTATATAAAGGAGCAAGGGAGGGAGGCCGGCCAACTCCTCCTGGTGCGGCTAGGGAAGGAGTCCTACTAGGAATAGGATTGCAATCCTATTCCTAGTAGGATTCACCAAAAGAAAGAAGAGGGAAAAGAATAGGAGAGGTGGCGCCCCCCCCCCCAATCCTAGTCCAACTAGGAACCCTAGGTGGGGGCGCCGGCCAGCCCTATGGGCTGCCTCTCTCTTTCCCTTTAGGCCCACTATGGACCATCCCCTCTCGTAGGGGGTTCCGGTAACCCCCTCCGGCAATCCCGATAAATCCGAAACTTTTCCGGTATACTTCCGGTGTCCGAATATAGCCGTCCAATATATCAATCTTTATGTCTCGGACATTCCGAGACTCCTTGTCATGTCCGTGATCTCATCCGGGACTCCGAACTACCTTCGGTACATCAAAACTCATAAACTCATAATGCCGATCGTCATCAAAACGTTAAGCGTGCGGACCCTACGGGTTCGAGAACTATGTAGACATGACCGAGACTCATCTCGGGTCAATAACCAATAGCGGAACCTGGATGTTCATATTGGCTCCTACACATTCTACGAAGATCTTTTATCGGTCAGAACCGCATAACAACATACGTTGTTCCTTTTGTCAACGGTATGTTATTTGCCCGAGATTCGATCGTCGGTATCTCTATACCTAGTTCAATCTCGTTACCGGCAAGTCTCTTTACTCGTTCCGTAGCACATCATCTCGTGACTAACTCATTAGTCTTTTGCTTGCAAGGCTTATTGTGATGTGTGTTACCGAGAGGGCCCAGAGATACCTCTCCGACACTCGGAGTGACAAATCCTAATCTTGATCTATGCCAACACCACGAATACTTTCGGAGACACCTGTAGAGCATCTTTATGATCACCCAGTTACGTTGTGACGTTTGATAGCACACAAGGTGTTCACACGGTATTCGGGAGTTGCATAATCTCATAGTCATAGGAACATGTATAAGTCATGAAGAAAGCAATAGCAGAAAAACTAAACGATCATAGTGCTATGCTAACGGATGGGTCTTGTCCATCACATCATTCTCCTAATGATGTGATCCCGTTGATCAAATGACAACTCATGTCTATGGCTAGGAAACATAACCATCTTTGATCAATGAGCTAGTCTAGTAGAGGCATACTAGGGACATACTGTTTTGTCTATGTATCCACACATGTACTAAGTTTCCGGTTAATACAATTCTAGCATGAATAAAAGACATTTATCATGATATAAGGAAATACAAATAACATCTTTATTATTGCCTCTAGGGCATATTTCCTTCAGTCTCCCACTTGAACTAGAGTCAATAATCTAGATTGCAAAGTGATGATCCTCACACCCATGGAGTCTTGGTGCTGATCATGTTTTGCCCGTGGAAGAGGTTTAGTCAACGGGTCTGCAACATTCAGATCCGTATGTATTTTGCAAATCTCTATGTCTCCCTCCTTGACTAGATCGCGGATGGAATTGAAGCGTCTTTTGATGTGCTTTGTTCTCTTGTGAAACCTGGATTCCTTCGCCAAGGCTATGGCTCCAGTGTTGTCACAATAGATTTTCATTGGACCCGATGCACTAGGTATTACACCTAGATCGGATATGAACTCCTTCATCCAGACTCCTTCATTTGCTGCTTCGGAAGCAGCTATGTATTCCGCTTCACACGTAGATCCCGCCACGACGCTCTGCTTGGAACTGCACCAACTGACAGCTCCACCGTTCAATAAAAATACATATCCGGTTTGTGACTTTGAGTCATCCGGATCAGTGTCAAAGCTAGAATCGACGTAACCGTTTACGACGAGCTCTTTGTCACCTCCATACACGAGAAAAATATCCTTTGTTCTTTTCAGATACTTCAGGATGTTTTTGACCGCTGTCCAGTGATCCACTCCTGGATTACTTTGGTACCTCCCTGCTAGACTTATAGCAAGGCACACATCAGGCCTGGTACACAGCATTGCATACATGATAGATCCTATGGGTGAGGCATAGGGAATGACTTTCATTTTCTCTCTATCTTCTGCAGTGGTCGGGCATTGAGTCTTACTCAACTTCATACCTTGTAAAACAGGCAAGAACCCTTTCTTTGACTGATCCATTTTGAACTTCTTCAAAATCTTATCAAGGTATGTGCTTTGTGAAAGTCCAATTAAGCATCTTGATCTATCTCTATAGATTTTGATGCCTAATATGTAAGCAGCTTCTCCGAGGTCTTTCATCGAAAAACTTTTATTCAAGTATCCTTTTATGCTATCCAGAAATTCTATATCATTTCCAATCAACAATATGTCATCTACATATAATATTAGAAATGCTACAGAGCTCCCACTCACTTTCTTGTAAATACATGCTTCTCCAAAAGTCTGTATAAAACCATATGCTTTGATCACCTCATCAAAGCGTATATTCCAACTCCGAGATGCTTGCACCAGTCCATATATGGATCGCTGGAGTTTGCATACTTTGTCAGCACCTTTTGGATCGACAAAACCTTCTGGTTGCATCATATACAACTCTTCTTTGAGATATCCATTCAGGAATGCAGTTTTGACATCCATTTGCCAGATTTCATAATCATAAAATGCGGCAATTGCTAACATGATTCGGACAGACTTAAGCATCGCTACAGGTGAGAAAGTCTCATCGTAGTCAACTCCTTGAACTTGTCAAAAACCTTTCGCAACAAGTCGAGGTTTGTAAACAGTAACATTACCGTCTGCGTCGGACTTCCTCTTGAAGATCCATTTATTTTCGATGGCCTGCCGATCATCGGGCAAGTCAACCAAAGTCCACACTTTGTTCTCATACATGGATCCCATCTCAGATTTCATGGCTTCAAGCCATTTTGCGGAATCTGGGCTCATCATCGCTTCCTCATAGTTCGTAGGTTCATCATGGTCTAGTAACATGATTTCCAGAACTGGGTTGCCGTACCACTCTGGTGCGGAACGTACTCTGGTTGATCTACGACGTTCAGCAGAAACTTGATCCGAAGTTTCATGATCATTATCATTAACTTCCTCACTGATTGGTGTAGGAATCACTGGAACAATTTTCTGTGATGTACTACTTTCCAATCCGGGAGAAGGTACAATTACCTCATCAAGTTCTAATTTCCTCCCACTCACTTCTTTCGAGAGAAACTCTTTTTCTAGAAAGGATCCATTCTTAGCAACGAATATCTTGCCTTCGGATCTGTGATAGAAGGTGTACCCAACAGTCTCTTTTGGGTATCCTATGAAGACACATTTCTCCGACTTGGGTTCGAGCTTATCAGGTTGAAGCTTTTTCACATAAGCATCACAGCCCCAAACTTTAAGAAACGACAACTTTGGTTTCTTGCCAAACCATAGTTCATAAGGTGTCGTATCAACGGATTTAGATGGTGCCCTATTTAACGTGAATGCAGCTGTCTCTAAAGCATAACCCCAAAATGATAGTGGTAAATCGGTAAGAGACATCATAGATCGTACCATATCTAATAAAGTACGGTTACGACGTTCGGATACACCATTACGCTGTGGTGTTCCAGGTGGCGTGAGTTGTGAAACTATTCCACATTGTTTTAAATGAAGACCAAACTCGTAACTCAAATATTCTCCTCCACGATCAGATCGTAAAAACTTTATTTTCTTGTTACGATGATTCTCTACTTCACTCTGAAATTCTTTGAACTTTTCAAATGTTTCAGACTTGTGTTTCATTAAGTAGATATACCCATATCTGCTCAAATCATCAGTGAAGGTCAGAAAATAACGATACCCGCCGTGAGCTTCAACACTCATTGGACCACATACATCAGTATGTATGATTTCCAACAAATCTGTTGCTCGCTCCATAGTTCCGGAGAACGGAGTTTTAGTCATCTTGCCCATGAGGCATGGTTCGCAAGCACCAAGTGATTCATAATCAAGTGATTCCAAAAGTCCATCATTATGGAGTTTCTTCATGCGTTTTACACCAATATGACCTAAACGGCAGTGCCACAAATAAGTTGCACTATCATTATTAACCTTGCATCTTTTGGTTTCAATATTATGAATATGTGTATCACTACATCGAGATCCAATAAGAATAGACCACTCTTCAAGGGTGCATGACCATAAAAGATATTATTCATAAAAATAGAACAACCATTATTCTCTGATTTGAATGAATAACCGTCTCGCAATAAACAAGATCCAGATATAATGTTCATGCTTAACGCTGGCACCAAATAACAATTATTTAGGTCTAATACTAATCCCGAAGGTAGATGTAGAGGTAGCGTGCCGACGGCAATCACATCGACTTTGGAACCATTTCCCACACGCATCGTCACCTCGTCCTTAGCCAATCTTCGTTTAATCCGTAGTCCCTGTTTCGAGTTACAAATATTAGCAACCGAACCGGTATCAAATACCCAGGTACTACTACGAGCATTAGTAAGGTACACATCAATAACATGTATATCAGATATACCTTTGTTCACCTTGCCATCCTTCTTATCCGCCAAATACTTGGGGCAGTTCCGTTTCCAGTGTCCAGTCCCCTTGCAGTAGAAGCACTCAGTTTCAGGCTTGGCTCCAGATTGGGGTTTCTTCGTGGAAGTAGCAACTGTTTTGCTATTCTTTTTGAAGTTCCCCTTCTTTCCCTTGCCCTTTTTCTTGAAACTAGTGGTCTTGTTAACCATCAACACTTGATGCTCTTTTTTGATTTCTACCTCCGCAGCTTTAAGCATGGCGAAGAGCTCGGGAATTGTCTTTTGCATCCCTTGCATATTATAGTTCATCACGAAGCCTTTATAGCTTGGTGGCAGTGATTGAAGAACTCTATCAATAACACTATCCTCGTCAACTTTGCAACCAAGTTGAGTCATATGATTGTAATACCCAGACATTCTGAGTAAGTGTTCACTGATAGAACTATACTCCTCCATCTTGCAGCTGTAGAACTTATTGGAAATCTCATATTTCTCAATTCGGGCATTTGCTTGAAATATTAACTTCAACTCCTGGAACATCTCATATGGTCCATGACGTTCAAAACGTCGTTGAAGTCCCGGTTCTAAGCCGTAAAGCATGGCACACTGAACTATCGTGTAGTCATCAGACCGCGACTGCCAGACGTTCAAAGCGTCTACATTAGCGGGAGGGGGCTTGTCACCTAGCGGTGCTTCAAGGACATAATTCTTCTGTGCAGCAATGAGGATAATCCTCAGGTTACGGACCCAGTCCGTGTAATTGCTACCATCATCTTTCAACTTAGCTTTCTCTAGGAAGGCATTAAAACTATCAGGACTAAGTTCATGGTAATGTTAAAGTTCGATTTAATCATATTAAATTAAAGAACTCCCACTTAGATAGACATCCCTCTGGTCATCTAAATGATCACGTGATCCAAATCAACTAAACCATGTCCGATCATCACGTGAGATGGAGTAGTTTCAATGGTGAACACCTTATGTTGATCATATCTACTATATGATTCACGCTCGACCTTTCGGTCTCCAGTGTTCCGAGGCCATATCTGCATATGCTAGGCTCGTCAAGTTTAACCCGAGTATTCTGCGTGTGCAAAACTGGCTTACACCCGTTGTATTTGAACGTAGAGCTTATCACACCCGATCATCACGTGGTGTCTCGGCACGACGAACTTTCGCAACGGTGCATACTCAGGGAGAACACTTATACCTTGAAATTTAGTAAGGGATCATCTTATAATGCTACCGTCGTTCTAAGCAAAATAAGAAGCATAATAAGATAAACATCACATGCAATCAAAATATGTGACATGATATGGCCATCATCATCTTGTGCTTTTGATCTCCATCTTCAAAGCACCGTCATGATCACCTTCGTCACCGGCTTGACACCTTGATCTTCATCGTAGCATCGTTGTCGTCTCGCCAACTATTGCTTCCACGACTATCGCTACCGCTTAGTGATAAAGTAAAGCAATTACATGGCGATTGCATTTCATAAAATAAAGCGACAACCATATGGCTCCTGCCAGTTGCCGATAAATTTACAAAACATGATCATCTCATACAAAATCGTATAACTCATCATGTCTTGACCATATCACATCACAACATGCCCTGCAAAAACAAGTTAGACATCCTCTACTTTGTTGTTGCAAGTTTTACGTGGCTGCTACGGGCTTTAGCAAGAACCGTTCTTACCTACGCATACAAAACCACAACGATGTTTCGTCAAGTATGTGCTGTTTTAACCTTCACAAGGACCGGGCGTAGCCACACTTGATTCAGCTAAAGTGAGAGAGACAGACACCCGCCAGTCACCTTTAAGCAACGAGTGCTTGTAACGGTGAAACCAGTCTCGCGTAAGCGTACGCGTAATGTCGGTCCAGGCCGCTTCATCTCACAATACCGCCGAAGCAAAGTATGACATGCTGGTAACCAGTATGACTAGTATCGCCCACAACTCATTGTGTTCTACTCGTGCATATCATCTACGCATAGACCTGGCTCATGATGCCACTGTTGGGGAACGTAGTATTTTAAAATTTTCCTACGATCACGCAAGATCTATCTACCAGATGTATAGCAACGAGAGGGAAGAGTGTGTCTACGTACCCTCGTAGACCGGGAGCGGAAGCGTCAAGTGACGCGGTTGATGTTGTCGAACTTCTTCGCGATCCAACTGATCAAGCACCGAACGTACGGCACCTTCGCGTTCAGCACACGTTCAGCTTGATGACGTCCCACGAGCTCTTGATCCAGTTGAGCTTCACGGGAGAGTTTCGTCAGCACGACGGCGTGGTGACGGATATGATGTGTTCACCGGCGCAGGGCTTTGCCTAAGCTCCGCGACGGTATGACCGAGGTGTGATTCTGTGGAGGGGGGCACCACACACGGCTAAAACAATTCAACTTGTGTGTCTTTGGGTGCCCCCCTGCCCCCGTATATAAAGGAGCAAGGGAGGGAGGCCGGCCAACTCCTCTTGGTGCGGCTAGGGAAGGAGTCCTACTAGGAATAGGATTGCAATGCTATTCCTAGTAGGATTCACCAAAAGAAAGAAGAGGGAAAAGAATAGGAGAGGTGGCGCCCCCCCCAATCCTAGTCCAACTAGGAACCCTAGGTGGGGGCGCCGGCCAGCCCTATGGGCTGCCTCTCTCTTTCCCTTTAGGCCCACTATGGACCATCCCCTCTCGTAGGGGGTTCCGGTAACCCCCTCCGGCAATCCCGATAAATCCGAAACTTTTCCGGTATACTTCCGGTGTCCGAATATAGCCGTCCAATATATCAATCTTTATGTCTCGGACATTCCGAGACTCCTTGTCATGTCCGTGATCTCATCCGGGACTCCGAACTACCTTCGGTACATCAAAACTCATAAACTCATAATGCCGATCGTCATCAAAACGTTAAGCGTGCGGACCCTACGGGTTCGAGAACTATGTAGACATGACCGAGACTCATCTCCGGTCAATAACCAATAGCGGAACCTGGATGTTCATATTGGCTCCTACACATTGTACGAAGATCTTTTATCGGTCAGAACCGCATAACAACATACGTTGTTCCTTTTGTCAACGGTATGTTACTTGCCCGAGATTCGATCGTCGGTATCTCTATACCTAGTTCAATCTCGTTACCGGCAAGTCTCTTTACTCGTTCCGTAGCACATCATCTCGTGACTAACTCATTAGTCTTTTGCTTGCAAGGCTTATTGTGATGTGTGTTACCGAGAGGGCCCAGAGATACCTCTCCGACACTCCGAGTGACAAATCCTAATCTTGATCTATGCCAACACCACGAATACTTTCGGAGACACCTGTAGAGCATCTTTATGATCACCCAGTTACGTTGTGACGTTTGATAGCACACAAGGTGTTCATACGGTATTCGGGAGTTGCATAATCTCATAGTAATAGGAACATGTATAAGTCATGAAGAAAGCAATAGCAGAAAAACTAAACGATCATAGTGCTATGCTAACGGATGGGTCTTGTCCATCACATCATTCTCCTAATGATGTGATCCCGTTGATCAAATGACAACTCATGTCTATGGCTAGGAAACATAACCATCTTTGATCAATGAGCTAGTCTAGTAGAGGCATACTAGGGACATACTGTTTTGTCTATGTATCCACACATGTACTAAGTTTCCGGTTAATACAATTCTAGCATGAATAAAAGACATTTATCATGATATAAGGAAATACAAATAACATCTTTATTATTGCCTCTAGGGCATATTTCCTTCATGTGTGGCTTATGGTCCCACGTCGCCATTGGGTGATATTAAGATCTTTTATTCCTCATATATAATCTGGGACTATGATCTCTCTTCTATTCTGGTTAAATGAGTTTACTAAATCTGACACTACGTTCTCATAACTACTTCTTCCCGGAGAGCCCCTTGTTACAGATGATCGCCTACTACACCAGAAGATTTTGAATATACTCTATGGTGTTCTCCTAAGACACTTGTGCCCACCGCCTTTGCAAATTCCCTACCGCTGTTATATCGCTGTGGATAACTGCATACACCTGCCATTCTTACATTCAATCCCATTGATCTTGTTATGACAAGATGCCCTGAACTGCTCTTCGTTGTTCCGAGAATCCTTTGAGCTTACTGCCTTGCAGTTCTTTGCCACATGAATACTCCTACAGATAATTCCTCACACTTATCGAGTATCTGTTCATCCCCAGTTATTCACATATTTCATAAGATACTTTGTAATACAATCTGAGCTTCCAAGAATCCTCTGCAACCTATTGCTCTGGAAAGTCTTGCTTGCCTGCAATATGGATCCTTTCCATGTGTCTAGCAATATTAATTAGTATCCTTTGGCACCGTCATTTAGATTTTATTGATTCAAAATGAGTGTGAATGCATGCAATCATGAGTTAATCCTTTTAAATTATCCTTCCGGCTCAGACGTCATTTTGACCATGAGCTGGTTCTCAACAAATCTATTTGTCGTTGATTGTACCCTTAGGTCTATCGAACTTACCAATCCTTGATCAGAGCATCTTCCTTCGATCCTCCGATTTGGTAATCATAATTCCTTTGTATTTAGGCTTCAAAATTATCCAGATATTTCTATCATGAAATTCCCTTGCATTATTTCTTCTTTTGGTTGAACATCGATACTCACGTCAAATTCTTTGCAGTCCGCCAGATCCATTGATGGGTTATTACCCGATAGTGTCCTTCATATTCAATAACTATGCGAGTCTTTCCTCGGATACATAATGTCTTTGGTAAATTGTATCCTCTGCCTTATCAACTATGCTCTACCTTCGAGCTGGTGTTAATTGCTCTTGAAGTTGTGGTATATGTTCCTAAGATGCCCCTATGGGTAGAACCTATGCCTTCAGTAATCAGTGTGAACCTGAGTTTTTTCATGGGTCATACCCTTCTAGTATTCCCCCAGTTAAACTCTCAAACTTAAAAAAAAATAACAGAGAGTAGTGAATGAGAAGTTGTGTATTGGAGAAGTGGGAGTCGACCTTTCATTTTGCGTTCATTCCCACTTTTGCAATCGTAGTTTTGACCATATTGATCTTCTTTGATCCCATTTCTTGGACAAGTTAAAGTACTTGTCTTCTATAGATCCGTACACCTGCCCAACCTATATTCTGCTCTACCTTCGAGTATACTCTCTAGCATCTCGATAATATCATGAAACTACATAACTTTTTATGAGTTTTTCATAAACAATTATTCTCTTTGATTCCAATCCCCCCCGGGTTCTGAGTTATTAGTCACTCGAGAACAAAGATAATTGAATCGAGTCTGCACTACGATTCAACAACTCTTATTAATCATCATGGCTTACGGGTTTGGACTCGATCATGTTGTTCCTAGCCCAATCGGCTATATAGTCATCGTTCTAATTTTAACTGTGCTACCTGGTCCTTATTCCCGGAGCACAAATTTTGATGATGAGCTAATATTACGTCGATCTTCCTTGTCATATTGTTTCGCCTTGAACATCAAGCTTGATTCTGAGTTTGTGTCGTATCTGTGGGTCCAATAATCTTCTGCTGCATCTATCAATTTGGCTGATGCAGTCACTATTCGATTGCTTCTTCGTGGAGCCTCTCAACAAAATTGTCGTGATCATCATCAACATTTTGACTCCTTCTAGGATATCAATCGAATTCATGATGAAAAGTGCCATCCTCATCACTTGGTAATTTGAGTTACCAACGACATCCATACCTTCCTTTCATCACAATCTTGTTCATGTTATGGATGCAACTTGCTATCCATGCTTGTATTATGTGATGCCTTGAATTATTACCATCTTTTATGTCAAGGATGTTGTGAGAATTTCTCCACCTATTAATTCTTGATATAGTGATGCTTCTCGTCATCACCATTCTCTTCTTGGTCCCCGTGTTCCAACTGGAATACCAATAAGTGAACTCTGTTGTGAGAATATAATATTTCTAGCAACCTTATTGCTTCTGAGTTAATGGACAATAATTCCAATTTAGTGTGCTGGTTGCTGAATCTCCATTCTGATATTGGTCGTGCAACGCAACCCATATTTCGGGTGCACCTTTCAACCAGTGTTTAATTGTGTATGTTTTCCTCGAGCATACCTCAGTATATTGACCTGACAAATGTTATCTTCGTGTTCACATAATTGGGGAATCCATCTTTTTGGAAAATCTCGATGAAATGTTGCTGAATCCATCAGCCACCCTCCTCATCCTCTCCTTGGTTTAATGATGAACACTTTTGCCAGAACTCGCTTTCATAGTTCATTACCCGAGAATCTTACAATGTCTTCTCGTCAAATTGCGTTGCACCTTTTCTTCTTAGGCATCCCGAGTCTGAGGTATCTTGACACCAGTCGGATCTGAACCTCGGTCAGATATGATGGTTGGAACATGTTTCCAAGAGTTATAACGTTGGTCTTTTTATGGCTCGGTAAGGTGATGCCATGCCTAACACACTTGGCCGGAGACCTATTGTTATAGTTCTTCCTTTTAGCAAGGTTAGCCATTCTTTCACGAGGAAATTGTAAGACTTATTCTATAAAGTTGTTCCTGATGAATCCTTTGTGTATCTAAAGTTTGACCTTTGCTTGAAGACCATGTCAATGCTATCTCGAAGCATGTCAGTGGTACTCCGATCTTCAATAAGAACATTTGAAGCACAATGCTAAATTTTCCATATCAAATATCCAAACACCGTAGTGTGGGTAAGCCTCTTTAAGTCCTTGCCCCTTCATCTAAATGGTTACATATTTGGAGCCCTATCATTAATATCTTGATATGCCTTACCTTGAGAAAGATATACCCTAATACTTGAGTATAAACATCTTTTCCTTTCGATTGATCTGATTAATGTAATAATCACATTTTCCTTTCCGTTAATTTGGTTAACCTTTCTTGTGACCTATATGATATAAGCAGGAATATTTCCCTGTTTATGTAAACACCTCGGTGTATCATCATGTCTAGTGTAACCCTATAACTATTGTAGATGACATTCCGCCCGATGGACGATAACTTTGCCTATTGGTCTGCCCCGTTTCAACGAGCAAGAAAATGGTTCTCTGCATCCCTCGCCCTTGGTAACTACGTTGTCGCCAACATAACTATTACGCCACCCTCTGACATGCCTTGCTATCAGGACTGCGCAAGATGTCAGCACCCTTCCTACTTTTAACCCACATGGTGGGCCCATAACCCACAATTCCACAGGATCGAAACCTGACTCTCCGTTACACCCCTATCCCGAAAGTCATTCCTCGCGCTTGACTTCGTATGTAATTGACGGGCCAACTGCCTAGTGATCTATTTTGGTTTCAGCCGCAATACTTATTCGTTGCTCCGAAACCCCTTTCAAGCTCCGTTTGAGGAATGAAACGAGTGTCTATCTGCTTGAAGCTTCTTATTGTGTCTTCTTATTTTTCTCTCGATGTTTTTCTTAAGTTCGATTCGAGAGATACTTCCTGCTACATTCCCTGAACTATCTACTAGATAATCAACCTTGTAGAGGACCGTCCTTCTAAAGTTACCCCGTGCCATTTTATGTAAGTACAATGAAGACCAAGAAGAAAGGATGATTACTTCATCATGATGACCTGGAGCAGAGGAACGAAGATGTAAAAAAAAGTGATCAACATCTCTGACAAGAGCAACCAAGATCGAGTAGATCCGATAGAATTTCTTAACCAAAATCCCCCCTACTCTACCTCTCAAATTTAGGGAAGAGATTTCTTGTAGTGGACGAGATTTGTAACACCCCGAGAATCATGCTACAGTAATCCCCTGTTTATGATGCCAAGTCATCATGATTAAAATTTTGTTAAAACCTCACTTGTTCAAACTAAGCTTAAAGACAGATTCAAATAACAAGTCAAATTATTGTTTCATAAAGCAGTGAATAAAAAAAATGTCCAAAATGTTACAAATATTCACTAAGTAATTATCATGTAACAACCAACAACTTTTGAATTATTGAAATGTCCCTAACCTAATTAAAATTGTACCAACAACAAATTAATTGACCAATTAATAAATTATTAATTATTTCAATTGTCGTGAAACTTTTTGTGCCCTCCAAGAATGTTAACTAGTATTTAGGTACCAAGTTTGAATTAAACAAATGTCATTTGCTAGCTAAACCTAAATGCAAAGCAGAGAAGAAGTTTACAAAGCCAAAAAAGGAAAATGGACAAAAGGTCGACACTGTGCATTTGGCCCAGAAAGTTCCATAGTGCGGCCCAGCCTAAGTCAATGTTGTCTCCCACCTCTCCCCTTGCGTGTCGACATGTGCACGATTCAGATCATCCTCACCGGCTAGATCAGCGCCACCGAGACGATACAGGGCGTTGGGCGGGGATAAGTGCCCCACCTTGATCCCCTTGTGAAACCCTAGACTCTCCTTCCTCTTCCCCCCGCTCCTCGCTCTCTCTCCTGCCTCACTTGAGCACTGCCGTCACCGCCGCTTCCTCGTTGCCGCACTCCGGCGTCATCCTGAGCCACGTCGAGCTATCCATCGGCACGTCACCGTCGCCTATGACCTCCCCTAGGATCATGTTGAGCCGAGAAGCCACCACGCCTGGCCATCGACCGACTCAGTCAACCACGCCTGACGTCACCATTGGAGTGGATCCGCAACTCCAGCACAACCGAGCCTCCTCGAGTTTTCCTTCGAATCCATGGTGAGCTCCTCGCCCGTTTCCTCCCTTATCCCCGTCGAATCAGTCACTATAGGCCAACGTAGCTACCACACCGGAGCCATCCGCGAGCTCGTGCTTACAATGCCTGCTCGCCATCCCGCCGCGCCCCCTTGCTGCTTGCCGAAACGGCGCGCCCGCACCGCCTCTGCCCGCCCGCGCATGGCCGCTCCCGCTTGCCACAGATGCTCTATCG
>LR738712.1:374219251-374253553 GCA_902687465.1 Secale cereale
CGCGCTTTTGTCCTGCCCCGCGCCCCGCGCTCGCCAACCATCGGCTCGCCCGGCCGCCCCGACCATATGTCGTTGCTCGCCCCTGGCCGCTTCCCTGCCGCTGGCGCCCATCGCTCCATGTGCGAGTTGCACCGCGCCACCCTGCCCCTGGCCACGTCCCTGCCGCCTGCGCTCGCCACTCCGTCAAGCTGCAGTCGTCGCGCCTCCGCGACACTCGCCAGTGCCTGCTTGTGCCCCGCCGTGCCCAGGTGGCCTCGCCCCGCTACCCCTCGGGCGGGCTCGACCCCGTGTGGGTTGCGCCCGCTGCCTGCCTGCCTACACGCCTGCTAAGGCTGCTGGCCAATGACAGCCGGGGCCCACTCCACAGAAAGTTTTAAAATATAAAAATAATTAAATAAAAATATTTAATTAATTAGTTAGTTAACCTAAATAACTCTGACAAATGGGACCCGCTTGTTAGTTTGACTGGTCAACGATCAACTTTGACCGCTGACGTCACGCATACGTCATGATGATGCAGTAATGATTTTTCGAATTAAATAAATAATAATAATTCCATAAAATGATTAAATCTTTATAAATTAATATAAAATAAACCGTATCTCGGATGAAAATACTTTGTACATGAAAGTTGCTTAGAACGACGAGACGAATCCGAATATGCAATACGTTTTCTGCCACTCGTCCCTATCATAGCGAACATGCAACCTTCCCCCTCAGATCCGTATGTTCGAAACCGTGAAACGCCGGGAATACTTCCCGGATGTTTCCCCCCTTCGCCAGTACTTCCTAGCATCGCGTTAGGGCACACCTAGCACCGTTGGTTGCCAGGTCATACATCGTCATGCATCTGTTTGCATTGTATTTATTGTTTCTTCCCCCTCTTCTCTCTAGTAGACTTCAAACTGACGCCACTGCTGCTGCCCCGTTCGACTATGGTGTTGACGACCTGTCCTTCTCTGCCAAGCTTCTAGGCAAGCCAACCCCCTTGATCTCTAGATATCACCCACTCTCTTCTCTCTTATTATTGCATTAGGTTTGCTATTGTTGATGATTCGATAGCTCCTATTCTGTTGCATAGCCTGTCATTGTTGCTACAACTGTTGATACCTTTACCTGCTGTCCTAATGGTTAGTATAGGATGCTAGTATTCCATCAGTGGCCCTACATTCTTGTTCCTCTACCATGCTATACTATCGGGCAGTGATCACTTTGGGAGGTGATCACGAGTATATACATACATACTATACATGATACATGTTGTGACTAAAGTTGGGTCGGCTCGTAGAGTTCCCGCGAGTGATGCACGGATTGGGGGCTGAAAGGACTTTTTCCCGACGTCCCTCTATGTGGATCTTTGTGGCAGAGCGATAGGGCAGGTTGCGATCACCTAGGAGACAGGTGGGCCCGGTCCCTAGTCGTTGTCCGCGGTTATTTCATAATAACACCTTTAACGAGTTTGGATATTTGATCTGACTCTAGCTACGAGCCTATACGCACTAACCAGCTACACGGGAACAATTATGGGCACTCGACGTCGTGGTATCAGCCGAAGCCTTCTTGACATCAGCGATTGAGCGGCGCGCGCTGGATTGTACTGGAACGCCTGCTCTCGTATTAGGAGAGGCTAGGTCTGCTTCCAGCCGCCCACGCAACATGCACGTGTGCAATGGGCGACGGGCCAAGACCCCTGCGCACTTAGGATTTAGATCAGCGTGCTGACTTCTCTGTTGTGCCTAGGTAGGTTTGCGACGTGTTGATCTTCCGAGGCCGGGCATTACCCAGAAAAGTGCGTCCGGCCACAGGGATCGAGCATGTTGGGTAATCTGGTGCATGATACGTCCATTTTGCATCCTGCTTTTATGTTGATATTTATTACACTATGGGCTATTATTACACGTTATGTCACAATTCTTATGCCTCTTCTCTCTTATTTTACAAGGTTCACACGAAGAGGGAGAATGCTGGCAACTGAAATTCTGGGCTGGAAAAGGAGCAAACATTGCAGACCTATTCTGTGCAACTCAAAAAGCTCTAAAACTCCACGAAACACCGTTTCAGGAAATATAAAAAATATCTGGCGAAAGAGATCTGCCAGGGGGCACCACCTGTCCACGAGGGTGGGGGCGCGCCCCCTCCCCCTAGGCGCGCCCCCTGCCTCGTGGGCCAGCCGGTGACCCTCCGATGCCCATCTTCTCCTATATGAGGTGTTTTGACCTCGGAAAAATCATAAGGAGGCTTTCGGGACCAGACGCCGCCGTCTCGAGGCGGAAACCAATCTAGGGCTCTGGCGGAGCTATTCTGCCGGGGGTAATTCCCTCCGGGAGCGGGAAATCGTCACCAGCGTCATCAGCAACAACTCTCCCATCTTGGGAAGGGTTATCTTCATCAACATCTTCACCAGCACGATCTCCTCTAAAACCCTAGTTCATCTCTTGTATCAAATCTTTGTATCAAAACCTCAGATTGGTTCCTGTAGGTTGCTAGTAGCGTTGATTACTCCTTGTAGTTGATGCTAGTTGGTTTACTTGGTGGAAGATCATATGTTCAGATCCAATATGCATATTAATACCCCTCTGATCATGGACAATATTATGTCTTGTGAGTAGTTACTTTTGTTCCTGAGGACATGGGAGAAGTCCTGCTACAAGTAGTCATGTGAATTTGGTATTCGTTCGATATTTTAATGAGATGTATGTTGTCTCTCCTCTAGTGGTGTTATGTGAACGTCGACTACATGGCACTTCACCATTGTTTGGGCCTAGAGGAAGGCATTGGGTAGTAATAAGTAGATGATGGGTTGGTAGAGTGACAGAAGCTTAAACCCTAGTTTATGCGTTGCTTCGTAAGGGGCTGATTTGGATCCATATGTTTCCTGCTCTGGTTAGGTTTACATTAATACTTCTTTTGTAGTTGCGGATGCTTGCAACAGAGGTTAATCATAAGTGGGATGCTTGTCCAAGTAAGGTCAGCACCCAAGCACCGGTCCACCCACATACCAAATTATCAAAGTAACGAACGCTAATCATATGATCGTGATGAAAACTAGCTTGACGATAATTCCCATGTGTCCTCAGGAGCGTTTTCCTTCATATAAGAGTTTGTCCAGGATTGTCCTTTGAGACAAAAAGGATTGGGCCATCTTGCTGCACCTTATTTACTTTTACTATTTGTCACTTGCTACCAATTACCTTATCACAAAACTATTTGTTACCGATAATTTCAGTGCTTGCAGAAAATACCTTACTGAAGACTGCCTATCATTTCCTGCTGCTCCTCTTTGGGTTTGACACTCTTACTTATCGAAAGGACTGCGATAGATCCCCTACACTTGTGGGTCATCAGTGCACCCCTGGAGGGAAGTTTATCTATTCGAATAGCCGTGTTCCTCGGTAAAAGGACACCCCGGAGTTGTATTCGGACCTACTGACAACTAGAACGGAATACTTAATAAAACACACCAAGAAAAGTTCTAGAGACAACACGATGATCACTTTCCCACAGGGCGACGAGGCGAGGATCGTCGGGTAGGATTATGCTATACGATGATACTAGGTGAACTTACCATCTAATCTCTTCTACTGCTGCAAGATGGAGGCCGCCAGAAGCATAGTCTTCGATAGGCCAAGCTTTCCCTCGCATATCCTGGCATTCTGCGGTTTAGTCCACAGATAATACCCCTTTATACATATAACAATGCATATGTAGTGTAGATCCTAGCTTGCGAGTACTTTGGATGAGTACTCATGGTTGCTTTGCTCCCCCTTTTCCCCTCTTTTCCCTTCTTCTTGGATGATGCAACTGGATGGTGGAGCCCAGGAGCCAGATGCCTTCGCCGATGACTACTACTATCCCACCGGAGCGTACTACTACATGGAGTCTGCCGACAACCCAGAGTAGTTTAGGAGGATCCTAGGCGGGAGGCATGCGCCTCTTTCGATCTGTATCCCAGTTTGTGTAGCCATCTTATGGGACCTCGTTTAACTTTATGTCTGTACTCAGATATTGTTGCTTCCGCCGACTCGTCTATGATCGAGCATTTGTATTCGATCCCTCGAGGCCCCTCACTTGTATTATGATGCTTTATGAATTATTTTACTTTTAGAGTTGTCTTGTGATATCTTCCCGTGAGTCCCAGATTTTGATCATACATGTTTGCGTGCATGATTAGTATGCGGTCAAATTGGGGGCGTCACAATGTTACTCTGAATTTGAACTCTCTCAAGATAATATAAAATACTGAGAAATAAATGCATTTTGGTATTGCCAATATATTTAATTAATAGATAAACTTTATCAAGTGATATGGTTGAGTGTTTCTAGTAAAATATTACTGTCAAAACTTGAAGCTACTTTTTCACCAGTGATTAGTTTTTTCAATGAAAAATTGCAGGAAACTTGAATATTGCATAGTCAGTTCCATACATGTACATGCATCTAACTTTTCCTACTTGGCTGAACAACTATACTAGTACAAAATTAATAGCTACAACTACAACCAGTAATATCCATATAACTTATAGCGGCTGCATATTGCATTGTATTGTAGGAATATGGCTAAGACCCTATCAAGAAGTATAAATCAATAGAGATACGAGAAACACAAACCATAAGGAGCCGCAAAAAACTATAGTAAATACCAACCACTAATCATGATGCGTTAATGTGGCATGAGAAATTTGAACGGACATATTAGCCTAGGTGACTGAGCTATGGTATTGGATTGGACAGGATGGGGCAGATGGCTTAGCTGACCGTACTGCACTACAAACCATCACTTTGGAGCAGCCGCACCACTTCTGTATATCTCGCAGTCATCGCGCCACCCTTATGCATATGGGAGTCGCTACACCGCTGCTATGCATCTGGGAACTGCAACCAAACCTCCGCTTTTTTGGCCCATCTGTAGCCCCCTTCCCCTGTGCTATTGACATCTGATCCAAATTCCTACCAAAAGAGAGGTAAACAAAGTGGATTTTATCTAAATTAATCAAGACAACTAGTAACAACCAGCACATGGAGATCTAGATAGAAAACTGAGAGAAGCAAGCCTAACTTTGCACCATCTAGGTTCAGCCAAAGTAATAACAACCTGCACATTGAGATCTAGATAGGATCATAGGAGTACAAAGGAGAACATATATTTTGGTTGAACATAGATGGTGCAAAGAAAGGCACAACTCAAATGAAGCCCTGTAAATCTCACCAGGCATCCCGAACATGACACCAACCAAAGTATATGACCATGGACAGTTCTGGCAGTACTGAACTATAATTGACTTCTCAAAACTGAACTAGGATTAGCTGAAAAAAGAAGAAAAAATGTGCATAAACTGAAGAAGCATATACCATCTTGCAGTGCCACTTACTTTGCTTAGCATTTTTCTAGTGGAGTAGATGTTGCCTCCCGGTGCAGCGATGCATGACCATCCCTATCCCCGCCGAATCTCCGGCAACTTTGCGCACACACCAGAGAAGGAATTAAGAATGCCCAATGGAACAAAGTCGAATAGAAAACCTAGAAGAAGGGGAGAAGAAACCTTGTACGTCTTCCTCTTGTAGTCGCTCCATGCGGTTACTATCGAAATGGAACGAGGGGAGCGGGGCTTCCAGGGAGAACGCGATGGTGCTGGCGATGGACATGGCCAGCAGCAGTTTCTTGTCCAGCCGTGATCAACATACCGTGGGAGGGAACCCTCATACCCAAGGATCACGTGGAGAAACCTAGATGTGCGCCAAGCCAACGGAAACACAGGGAAATCAGGTGAGAACGATGAGGATTTGTGGTTGCGGCGGTGGATTAGGTGAGATGGATTGAGCATTTGTTGTGGTGGCCCGCAATGAGATATTTTTAGGGACGCCTGCAAGGAGGTAAGTTTGTGTCACATCCCCCTTTTCCACATGCTTGGTCGTGTGATGTGGAGAGGTGTAGATGATCAAGGAAGAAGTGGGTAGAGGGAGGAGGTTAAGTATTCGTGGGGGAGGTGGGGGACGTTGAGTCCAGGGCGTGCCAACGCATATGCCATATCCGTTGCTAAATATGTGTTGGTGTAGGGGGGTTTCTCTTGTAGTGACGGAGGAGGTATGGAGTAACGGGAGAGAGAGGGGTGCCAAGGGCTTCGTGTGTCCTCTTGGGGTGCCCCTTCCGTTCTATATATAGGTGGAGGGGCGTGGGGAACAGCCCCTCCAAACCCTAGGGCACAGCCAAGGGGGAGGAGGTGGAATCCTAGTCCTCCTCCTTCCCTCCCATAGAAAGGTGGACTTTCCACCTTTCCCAGCTACATGGGCCTTGAGGGACTTGTGCGCCTAGCCCAATAAGTCTAGGGAGCCTCACCTCAACCCATGCTGACCCATGGGACATGGTGGAACCCTTGGTGGACTTCCGGACTCCTCTGGAAGTTTTCGGAACCTTCCAGAAGCTTCTCGATCGGTACAATACCGAAAAACTGAAACTTTTTCTGGAACCCTGAAAAGAACTTTCCATATATAAATCATTACCTCCCAACCATTTCGAGACTCCTCGTGACGTCAGTGATCTCATCCGGGACTCATTACAATATTTGTTACCAATCATCAAATATCCCAATACTACTCTAGTGTCAACGAACAATAAGCGTGCGACCTGTGGGTTCGGGAATCATGTATTCATGACCGAGACACCTCTGTCAGATCTTGGGTTCCGGCAAAACCCTTGTGGTTAGAACTATGGGGTGTGCACGAAGATCTCTCCTTCCACCCTAGCTCGTCTACTCGCCGATCCCAAGGCCTAACTCGTCAGATCCGAAGAACAAGGGACACAAGGTTTATACTTGTTCGGGCCACCATTGTGGTGTAATACCCGAATTCAGTGTGGTGTGGTGTATTGCCTTGTAGGCTGAGGAAGAACTAGTACATGGATGAACTTCCTCCTGAGGAGAGGGATTCTTGTGCTCGAGTGAGCTTGTGGTGTGTGGCCTTCTATCTGATCAACTCAAGATGAGATGAGATGGTGGCTAGTTCTATTTCTAGTGGCCCGGGTCCTCTTCCCAAATATTCCAAATATTGAGTGGGAAGGGATCCCACAACGGCCAAATTTGAAGGGGGGTAACTAGTACAAGCTATCCTGAAAAAAGGTGGTCTTCGCCTGCCAAAGGCTCTCGTGGTGACGCTGCCGTGGGCTCCGTGATGACCTCCGTTCCGCAGTCCTGTTGGTCTTGGTCTCGTTGCACCGATATGGAAACCTTTGCCTGACGCCTCGGGACTCCTCGCCTGCACCTGCTCCTTTAGCACCAAAGAGGAAACGGGCACTCTGCGCCCACTGGCGCCTACCTAGCCTTGGTCGTCACTGCTCACGTCACGAGGACCTCGCGAGGTGCCCCTCACCTTGATATCTCTGATCCTCAGGAGCCGGCCTAGTGAGGCCGCCCCAGGGGATGTCTTGCGGCGTCCGCCTTGCGAGGCTCGGCCCCTCGCGAGGGTCTTGAGTGGTTGATGAAGATGTTAAGCCGTACCAGGCCGCCTGATGAGCCACGCCCTGGGCCGCAGGCAGGCATGTCTGGGTACCCCCGTTCCCAGAACACCAAAAGTAGACCTGACCCATGGTGCACTCGGGCTTGGCTTCGCGGCGAAGCCAAGGGTCAAGTGCGGAGCGCCGCGGGCCCCAAAAGCTAGCGGGCTTGACTGACGCGTGGCGATTGATTGGACGTGGGCGACTGCGCTCCCCACGCTACCTCGGCAACCGCACGACTGAAAAAAGGCAAGTGCGTGCTATTGTGCCTTCATTGCTAGCCCTTGCCGTGCTCCAGATCCCCTTTCTTGTTTCTCTCCTGTGCAAGGCTCCAGATCTCCGCCGTCTCCCCTTCAAGCTTGCAACTGATGGCGTCCGGCAAGTCGAAGGCCGCTCCTTCGCCCGCCTGGTACGAGACGGCTTTGTGGGCGCCCACTATCTCGGAGACGAACCATGCCGCCGTGCTCCTGATGACGGCGGAGGAAACCAATGAGAAGGGGAAAACCGCGGTCCGAGCCACCTTTGCCGTGCCGGAGGACTCAAAGAGTACCTTCTATCCCTTCTTTATGAGCACTATTGTTGCGGGGCTCGTCCCTCCTTTCTCTGATTTCTTTTTCTCCGTCCTTAGCCATTATAAGCTTCCCCTTCATCTTCATCCCAACTCCGTCCTTCTTCTGTCCATCTTCGCCTTCTACTATGAGGCATTCATGGGAGTGATGTCGTCCATGGTGTTGCTTCACCACTTCTTCTACCTCTGGATCAAGGAGGGCCAGTGCTCGGGGTGCGCGAACCTTGTTGCGGCCGATGGGGCCAATGAAATCTCGAGAGCCAGGAAGAAGGCCGAGAACTTTCAGGAACAAGTGGGTCCTCATGGACGCCAAGTGCTCCCATCCTCGGCTGGTGCTACCGACAACGGTGCCCGAGTTGAGCGATAGGTGGCTCAGCGCGAAGCTCACTGACCCTCGGGCAGAGAAGGTGTTGGAGAAGATGACTGCGGACCTGAAGCCTAATGACCCCGAGGCGGCAAATCTAATAGGGGCCATGATCGTCAAGAAATTCTTGGCATGCCACGTGGCTCCACTTCAGGCTCGCTCGCGCTCCTTGTGGACACTTGGGGACGAGGCGTACAACCTCCGGCTGCGCTGTGACGCCCTGTCCACCGAGCAGCATGGGGCAGCACTCCGTCTCCTGGTTGGGGGCGATCTGGGATATCCACCATCTACTGTCCCCTTGTACCGCCGCCAGGACAGGGCGACGGTGGCGTCTTACATGCCCACCTTCGATGGGCGTGGGCTCATGCCTCCGGTGCCCCCTGACGCTCAAGTGGCAGCTGAACCAGTGTAGGTGTCTTCGGGCGACTCCAGCGGGGAAGATGACTCGGAGGCGACCGCGGAGCGGACTGGGGAGTTCTCCTTTCCACACAAGGCCGACCTCCTTCGTGCTTTGCCTGATGACGACGATGCCGGTGAAGGAGGTGGCACCCCCAGCTGTGGTGGTCACGAGGTCCAAGCTCACCCCCTCGAAGAAGACGTCAGCTAGGGTCCCGACGAAGAGCCGGTCGGCGCTAATCTCCCGAGGTGGCGCCTCAGCCTCGGCACCACCACATGTTGTTGCTGTGCCAGTTGATATAGCCTTGTCTGTCTTGGGGGCTCGCGTTACCGCGGCGCAAACCGCGGGGCCCTTGGGCTCCATGGTTCTAAAGAGGCCTTGGGGTTTCGTCGGAGTGGACCAGTGAGTACCTTGGCCTGGTTTTTCTCTTTGTTCTTGATTCCGTTATTGTTTCATGACATCTTGCTCTGCATTGCTAGGCCCTCGCCTTCGACGAAGAAGAAGAAGGGGGTGGCAGCCGCATCAGAGGCCCAGCGGCCTGGCTCGGCTTCATCCCCCCTGACGCAGATAGGTGGTGGAGGAGCTCCTGCTTCCGCTGCACGGTTGCCACCACAAGGCCCAGTGGACCAACCTCAGGTGAGGGTCACGTCCTTGGTCGAGCAGGCTTCGGAGGCTCCTGTGTTCGACTCCTCTGCTGGCGTCGTCAGGACTCAGGAAGTCTTGGGCACGCCACAATCCCCTACTACGATCCTGCCGCCAGTTCGCGGCCCTCCGGCTTCGACCGGCGCCCTGAAGGAGGCCTTCTCTACACTAACGCGGCTCCAGGATGACATTCAAGGCGCCGATCGTTGTCTGGTGGCTGGGCGTTTGGAGCTGATTTCCGGCTGGCTGAACTCCAACGTGTCTGTCCAGAATGTGTTGAGCCGAGTCATGGCGGCCTCCGAAGAGGACAAGCAGGCCGCCGACCAGGCCGCAACAGCTTGGGAGGCGGCGCTGAAGGATGCGTGGGCCATCCAGGAGCGCTGCCAGTCGGTGGAGACCGAGCTAAGGGACTTGCGTAGCAAGTGCAAGGCAGACGAGGAGCGGATGAAGGCCCGAGAAGATGCCGTAGCCAGTCGCGACGCCGAGTTGGTGCAGTTGGCGAAGGAGTTGTCTGTGGAGCGCAGTCGCCTAAAGGAGCTGAAGCAGGCGACGGAAGAAAAGGAGGCCTAGCTGGCAACCAAGGCGATGGTTCTGGCTGAGGACCGCAAGGCCTTCAAGTATCTCGAGGAAAGATCCCGCGAGGTGCTGAGGGCGCTCTATGAGAAGGGCTTGGAGGAACCACTGGCGACGGACGATGAAGGCCCCACCCAGCTGCTTCCTTATCTTGTCTTGGTGCTCGAGGTTGTTGTCTGCGAGATCGGCCCCCTGGCAGAGGAGGAAGCTCGCGTGCTTTCTTCTTCTGCCTTAACGCGCGTCCTTAGCCACCTGCACCTTTGCGATCCCGATGCTGATCTTGGGGCACTGCTCGAGCCCGTGGAGGCGGAGCGCTGCGAGGCCACCGCTGAAGCCGGGAAGGACCATGTGGAGGCCTTTCTGAAGAAGTTCCTCATCATCGACCCTCCTCCCCCAACCGACGGCGCTACCAATCATCGGCGAGGGAGTGCTTCCTGGCGGCAGCACCCAAGGCTGAAGGAAGGGTCTGCTGGTGAGTGACGGTGCTCCTCCCTATCTTCGTTTTCCTGCGACATGTATGGGCCTCGTGGAGGCATTAAAACATCTGTTTCATGTTTGAAGGACAATTTGGCTTGTAATATTTTCTAGATATTCGCGGTTCCCATCCTATTTGTTGTTCTACGTCGACAGAGCCCGGCCTCGCGCATACGTCAGCCGCTGCTGGCTTGTTTGGATCACCGGGACAAGACCAGTGAGTGAGCGGCTACGTTGCCAGTTAGGCTCCTGAGTCGCGATGCTCAGGAGTCCCCCTTGACGTGCAAACGGTCCCTAGGTAGGAAGCGCTAGGCAGGGCTTTTGTGTTCTGCATCGGCAGGGCCCGGCCCTGCGCGTACCTCAGCCACCGCTGGCTTGACCGGAACACCAGGACAAGACGAGGGAGTGAGGGGCTACGGGACCAGTTAGGCCCTTGGGCCGCGATGCCCAAGGGTCCCCTTTGACGTATGAACAACCCTAAGGGAAGTAGTGCGTGAGCCGGCTTTGGTGTTCTGCGTCGGCAGGGCCCAGCCCCGCGTGTACCTAAGCCGCCGCTGGCTTGACCAGACCACCAGGGCAAGACCAGGGAGTGAGGGGCTACGGGACTAGTTAGGCCCTTGGGTCGCGACGCCCAAGGGTCCCCCTTGACGTACGAACAGACCTCATGCCTGTCCCCGCGGGGCTTGTATCGGCGTTCTGGGAGCGGGGGTACCCAGACTTGCCTGCCTGCGGCCCAGGGCGTGGCTCATCAGGCAGCCTGGTACGACCCAACATCTTCAACAACCACTCAAGACCCTCGCGAGGGGCCGAGCCTCGCTAGGCGGACGATGCAAGACATCCCCTGGGGCGGCACCAAGGCTAGGCGGGAGCCAGCGGGTGCTGGGTGCCAGTTTCCTCTTTGGTGCTAAAGGACCAGGTGCAGGCGAGGAGTCCCGAGCCATCAGGCAAAGGTTTCCATATCGGTGCAACGAGACCAAGACCAGCAGGACGGCAGATCGGAGGTCACCACGGAGCCCACGGCGGAGTCACCACCAGAGCCTTTGGCAGGTGAAGACCACCTTTTGTCAGGTGAAGACCACCTTTTGTCAGGATAGCTTCTACTAGCTGTCCCCCTTAAAATTTGGCCATTGTGGGATACCTTGCCGCTCAATATTTGGGAAGAGGACCTCGGCCACTATAAATAAGATTAGCCGCCACCATTGGGATCATCTCATCTATAGTTGATCAGATAGAAGGCCACGAGCCACAAGCTCAATCGAGCACAAGAACTCCTCTCCTCAGGAGGCCGTTCATCCATGTACTAGTTCTTCCTCATCCTACAAGGCAATCTACCACACCACACTGGATTAGGGTATTACACCACAACGGTGGCCCGAACTAGTATAAACCTTGTGTCCCTTGTTCTTCGAATCTGACGAGCTAGGCCTTGGGATTAATGAGTAGACGAGCTAGGGCGGAAGGAGAGATCTTCGTGCGCACCCCAGAGTTCGAACCTCAAGGGTCTTGCCAGAACCCAAGATCCGACATTTGGCGCGCCACGTAGGGGTGCGCCGAAATTTCCTTCCCGTCCGTCCCGCTCTCCGCCCGCGAAGTTCCCATGGCAAGCGCCTCTCCTCCGACTGGCTTGGTGGGCGCGCGTGGCGGCGCTCTGGGCCACCGGGCCTTCACCCCCGCCTTATGACGGGTGAAGTGGCCCCCCAGGTTTAGGACAGGTCTGCCACCCCGCTACAACGGGGCGGCAGACCCGTACGTTTTCCTCCAGGCTTAGGAAGAGGCCATCTCCGCGGCCGGCAGCGACAACAAGGTCATGGGTAGCTGGCTCCCCATGGCGCTCACTGGCGTACCAGGCGCCTGGTTCTTCAGCCTGCTAGAATCGTCCATGGCGTCCTGGGAGGCGTTGTGTGACCTCTTCGTCGCGCGCTTTGGGGTGCCGGTGCCCCACGTCGTCGCGGCCCTCCTCGGCGGCTCCCAAGCACCACCCTCTGGCCGCCACATCAAGCAATTCTTTCGCCAGGCGGGCATCGCCTCCATACGCCAGGGGGCTCCTCCTGGATAGGCCGCACCCAAGAACGACCTCACCTTCGACTCGGGGGACCACCCCGCTTCCACCGCGGGCTCAGGCGCTATCCCGATGCTCTGCACCCCCATCGATGGTGGGGCCGGCCTCAATGTGCTCTCGGTGGAGGCTTTTAGCTTGCTTCACGTGCTGCTTGAGCGGCTGCGCCCCACCAAGCCCTTCTCCGGAGTTAGCAGCGGTTCCACCAGCCCTCTAGGGCAGATCCGACTCTCGGTCACCTTGGGCACCCTTGACAACTACCGCACCGAGCTGACTGACTTCGACATTGCCCGTATCGGCCTCCCGTACAATGCCATCCTCGGATACCCCATGCTGGCTCAGTTCATGGCCGCAACCCATCCGGCCTACAACCTCATGAAGATGCCGAGGAACAGCGGTGTCCTCACCGTGGCGGGGGACACCAAGGAAGCTCTGGCGGCCCTCAAGCGCATCTTTCGGACTGTTGCGGTAGCGCATCCGATCAGTGAAGCCGCCCTTGGAACTGAGGGGGCTACAACGGCCAAGAAGAAGAAACTTTTCTCCCAATACCGAGCCGAGACGAAGCAGGTGCAGGTGAATGAAGACGAGCCGTCAGGTGTCACCTTCACCATAGGTGTTGGTCTTCCCCCCAGCTCAAGAAGAGGCGCTGGTGGGATTCCTGCGTACAAACAAGGATGTGTTCGCGTGGGAACCCAAGGACCTGGCGGGAGTCCCGAGGGAGGTGATTGAGCACCCCCTGAATGTATGCCCCAATGTACGCCCCGTAAAGAAGAAGGCCCGCCGCCAATCTACGGAGAAGCAGTCCTTTATCGTGCAAGAGACTCGTATGCTAGAAGCAGCGGGTGTCATCCGTGAGGTCCGGTACCCCGAGTGGGTGGCAAACCCTGTCATCGTACCCAAGAAAGCCGGAAAAGAGCGCATGTGTGTCGACTTCACCAACCTCAACAAAGCTTACCCGCAAGACCCGTTTCCTGTACCCCGCATCGACTAGATCGTCGACTCCAGCGCCGGTGCGATCTATTGTGATTTCTGGATGCCTTCTCGGGTTACCACCAGATCAAGATGGCGCTGCAAGACGTCGAGAAGACTGCCACCCTCACCTCGTGCGGAGTATAGTGCTACACCTACATGCCATTAGGGTTGTGGAATGCGGGAGCAACCTTTCAGCGGTTGATGCACATCGCATTAGGAAAACAGCTCGGGAGGAACGCGGTGGCATACGTAGATGACATTGTGGTAAAATCTCAGGAGGCCGCAAGCCTTATCACAGATCTGAAAGATACCTTCGCCAACCTGCGCAAGGTGACCTATGGCTCAACCCGGAAAAGTGCATGTTCGGTGTCTCGTTAGGCAAGCTTTTGGGCTTCCTGGTGTCGCACTCAGGGATCGAGGCAAACCCCGAGAAGGTCAAGGCCATAGAAAAGATGAGTCTGCCCAAGAACCTCAAGGAGATGCAGAAGCTGGCGGGCTGTGTAACCTTGCTCGAGCGTTTCATCTCCAAGCTAGGGGAGAGAGCCCTCCCTTTCTTCAAGCTGATGAAAAGGAAGGGCCCGTTCAAGTGGACCCTGGAGGCCGATGCGGCGTTTGAGGCCGAAGTGGCACCCAAACCTCAAGAACCATTGGTGCTCTACCTGGCCGCAACACCACATTCAACCAATGCAGTGTTGGTGGCTGTCCGAGAGGAGCGCCAAGACAAGACCTTACAGCCCAGGGGCGGTACTCCCGAGGCCCCTGCAGGGCCGGAGGACGACCATGTCCTGCAAGACGACTCTCCTGAGGCCACAACTACCCCATCTGGCGACCAAGCCCCAGGGGCCACTTTACCTAGTCAGACCACACAGCCACAGGCGAGCCAGGACTTCACTTCCGTCGAGCATCCAGTATACTTCGTCAGCACGGTGCTTCGTGATGCCCGGGCGCATTATCCCATGCCGTAGAAGCTTCTGCTCGCGCTCCTCGTCACTTCATGTAAGATGCGCCACTACTTCCAAGGCCACCCCATCAAGGTCGTCTCAGCCTACCCTCTGAAGAGGGTACTCTGGAGCCCAAACATTGTAGGAAGAGTCGCGGAATGAAATATAGAGCTGCTGGCGTTCCAGCTAGAATTCAGCACAACCAGAGTCATCAAGGGAGCCGCACTTGCTGACTTTGTGGCAGAATGGACTGACGCCCCAGGGCCCGAAGCAAGTCAAAACCAGTCCCTCTCGTCGGGGAGCGAAGCGCCGAATGACTGCGTCATGTACTTCGATGGCACGTTTGCCCGCCAGGGCGCGGGGGCTGGGGTTGTGCTCATCTCGCCCACTCAAGACAAGCTCTACTACGCCGTGCAGCTCTGCTTTCAGCCAGGTGATTAGGTCTCCAACGACATCGCGGAGTACGAGGGCCTTATCGCTGGTCTCAAGGCGGCGATGGCCCTGGGGGTTAAGCGCCTCATCATCAGGGGCGACTCCCAGCTCCTCGTCAACTTCTCCAACAAGGTGTATGAGCCGAAGGACGAGCATATGGAGGCGTACCTCGCGGAGGTACGCAAAATGGAGAAGCAGTTCTTGGGCCTGGAGCTGGAGCATGTGCCCCGTGGCACTAACAAGGAAGCCGACGACATCGCCAAGAGAGTATCCAGGCGCCTGCCCCAAGAGCCGGGTGTCTTCGAGGAGAGGCTCCTCAGGCCCTCGGCGTCACCCCCGCGAGAAGGGTCGGCGAAGCCTCAGGAGGAAATCCCCCAGCCACCGACCTCGGGAGCCCCTGCTTGCGGCCCAGCCTCTGGAGCCCGCTTGCTCCTAGAGCTCGAGCCTCAGGAGGGATGTTGGACCGAGGAACTCAAGTCATACCTGGTGCAAGGAGTGCTGCGAGAAAAGGAGGAGGATGCCGAACGCATGACCGGACAGGCTACGGCATACTGCATCCAAGACGGTGAGCTTTACAGGAAGCGACCAAATGATGTTTCTTTGCGATGCATCTCCAGAAAGCAGGGAGGCGAGGTGCTAGCTGACATCCACGCTGGGGACTGCGGGGATCACTCATCATCGTGCACCTTGGTAGGAAAGGCATTCCGTAGTGGTTTTTATTGGCCCACGGCGCTCAATGATGCCGCCGAGCTGGTGAAATCTTGCGAGGCTTGCCAGTTCCATGCCAAGCAAATCCAGCAACCGGCTCAGGGCCTCCAAACCATCCCGCTCTCGTGGCCGTTTGCGGTCTGGGGGCTGGACATCCTGGGCCCTTTCCCTCGAGCGCCCGGGGGCTACCAATACCTCTACCTCGCCATCGACAAATTTACCAAGTGGGCGGAGGTGGAAGTTGTCCGAACTAGCCCAGCCGGCTCCGCAGTCAAGTTCATCAAGGGCCTCGTAAACCGGTTCGAGTTCCCCAACCACATCATCACCGACAATGGCTCATAGTTCACTAGCAACCTCTTCAAGACATATTGTGCTAACCTTGGAATGCAGATTTGCAACGCTTCTATAGCACACCCTAGAATCAATGGCCAGGCCGAGCGTGCCAACGCGGAGGTTCTGAGGGGCCTCAAGAATAGAACCTTCAAGAAGAAGCTCGAGGCTTGCGGAAGGGGTTGGCATGACAAGCTCCCGTCCGTGCTATGGTCAATCCGCACCACTGCCACCAAGCCTACAGGCAAGACTCCATTCTTCCTCGTCTACGGAGCTGAAGCAGTCCTCCCTCACGAGGTCAGGCACTGCTCCTTGCGAGTCCTATTGTTCGATGAGGTGCGACATGGCACCGTGCGGGGGACGAACCTCGTGCTGGGGGAGGAGCGCCGGCGTGATGCTTCACTCCGGGCTACAAGATACCAGCAAGCGTTGCGGCGGTAACATTGCCGCAGCATCCGCCCCAGGACACTCGAGGTACGTGATCTCGTCTTGAGGCGAGTCCTCTCCAGAGAAGGGCTGCACAAGCTCTCACCCATGTGGGAGGGCCCGTTCAAGATCACCCATGTCTCCAGGACTGGCGCCGTGTGCCTGGAAACGGGGGACGGCGTCCCCGTCCAGAACGCATGGAACATTCGGCACCTCCGGAAGTTTTACCCCTGAGAAGACCAGGCTCCATGCTTGCGAGGAACAAGACCCTGCGCCTGAGAAGACCAGGCTCCGTGCCTACGAGGAACAAGGCCCTGCGCCTGAGAACACCATGCTCCGTGCCTGCGAGGATCAAGGCCTTGCGCCTGAGAAGACCAGGATCCATGCCTGCAAGGAACAAGGCCCTGCGCCTGAGAAGACCAGGCTCCGTGCCTACGAGGAACAAGGCACTGCGTCTAAGAAGACCAGGCTCCGTGCCTGCGAGGAACAAGGCCCTCAGCCTGAGAAGACTAGGCTCCGTGCCTGCGAGGAACAAGGCCCTGCGCCTGAGAAGACTAGACTCCGCGCCTGCGAGGAACAAGGCCCTGCGCCTGAGAAGACTAGGCTCCGTGCCTGCGAGTAACAAGGCCCTGCGCCTGAGAAGCAAAGGCCCAGTGCCTGTGAAGCAAGGCTAGCGCCTGTGAAGATCTCCTCCCGTGACACTCTCACGTAATAATGAGTGGGGCTGTACATACCCCGGAGTCTCCGGAGAGCCGCCGTCGGGCCTCGGGGGCTCCCTCCCACGTCCTAGTGGCAGCACTTAGCTCCGCGCTGGTGAGAAGACTAGATTAGGTGCCAGACACGGATGTTCATTTTCTTTCTAGAGTTGGCTTGCCTCTTTCCTTCTTTTTAATGGATTCTGGATGTTCTGGTGTTCCCCGATTGCTCGGTTTAATTTTCTCTTGTGGTCCTCCCCTCAGTTTTTGGGCTTGCCCAGGGAGAGCGGCAGTTGCCCGGCGCTCTCCCCAGCGCGCCCCCTTAGCCTTCATGAGGTGCCCATGCCAGGGCTCGTGACTGACACGCCCCCCTCCTTATGTCTGTGGCCCACGGGTACCGCGACAGGGGGCGGCCGACCATGCACAACCCACGTCAAGGGCGTCGGGCGGTAAAGGATAATAACCATGTAACGAGTTTTTTGCAGCCTCACGAAGGGCCAACCGTCACGAGATGAGGGCAATTCCGAGTGCATCGAGCTAAGTCTTCTCACCCTAAGAGCGCATAGTACACAGATCACGCGGTGATGGACAGGGACACTAAGCATGGCGCTAAACATCATAAGAACATGGTTCATTACATGCCATCCTAGGGCTCCATGCTTGTTTGATTGGACAATGCAGGAAGAAAGAAACATCGAGAACGAGCGGTGACGACCCTCGAGGCGCAGCTGCTCACGAGGACCTGCTCCCCGAGCCCAACCGGAATATTCCTCATTCTTCACCCTGGCGTGGCGACGAGACGATCCAACGCCACCCTCAAGGCGGGAACGACATCGTGGTGGCTGGTCGTAGCCACCGCTGCTGGAGCTGCTACTGAAGGAGGAGCCGCCGTAGCTCGACGAGGTGTGGCCATCACCCAAGCCTAGCTCCTCGCCACCGCCGTTTTCCTCGGGGCAGCACTCGGCGCGGCGCCCATCTTCCCCAAACACCCTCACGAAGAGGGTCGAGTTGTCACCATACCTGAAATGAAGGGTGCATTGCCTGCCCAAGCCACGCGCACGGGCGAACATCTGCCAGTCGCGGGCTAGCGTCACAGCACCCGCGGTAGAGACCTCCACATCAACCCACGAAGCCCTGTTGCAGCAACCATCCGCCTGCAGCCAAAAGCCGCCGGAGCTCGCGGCAAGGAGTTCGCCGGCTAGGGAGCGCGGGAGCTGGAGCCGGGTATCGGCTGGGCTCTCTGACCAAACGATGAACTCCAACGTCACCTCCGCCAAGTGGGAGCGCGGCTGGGGAGGCTTGAAAACCCTGGAGCGCCTCCCCTTGTTCACAGGACCGCCCATACCACGGTGACCCCTGCCGCTCGAGGAACTGCCACCACGGTTACTAAGGACGGCAACGGGCATGGTGGTGGTCCGCCCACGCTCGATAGCAGCCCCGACAGGAGTCGCGGCACACTTGCGGGGATGGCCTCGTCCCCTCTTAGCTGGTGGTGAGCCGGGACTCTCCTGCTGGGCCTTCACCTTCTCCACGGACAAGAACTTCCTGGTCGGCGCCATGAGCGGCTCGGTCAGGCGAAGGGCAAGGAAGAAGAAGAAGCGAGAGGAATGAAGGAAGAAGATGGGCAGCAAGAACCCCGCATGCCGAGCCTCGCAAGGCGGACAACTCAAGACATCCCCTGGGGCGGCCTCACTAGGCCAGCTTCTGAGGATCGGAGATATCAAGGCGAGTGTCACCTCGCAAGGAGCTCGTGATGTGAGTAGTGACAACCAAGGCCATGCGGGCGCCAACGGGCGCAGGGTGCCAGTTTCCTCTTTGGTGCTAAAGAAGCAGGTGCAGGCGAGGAGTCCTGAGGTGTCAGGAAAAGGTTTCCATATCGGTGCAATGAGACCAAGACCGGCAGAACAGCAGTGCGGAGGTCACCACGGAGGCCACGGCGGCGTCACCACCAGAGCCTTTGGCATGCGAAGACCACCTTTTGTTAGGATAGCTTGTACTAGCTATCCCCCTTCAAATTTGTCCGTTGTGGGATCCCTTCTCGCTCAATATTCAGAAAGAGGACCCGGGCCACTATAAATAAGATTAGCCACCACCATTGGGATCATCTTATCTTGAGTTGATCAGATAGAAGGCCACACACCACAACCTCACTCGTGTACAAGAACTCCTCTCCTCAGGAGGCAGTTCATCCACGTACTAGTTCTTCCTCAGCCTACAAGGCAATCCACCACACCACACTGAATTAGGGTATTACACCACAACGGTGGCCCTGACCAGTATAAACCTTGTGTCCCTTGTTCTTCGGATCTGACGAGCTAGGCCTAGGGATCGGTGAGTCGACAAGCTAGGGTGGAAGGAGAGATCTTCATGCGCACCCCAGAGTTCGAACCTCAAGGGTTTTGCTGAAACCTAAGATCCGACAGCTTGCGCTCGGGAGGGTGGCATGTCGACCAGGCCCAGGGGTCCTGGTGGGGCGTACGCCAGGCGTGACCTGAGTGCAGCCCCTGTGCCCAGCCCCCTCACGCAACCCTCCCGAGGGGAGCGGAGCGCGGTGGGGCTCATCACTGATCCGAGGGGCTCCCTGAAGTTAATGCGGCCGTGAGGCCACCCCCAGTTGTTTATCACCAACGCGGAGCATGGTGCTATCGTTCTTGCACGGGCATAGCCGCTCCTGGACCATGTTGACTCCTAGCATGGAGCATGGTGCTTCCACTGGACTGTGGGAGGGGACTCCCTACCGCGGAGAGCCCCTGAGGCGTGTATGACGCCACCCTGACGCATGGCTGGCATGGTAGGGCTAGACGGGGTGTATCTGGGCACCCGTGAGCCAGTACGGGACACACGAGGCCCTACCTCATGGTGGGTTGCGCCTGGTCTTAAATGAGAGCACTTGAGGTGATCCTGCAAGATGGTTAGGCAACCTGCTCTGGGTGAATCCCTCGGGGCCGCCATATGAGAAGGCCGGGCACCAATGACCCCAGGAGGCGACGTGAACGGGGCTGGCCCACCAGACAGAGCTCAGCCGTTGGATTTATCGATGCTGTAGGGACGGACCCGAGCATAGACGCCGTGCCTAGTCTTCTCATGCAGATGCCCAAAGAAAAGACAACCCGCGCGTGGCTCCCATAGCGACAGGGCACAGTATCGTGCGCCCCAACTCACCTGCTAGCATCCGGCTTGAGCGTGGGCGAGGCACCAAGGGCCATGGGAGGTGATGTACACGGGGTTGGCCCGCGAGCCATAGCTCAGGCGCTTGGATTTGGCGACGCTGCAGGAACGGACCCGAGCATAGACTGTGCCCGTCCTCGATCATAAGACGGGTGCAAGAAAGTTTGTGAGGGCGGAAGATATTCGTGGCATCGGAGTGATGGTGAGATAAATGAGTGATTCTAATGCAGTAGTAGGCGTTCTGGGAACGGGGGTACCCATACTTGCTTGCCTACGGCACAGGGCGTGGCTCGTCAAGCAGCCTGGTACGGCCCAACATCTTCAGCACCACTCGAGGCCCTCGCGAGGGGCCGAGCCTCGCGAGGCGGAGGACGCAAGACATCCCCTAGGGTGGCCTCACTAGGCCGGCTCCCGAGGATCGGATATATCAATGCGAGGGGCACCTCGCGAGGTCCTCTTGACGTGAGCAGTGACGACCAAGGCCACGTGGGCGCAGAGTGTGAGTTTCCTCTTTGGTGCTAAAGGAGCAGGTGCAGGCAAGGAGTCCCGAGGTGTCAGGAAAAGGTTTCCATATCGGTGCAACGAGACCAAGACCAGCAGGACGGCAGAGCGGAGGTCATCGCGGAGCCCACGACGGCGTCACTACCAGAGTCTTCGGCAGGCGAAGACCACCTTTTGTCAGGATAGCTTGTACTAGCTGCCCCCCTTCAAATTTGGCCGTTGTGGGATCCCTTCCCGCTCAATATTTGGGAAGAGGACCTGGGCCACTATAAATAGGACTAGCCACCACCATCTCATATCATCTTGAGTTGATCAGATAGAAGGCCACACACCACAAGCTCACTCGAGCACAAGAACCCCTCTCCTCAGGAGGCAGTTCATCCATGTATACTAGTTCTTCCTCAGCCTACAAGGCAGTCCACCACACCCCACTAGATTAGGGTATTACACCACAACGGTGGCCCGAACCAGTATAAACCTTGTGTCCCTTGTTCTTCGGATCTGACAAGCTAGGCCTAGGGATCGGCGAGTAGACGAGCAAGGGCAGAATGAGAGATCTTCATGCGCACCCCAGAGTTCGAACCTCAAGGGTTTGGCCGAAATCCAAGATCCGACATTTGGCGCGCCAGGTAGGGGTGTGCCAAAACAGCGGCGCCGCGGTGAGTGCACAAAGGTGGAGGATGACACCTAGGCCCCGCACAAGAAAGCACCAGAGTTGGGGAAGATGTGCTACAGTAGTGGTAAAGTTTTTGCCAAATTTGTAGGAAAGTTCGGAAGTAGCCTAGTGGCCAAGTTCAACTCCCAACCACTTCTGCGCCCGGGTTTGATTCCACCTGATGCAAGGAAAATATCCCCAAATTTTTGCCTCTGCCAATACTGAAATGTGGGTCCCCATTCTCATCTACGCACACCACCTCCAACACTTGCAAAACTTCGTCCCTCATTTTCTTTGTATTTCACACACTCAACATTGTGTGGGTATTTGAAAATAGCATATTTTTTTGACTGTGCATCATATGAAGATGTTCTATGCATGAATGTTGATCAGCATGATGTTAACGGGCTGGTAGTTCCATTTTTGACCATGAATAAAACTTTCAACATGATGTTATCCCTGTTCGAAAAAGGCATGTTAATATAAATGCTTTGCCCTTTAAAACTGAAACTTGCAGTTTCTTCTTTGAGAATCACATTGTCTGCACTTTCATTTGAAGCTACATTTTTTGAAGTGATAAAAATAGATCTCTAGAATTCAAAAATACTTCATAAGCTCACTACTGCAAATCTGACATTCATATCTGAAAGTACTCTCAAAATACACAACACAAAACGCAATTCACAACCTGCAAATACTAACAACCCTAAGCTCCTCCTCAGACTATGGGGGGGCAGTCCCCTCTTATTCCTCGGTGACAGACAGTCGCCCCGAGAGACGAGGTTAACGGCGAGGGAGAGGATGATGGGGTAGCGTCGTTGCGCCAACTGCTTTTCTCCTCTTACAGTTGGGTACGGCCAAAGAAGACTCCACCGGCTCGCTCTGCCACGGCACCCTTACAAACGGCACCGTGTAGATGCTCGATCCTTCAATCTCTGGTGGATGTTCTATCTTAGATTGATACCCCGATCACCCCCGCTTCACAGTCGTGCTCCATAGCCTAGAGGAGCAACTCTATGTACTCCTGCGTGACTCCCTCCGGGAGTATCGCCACCTTTTCGCTCGGTTCCAGATATATTTCCATCGCGGTCGCCGTCGCCGCTAATTGCCCCGGGCTGTCAAACCAAGACTGAATCTCCAACATCCTAGCTAGCTTCACAGGGTCGTCTTCTATGATCCTCAAGTATCGGTTGTACTCCTTCATCTATCTACTTCTCCACAGCACCTTCACTCGCCAACGGTAGTTTTTGAAATGGAAGAGAGGAGCAGAGCTGTTTTGGACTGGAACACGAGAGGAGCGGCGGTGGTTTTGAAATGGAAGAGGAGAGGAGTGGCCCTAGTTTTGGATTGGAACATGAGAGGAGCGGTGGTGGTCTTGAGATGGAAGAGGAGAGGAGCAGCGGTGGTCTTGGACGTATTTTTTTGTTTTGCGTATTATGGGTTAAAGTTTGAAAATGTATTGTATTTGATAAGCAAAGTGTGAATGCATGTCATCAAAAAATGTATCATTTGGTTCGTATCTGAATGTATTTCCAAATTATATTATTTTTGCAAAATATAACATATATTTTATTTGTTAAAATCATGGACAAAATATGACCCGGAATACAAGGGAGACTAGTTAATGTGGGTCGCTTCTTAACTGAAGGGTAAATTGATTTTGATTTTGATTCTGATCTAGTCACGGCGTGACGGCCCGCTCGTCCAATCCTAAATCATTGCCACACGCTCCTATCCCTCTTCTCCATTGCAAAACCACCCCCTCTCCTCTCCATCTTCTCCATTCCAAAACCATCATCTCGCCTCTCCCTCTTCTCAATTGCAAAACCACCCCTCTCCTCTCCATCTTCTCCATTGCAAAACCACTGTCTCCCCCCTCCCTCTTATCCATCGCAAGACCACTGTCTCTCCTCCCATCTTCCAAAACCAGCACAGGACCTCTCAGAAGAACATCTATGGAGAGGATGCAGCAGCAAATCGGCCAGATCGCTAGCGGTGACCAAGCAAAGTTAGCCAGGTTGATGGAGATCCTTACTTGGTTTGACAACAAGTGGGAGATTTCAAGGATGGTGACAGCCATGTGGCAATGTGTGAGAAAGAGCGAGACGGAGGCGATGAGGGTGGTGATTTACTCCACGGCGACATTCACGCTGCAGTCCTTCGTGTTCATAGAGTATCTCCTCTGGGCGATGGTGTAGACAGATTCGCCTGAGGCGGAAGTCAGGCGGAGGTGGTGGGCATACGGGTTGAAGGTCGAGCATCTAGAGGATAAAGAATCTATTGAGTACGGTGTGCCGTTCATGAGGGTGCAGTGCCAGCCGGAGCTAGAGGAGTATTCTTTCTCCCGCCACAAGAAGAGATCGGATGGCGCGACGTCTCTTCCCCGCCGTTCTCCACGGTTCCCTCGCCGCTCATCTCATTTTAACGGCGTCGGTAGGGTTTAAGGTAAGCTTCGCACTAACCTAATCTTCCATATTCTCATGCTTCCAATCAATGTGACGTCTAATGAAAATCTGACGGGTAAGTGTTGGGTAGTACTCAGAGTCTCCGAGTACTACGCCAATCACCCTGAAATAGCTCTCGACCTAAAACAAAGTTGTGACAATGTGTACAAACAAATCAATTGCGGCTTCTTTCAGAAAATAGTACACCCTAGAAAAGTGCCAATATAAGCTACTCCTATTTGATTAGAGGATTTGCTGTAACACTGAAACAAGTAAAGTGTCCCCTCAAAAAAACAAGTAAAGTGCAAGCGAAACACCGGCAAATTTAAATTTTCTGCAGCGGGTCAGTAAGAACTTGAGGAACCATCCGATCATATGTGCTTTTCGAAGCCATATTCATGTTAGATATTGGCACCTCGCACTCTACATATATGCTGGTTCCATCCGTACATTTTGCAGTTCCACCAAAATGTAGGTGAATAACTCTGTTTGCACAGATAGTGAAAAAGCATGATTACATTATAGTGGCACTTGTTGATGAAACATACACTAATAAACAGAAGAAACTTAATTTTCTTAATGGGAAACGATTGAGATATAATACATTTAACAAAAAAACAACAGGATCAAAGTATGCCATGATGTAAGGGCGAGATGGGCCCTATGACACCTCATACGGTAAGCCTGTTACTGGAAATTGACCCAATTCTCCCCGATACACCTTCTGCTAGTGATGAACATCAGTGTACAGTTGTAGTACAAGGAGGTACCTTGGGACTTTTCCATCTCTATTTTTGTGCAGTTCAACAAAAATTAAGCACCCTAGTTTGCGGAAACACGTAATCATTAACAATGGGACTAGTTGATGAAACATATACTAACAAAGAGAATCACTTTCATTATCTACATTGGAAATTAAATGATAGATATGGCAGTAGCTCTATTGTAAATGTATTATTACTTCATTTTATGAGTGTCACTAGGGTCGAGCAGGTGGCAAGCAAGGTGTACCATGCGTGGCAAGGATGGAGGCCGGGGGTGCTTAGACTAGGATGCTGAAGGTGGCTCTTTGAGTCCCTATCTTCCCCCATATGTTTCGGTGGTAGCTTTTGGGTTGTAATCCAGACTTGGTCGAGATGGGGCTGCGTCCCCCTGCGTGCCTAGCTTATGTGGCGAACATGTCTCCTCCTAGTAGTCAATCTGTTTTGGTAGTAGTTGCATAACTTCCCTTTAGACTAAGATGTTGTCGGATAATGGTTCTCTATGGTTGGGTTTCTTTAATGAAATCGGACGAAGCACCCTCTTGTAAAAAAACCAGTGGCACTAGCGGTGCCAAGACATTGCCTCAAATTAATAGTGTCACTAGATTAAGGTGCAAAACATTGCCTCAAAAGGAACATACCTCATGATGGGAACCATATCCGCAGTCAACGCCATCATAGAAGGGATGACACTAGTGACCAACATGGATGATTAAATTCATGAGACCTTTTTGTGGAATTCACCTAAAATAAAGAAATGTTTGCATCATGCAGTCAGCATGTACTTGGTCCCATGAGCTAGTAGCTTGTTCTCCATTAGTTGCAATAACATTGAGCAACATTATGGTTGGCCATGAAGCTCGTGAAATGTTCAACTATAATTTGGATATCATTTTGTGCAGTTAAACTAAGATCAAGCGCGAAATGTATATCTCTGTTTGCACAAAAAGGTGGAAAGGACGGTGACTACCAAGTGATGAGACATACATCAAATGAAAAGAAGCATGTTCCTTATCTGAATGGCGATCCTACAAGGACAGTAGCAATCTCTAAAGCAGGAGCATCACTAGATATTAGCGTGGGCATTAGGATTAACTATGACAACCTTTAAATGGGACATTACTTTAATGGTGCCATTGCTTCATTTTACCAGCAACATTACATTAATAGATGCTAAAGAGTTGGTGTTTGGGCACGGGAGAATAGGCGGACCATGACAATTGCGTTTCTAACAAAATGAAACAACTTATCTTCATGGGAAATTTAGCAGGACATAAAAAACAGTGCCATTGATTCGTATTACTGGAGGCATTACATTGAAAACAACATTGGTTTAAAGTGTCCTTACTTTGACAGTGAGACTACTACATTTTACCAGTGGCATTACATAAGAGGGGTTCGGGGCAACAAACATCCAAACATAATATCTGGGTTGGTCCCTTTTTTGTTCGCTATAGCAACCTTTTACTGTGTGAGGCCAGCAAATCTATTGTTGGACATAATCTGTTGAACCGTCCCCCAGTCCCCACTTTCTTTCCTTTTTCAAGCAATAGATCAGTCTATATCGAGTTTGTACTACATTTCCCTTTATTTCCCTATTAGTCCAAAAGACTAGTTGGATAGCCAGTCTCTACTACTTTTCGCCCCCATTATTTCCTCCTTCGACCAAGTCCTAGATTCGGGTAACAAATCTCCCCCACCCCCACCCTCTTTCTTCCCTGCATGGAGTAGTAGTACTAGATTCAACTACATGAAGTAATTTTACCTCTTAACAGTAAAAAAATTAGGTGGCTTCCGAACAGCCGATCGATCCTATCTACGAGTGGGCCTGAGAAGTAGTAAAAGATACAAATGCAGCGACGTGAGGAGGTAGGGCTGTAGAGACAGGCCAGTTTCGAAGGAACTTATACCTGAGGGTCACCGGGATGTCACTAGGTGGGAAGCGGGAGGCCGGATCTTCCCACACTACGACAACAAGGAAGAAGGGGTCGGAGGCCCTCCCTACCTAGCACTTCGTGGGAGAGAACGACAAGGCATGCTGATCGGGATGCACCGGTAGTGGGTCAGAGACGTCCTTGAGAACAATCACGTGAACGTTGGACCTTCTCACCTTCCCCGACGAAGGGTATCCGGCTGGATCTGTGACCAGCGATGAGCAGAGAGAGAGTGTGGTCACTGCTGTCGTGTTTAGATCTGGAGAAGACGAGAGAGTGTGAAGAGAGCAACACTAGCAAGCAAGCGCGGAGGCTCCTTCCTATATAGTGGAGTAGTTTTCTTTTTTTACCAGAGCCAGCTTGGCCGCTCTAGTGGGACCAACCCAGAGTTGACGTGAATTTGAAACAGTCATAATAATAATTTACAAATTAATGACTCAAAACACATATTATTTTACACAAATAGTAACTATATATATGTGTGTATATGGATGCATTGATTCATCTGTGGATGGTTATGGACTTGTTTATAGAATTCTAAAAGGAGAAAAATAACTATGTTACAAGAGAAAATTACGTGCTTTGTAGTGAATTCGACTCGTGTACAAGAAAAATGGCAACTAGTATGGCTGTGCATGGATCGTCCAGGCACCGACGTGTGTACAACACTGCTCCAGTACTATCACTCGTCTAACTAAGCCGACTTGTGGGGACGGGGGAGTGTGCCTATGATCGGTTCTGAATTGCAGTCCCACATGTGTGTGCAAACGCAATATGAAGTGTGTTCCATTTGGTGAGCGGCTTGCCAGACCGACCGACCATTTGGGGTGCGACGCGGACGCGATGGGCGTGATGTATACATGTGTCCTGCTGTTTTCTTCAGACGTTGCTCCATGGCGCAATCCATGGATACAAAATTATATTTAAAATTCTAGGGCGGGGCTTTTCATGTGCGGTAGGTGGGGCAATTCCACCTAGTCGGTTCGATGGAGAGGCGAGAAGATGAGGGAGTAGACTGCTGCAAACGTAGGGCTATGTGATTTGACGGCTCGTTGGGACAGGTGGGCCTTGTGATTTGACTTGCCATTATCATTATTACTGCAGCACTACGACCAGGGTGAGTCCCTCCTGAGCCCCTCCATGGTATACATGTGCTAAGACCAAGTACTCTACAATAATGGGCTTATAGCCCACTTACATGCCACTTTTGATTTTATGTCGAGGAGAGAGACATGGGCAAATTGGTGGGAGTGGGCTCTTGTGCAACAACCTAGCTACTTACTCCTTAGCAAATGCAATAAATACGTACGAAGTAAGAGATGGACAGAAGTAAAAAAATACTCTTAGGCTGGTCGTAATGGGAGTATTATAAGCGGTATCATGCATGCCAACTAGACTTTTTTGCTAATGTGGCCCACAGTTAAATGAAGAATGATAGGGTGTGGTATCCTATCATGATACCATATCATATTAAATGTCGTACTACTTTGTGTCATGCATGGGAATTAATAAGGCAACCTAAGATACTAACTTATGATAGTATGCATTATGGAGGTAGTATCGTATAATAGTATCATATGCATGATACTAATATATGATACTCCCCATTACAACCAGCCTTATAGCCAACCTTATAGCTAACGTTTTTTTATGAGTGACTATAAGTGATGACTATGAATGACATGCCAGCATCAGATAGCCTAATGCACCTGGACGGAGGAAGTAGTTTCATGCATGCGAAGTAGGCAAAAAAATCACATTGATAGCCATCTAAAATCTCCAAGGGGGCGACCGCGTGAGTGGGGCGATGGTCATGATAGGGGCGACCATGATACGGGCTACTGACAGCCCTTGGATCTGAGATCGAACATTCGCATGCTAAGTTGCTGAAAATTTGCAGAATAACCATCTAGGATAGGATATTCACCCATAGGTCTAAATCTCAGATAGGATATACGCCATGCAACTATTTGATCTCATATCGAATGGCTCTAGGAAGCCCATATCATGGGAGCATGGAAAGCTTCGTATCACTTGTAATTTTCCCGACGCTTGACGTGTGCACACGTAGATGCTACTGTGGATCTAGTAGACGTGACATCTAATTGGGCCCCCACAGTACTATGCATGAAGCCATTTATCCATTGGGCAAGCCACTACCCTTCCGTTCGCATGCCCCACTCAACATTTTTACAATCACAAAACTGCTAGTAATTTGCACCTACTCATCACCGACCCACCTCTAACATTACGGTTGTTCGATCCTAGTTATACTGTCCTTTCACATTACAACAATTATACTAATCCTAACCCTCCTCCAAAATCCATGGCATGCCAAATCTCCATCATCAGCGGTGAGTACAAGGTTAGAACCATCACCAATGATGAGTTCGACGTCATCTACACCCGTTCTGCCGCAACGGTGAAAGGATGCCTTGCTCGCTTCAAATGCATGTTCGAAAAGTCAGATGGTGATGAGTGGGTCGCTGGGCTAGATGTTGAGTACATTGCAGTCCTAGGAAAAGATAAGAATCTAAAGGAGGAAGAGAAGAAGAAGCCCGCCATGATCCAGGTTTGCGTGCATAACTTGTGCTTGGTCTACGACATATGCCATGCTGACATTAAATGTGACGATTTTAAGAACTTCCTCACGGATAATAGAGTCAAATTCGTTATTGTATACTTTCATAACGATGAGGAAGTCATGGGCCGGATAGGCCTCGTTGTAGGCCAGCCCTTCGACCTCCACAAGAATAGGCTGGTGTCCTCCCATGAGCCTTCAATGTTGACGCAGACAGGAGCCATGCTTGATCCTTCGTATGGCAAACTGACAAAACCTCACCACAAGTTTCATCTTGCATGCGAGTATAATTTAATAGATATAGACCACATCCAGTACACTGCGATGGATGCCTGCCTTTGTTTCAATATCTACAAGGTTGGATGAAGAGCGAGAGCCTAGTCTACGGTTCAAGCAAAGAAGTATCAGACAAGAGGAAGAGGGGCAAGGACGAAGTCGAGGATGTGGATGAGGAGTACGAGTAAGGTGGCGGTGGCATTGCTCATGGTGGTTCTAATGCGGTATCTACCAGATTAGTTGCTTAGTTTAATTTCAGGGTTCTTAGTTTTATTTCAGGGGTGTGTTGTGCTGAGCCCCGAGTAGAACTATGATATGTTTTTTCTCGTTACTTTAACTCTTTAGTACGTACATGTATTTATTATAGTCATCTTGTATTTAGTAGTACTACCACTCGTTTTCTTCACATTATATGAGTACATTATATGATATGGCCAACATCATATAGCCAGCAGCTATCTATACTATTAACCATGCTCTAAGCATGCCACATACGCAAAACACTTAAATGAGATATGTAATTCTAAAAATACTTAAATGAGAGAAGTTTACCCAGAGCATGAAGGAGTTTAGTTGTCAAAGAATCAAATAGGTATGCTAATTTCTTTGATAGACTTTAGCACCCCATCTAAGCACGTACTAGCTTTTTAAATAGTAATATATGCATAATTTGGCGACGAGCACTCTCTATATGTACCACCTTTTTTTAATTTAATTTCATCTTGTTAGTTTTGCTCCATGGCGCAATCCATTGATACTACTACTGTACAAAAGAACATTTAAAAGGCTAGAGGGCGGGGCAGTCTTGCTTGGTCGGTTTCACGAGAGGCGGGGTCATTTGTGGTTTGACAGCTCATTACTGCTGGAAGGTGGGGCCTTGTGATTTGACTGCTCGTATAAATGTTGCTGATGACCTGAGGAGGAGCAAAGAACCGTGTGGTATACTCAAGTTTTCCACTGGAGTACTAGTGCGACGGAGGAGCGCGAAACACGACAGCCCAGTGTGATATGGCGATAAAAAAGATCTAGTTTGCTAGTCAATGATCCCACGGCACCGCTCATCGTTACCATTATTCTATTCATGCCTCGCAGAAAACGTGACACACGTGGCGAAACACCCGAAGCAAAAGAAGAAACACATGAGCAAAACAAGAAGGAATATTACCCCCCCTCCCAAAATGAAGACACATACACAAGTCTGGGGCGCTGCTCTTTACTCCATGAAGAGTTAACTGCGGAGTCCTAACTGCTCTTTCATCGCCTCCATCACCTTCATCTCCTCACTCGTCTCCTCCGCCATCTTCTCCATTCTGTCCATGAGGCGAGATTTCTCGAGGCGAGCGTTCATCATATGTTCCACAACTCCATTACGTACCTTGACAGCAGCCGAGTGCTCGATGCGGAGCTTCGCCAACTCCTCCTTCTACTCCATGACGAGGGCGTGCAACATCTTCATCGAGGAACTACTTTGTAATGTGATGGGAATAAGCTAAAGATTAATTGATGGTTTTGATTTCGAGGCCCGAAACGGCTCCCGATGAGTTTCCTGGAACACAAATTTTAAGTACTACTGCTCAAATTGGTCGCACAAGTCAGTGATGTAACTGGTCATACATGTCAGACCAAGCGGATGCATGTCCCTTCGGTGAGACGCGGGTCCGGTCGACCGTAAGTATTACGCGATGGAGACTTCTGGTTGTGGCTTCGGGTGATTGTCACGACCAAGCATTCAAAACCTAGTGATACATCAATTACCATATTTTTTCCAAACGACCAAGTACTTTCACAGGAATACAATACATATAGTTGTAGTGATTGTCATGGTTTCAAACAGCCATGGCGCCGCAAGTTCACTGCAGTAGCAACCGAGTAGGTCACTGCATCACTGGCGGGGAAGGAAGGCAGCTCACCTCGCCTACGATGCATGCCCAGCAGCACTACCACAGCTGGTCCCGTGATTTGGCTTCTCCTACCGCCCATTTTAATAGTTGGACAGGCCGCTCATGCCATTCCGTGGGCATGCGCATTCTTTCCTCCGCAGTCGACTCCGTGAATATGATCTCTACCATTAGCCCCAGCTCAAAATCAACGCGACGCTGCCAAATGCTGACATCCCTCAGCATCTCTCCCCAGAGACCGACTTGCGCCTCCGCCTTGTGTTTCGCCAGGCGTAGCTCCTTCGAACTTGTCTCCAATCGATGCGACGCTTCCATGATATGATTTGCATTACTGCCCACCACCTGAAATGCAGCCTAGGAATGTCCTCCGGTGTCACCGATCTGTGATTGCAGATCAATGGATCCACTCTGAAACACATGTGGGTTTCTCTCAAAGGTGGCAGTGCTTCGGGCCGCAGCAAGAGGGCAGCCCACAGGATCCTGGGATCTAAGGGATCCTCCATGGTATGATCCGGTAGGCGAGGCGGGGAGGCGAGCGTAGGCAATGGGAGATCCCTACGAGGCTAAGATAAAGATAGTACTACTCAACTCCATACATATTTAAATACAAAGGCCACAAACAGTAACCCAGAACAAAAATTGATCCTGCTGCCTGCGTCCTGGTTTATTGGCCCCCTTTTTATTTTGTGCCAGTTTTTTACCAAAAAATTAACTAATAAAGTGTTAATGCATGTCACCAAAAATTATATCATTGGAATCACATTTGAACGTAGTTTTTGATGATATTACTTTATATGACATGCATAAATATTGTGTTACTTAAAATTATGGTAAACAATTGGCACAAAATATGAAGGAGACCAATGGAAGTAGCAACCCATGATTTAACTACTCGCATGCAAGTAGTGGAGTAGTAATGTCATTGTCAACTACTTCCTCCCTCACGTCCACTCAATTTGCATGCGCTGTATTAATTGACCTTCAATTAAGTGATCGACTTTACACGCGTCAAATTATCACATGGGGTGGATCTTTATAAAAAAATGCATCCCACCGTGTACCCATGTGTGCATGCGAGCAAATGAGTGCCTGTGTGCACGTCCTTGCTTTGTGCACATACTGCCAGTGTGCGTGAGAGAGGACGAGTACATTTTCTTCTGGAACCAGCAACACATCACTATGATCAATCCACACAAGAAACAACACCTCCACATTTACCACCTAGCTTCATGGATGCCCCCCATAGACACATCTTTTTAATCATAATATATTAACTTAAAAAGGGAGAGACACTGTGTACTGTGCCATTGGAATTCTAATTTACGTGTTTTGCATGAACTAGAAGTACTAGTTAGGTACATGTGCACTGCACGCATGATATTTGGCGACAAAATTATAAATAAATACCACACTATAGCATGTAAGCTTTGAGTCATAAATGCATGATGTAGATGTTCCTTTAATTCTTATAGTTCATCTCATTCAATATCAATTAGTTTTTATAAAACGTTAATCTATTTTAAGATTCATGGAATTTTGCATTGTAAAGCATAAAGTAAAAACAAATAATGGCAATTCATCTAGAAAAAAAACTTGGGCAATTATGATACGAAATATTTTAGAACAAAGGAGAAGTGATTGTGTTTTGAGGTTTGTGCATTATGCTTAAGTTCAACCATGGAGTCTTGTAGATTGTACATGTGGCAGAATATGGTGGAATGTAGATGATATCCGACGGCCAGTAGTGGTCGGATTTGCCATCCCTGCACTGTCTGATTGGCTTCATCCAATTACCATCTTTCAAAGTTATTCGCACACAATATATGGGTATAGATATAGACTAGTGGCACATCATTTAAACCTTTCTACACGCTCATTTTTTGTACAAACTAGCAAGATGCCCGTGCGTTTCACAGAACATCAAGATGCATTTATATGAGTAGTTTATCTTGTGGGAGATAAGGATGAATGGGAGAAGGCCTTCTCCGCAAATGTGGAGAGGAGTGCGGGTATCTTTTTGCAAGATTGTCATAGTTTCCTTACTATCCGTCAGATATAGATCGGACAGCCTACATTGTAGGATGGCGGGCACACCATCATCACCAACTCTATTTTTACAAGATTAGAAGTAGATATGTGCTCCATCGTGCACCCGCGCGTTTCTATGTGGGAACGAGTGCGTGCATGCACCTCTTCTCTTTCACACACGTAGTCCGTGTGTGTGAGAGATACTAATAAGATATGGTGAGGGAACTAATATGTGTCAATGAAGTTTGTTTGAAGGAGAGGCCTATATACATACATGTATGTGCATGGGGTCGGGGTGATATACGAGAAGGGAGGGGAGGGGTCGACCGCGCGAGATGTCGATAGAGACAGATAAGGGGAAGAGCTCTACGACCGTACAAGCACTGGGATATGGGGGGCTAGAAGATGGTGCGAGGGGCCAAGTGGAGGGAGACTGGGAAGCGGTGCACAAGTGCGAGATCGATAAAGAGGGGTGAGAACGTGCACGGTTGCGCGAATTGGCAGAGCCATGAAAATTAAATGAGCTAGGAGGCAAGCATTGCTAATTCTTTATGGGGATGGCCATTTCATCAACTTAAACCATCTTACCAGCAATTGATCTACTAATCACATTCATATTAGCCTCAATATAGTGATGTTAGGGGGCCGGGCCATTATTGCCCTCTGTCTTCGCCACTGTGCGCGTGTCCGAGAGATGAAGCAAAAGGCATGGATGATGAGAGGGGTCAAGATGATGGATAGATAATGTGTGTAATTAGCTAGCTATGTAGTCCCATATAGAGAGGTACATGGGATTAGTAGAGGGTGAGGCCTGACTAGATATATAGATAAATCGGTATGTGTGGAAAACTAGGAAAGACCTAGCTATATATATACACACATAGAGGAACATCGATCGTTGTGCATGCACGCGAGAAATAAAGAATGCCCGAAGTGATGAAGAGGGGAAGGTGTGTGTGTGTGTGTGTGTGTGTGTGTGTGTGTGTGTGTGT
>LR738712.1:374253626-374270160 GCA_902687465.1 Secale cereale
GTGCATGCATGGGAAACCGACCTGAAAAAAAAAGATTGTGTGTGAGTGATGGAAAATGCCGAGTGGTAGCGTGCGTGCATGCATGCACGAGAGAAAGTTCGTGGTACAACTATAAAGAGAAGATGACTATGTGGGTGTACAAGACTAGGTGAGGTCATAATCAATGTAAAATTGAATTCAAATATTTGAATAAGAGATCACGATGTTTTTGAAAACCATGCATGCATGAATATAATTGAGATATGTGTGGTGTGGTTTTGAAACGAGCATGCTATATTGTATACACATTGAACAAGGTTAGACATATTCTAATTTGAGATACAGATGGCACACATTGTTTGGCCACATTCCATCCATGCATGGACACACTATTCAAATTGGAGATGATGGGTGGCTTTCACGGCAAATATCTAATGGGGTGTGTGTGTATGTGTTGTGCGTGTTAAACACATTGTACATAGTATCATACTCCCTCTGTCCCAACATAAGTGACTAAAAATGACTCAACTTTGTACTAACTTTACAACAAAGTTGAGTCATTTATTTTGGGACTGAGTGATTACATGGTTTAGATTCCGAAAATCCAACTAGAGCATACATGTACCATGATTTGAATTCGACATAAAATGGATACATATATTTGAATTCAAGATCGTATGTACATGTAGTTCATATTTATATGGGAATTTGGTACTCCTATATTCATGTCATGTGTTGTGAAGATAATATTTAGATGGTTGTATAACTAACCCGAGTACAATCCCATTCATACACAGAAAATGTACTCAAATTTAGTCCATATATGCTAGATAGTACAATTTTTTTATTCTTGAGGGAAGTGCAAATTGATTTGGTACTGTACACTTTAAGCTTGTTGTCCCGATTTTTTTAGTGTTTTGTTGTTGTTTCTGAATGGCATTTCTAGTAATATAGTAAAATGGGTCATGGCTCTCTCTCTAGTGGGGCGCAAATTGTCTTATTATTTTGTACATGTTAAGTTTGTTCTCCCGAAATTTCAAGCCGCGCCTTGTTATGCCGAAATTTCAAGCTAGCATCTCTGTCTATTGTGCTGTGAAACTCCCGCCTCTTCACTCGCGCCTTGTTATCCTGAAATTTCAAGATATCTCTTTGTCTCATTATGCTTGGAAAACTCCCTCCATCTCAACCCATACCTTGCCATCCCAAAATTACAACGCACTCGAATATTCTCACCTCATGCGAAATCCCGACACGCGAAATTCCCATGATACCCCTGAACCGAAAGAACCGCCTAGTTTAAATCGATGGGGGTATTTTTGTAGCTTATGCCACATTTCAGACAAGCGCATCCCTAAGCCATGGTTCCCCCTCCCATCCCCTCCGCCCCACATTCAACACCGAGGCCGCAAAAACTCACGAAGCCCCACACCCTCCTCCGTCCGCCACCCAGCCGAAGCCTCTTCCCCGACAACATCGTCCATCGCAACAGCTCAACGTCCCTTAGCCACCGCACCGGATGAGGGTCCATTGTCGATATCGTCGTCTCGCCGGTTCAGCCACCCCATCCTCCACCTCCAAGGAGCTGCCCCCACGTTCGCCTCGTCTTTCGAGCCACCTCCATTCCCACAATGTCGTCTTCACCTACACCACTTGAAGAGCAGCATCATCAACGATTCCTCGGATGAAGCTGAGGCCTAATGGGCGCCACCAAAGAGGTTCTATGGTAATCGCTGCATTTTCTTCTTCATTCGATCTGACGGTGCTACCGGCGCAAGGTCCCAAGGCACCATCTATGGATGCGTCGCCGGCCACTTCCTTTATGGAGTCGCTCCCTCGGTTGCGACATCCACACATCCACATCAGTAGGAGTTGCTGCTGCTTTGGCTCTCGCTCACGCTGCTGCTCTGCTCTTGCTCTCGGTCCCCTGCCTGGTGTGCTCTTGCTCTTGCTCGCGTTCCTATTCTTGCTCTTGCTCTTCCTTGCACTGGTGCTCTACTCTTACTCGCGCTGCTGCTGCATGAGCAATAGATCCTGCTCTTGCACAAGCCCCTGCAGCTGCTACCCAAGATGCTGCGACATGGCCAGCTGCCCTGGCTCTCGCACGCGCTACTGCTCTGGGTGCTACTGCTGCTACTTCTTTTGTACTACTAGTGCGTACAGTTTCGACTGTAAAATTCAATTTCGATAGTTAAATTCAGTTTCGACAGTTAAGTTGAGAGATGAGCGGATGATGTATTATACATACAGCACATTGTGGTTATTTATTTGCATCATCTATTGGAGATGCTATTAAAATTCCACTCAGGTTAACGTTGTCTCTCTTGTCGTGCTTTAGCCTCGCCATCGTACAACTCACCGGAGCTGCTCCAACGACGAAACCATCCATCACATCTGAGCAGTACCCTTGGCTCCATCTCTAGGAGCCTAAGATCTTCTTCCCCTCCTCCGACTGCCACATCAGTCGCAAAATCCTCAGCGACCAACCCAATGATGCTGAGATCGACATGGCTTCGCCAAAGAGGTTGTACACTTGTTGCATTGCTTTTTACCTACATGTTAGATATATTGTCCACTGAGCACATGTAGTAACGTGAAATACAATTAGTTTCTCCTATATAACAAAAAGTGAGGTACCAGGCAACCTAGCTATCAGTGATGGACTCTCTCGAAAGCCATCATTATTTTTTTCTGCGTGTTTGAGTTGTGCATTTCTAGATGGGCCTGGGAGTTGAGCTAGTAGGGTAGTGGCCTGGGTCCAAAGTAGTATAAGCAGCACAAAAACATTTTTGGAGTGTAGGCTTTTCCCTGTTCATGCCTGCCTACTAGAATCGCCAGTGCTTGATAGGAAAGGTGAAGGAAAAACATAGGAATTGGAAAGATTCATATGGTAATACTATTCATGCATTTGGTTCAAAGGAATGGAGCAAAGGAAAATTGTAGGATTTATTACTTTAGTGTCTCCTTGATAGAAAAAATGTAGGAATTTTAATATCCACTTGGCCTCGTTTAAAAATTCCTATTCATGAAGCACAGGACTATGAGATAGTAGCATAATAGCATTATAACTGTACATTTTCTTGTGGTTTGACCTGATTTCACCCTGCTTCTTTTCATTCATGTGATCTTCCAATTCTTGTGAACCAAACACCCAGATTGACAAAAATCATGTGTTTTAAATTCTTTGTTTTGCACGTGCATTCCTATCCTATTCGTGTGTATTTCCTATCCCTGCATTGTTAGAATCCTCAATTCAATCAAGCCCTTACATAATTACTTCTGTTACAAATATGTGTCAAAGAAAACCTTGTGTGGTTTGTCCCGCTCCTGCTGCACTGTGGTCCACCCCAGCTCAGCTCAGCTTCACCACAGCAGGGATCCACCCTCCGGACTGTCTTTCGCTGCCTCAGATCTTCTTCCCCGATGCCGACAGCCACGACAACTGCATTACCATCATCAACTGAGCAGATGAACTTGAGGACTACATGAGTCCGCAAGAGAGGTCGCACTCTTTCGTGTCTGCTTACGTTATGCATCGTTTAACATGATGACATGCTACTTTATCATCCTTTTCCCCGATTAGACTCCGAGTCAGGTCCAAACTAATGCTCAAACTTGAGTTTTTAAATGGTTGTGGGGTACATATTGGGGCAGCAATCAATACTATTTGTCTACTATCTGGTTAATCTCAGGTGTCTAGTGTGAGATTCATGTTGGGTGGAAACAAACATTAAAGGAGCCATTTCTTTATTTTTTACTGAATTTATTATCTGCTGCTATCATTGGTTTTGGGTATATCCATAGTATGCACTCCTTACATAATCTCACTATGTTTTATTCCTATGCATGTCAGTTATCGTACACAATGGTACTGAACATGTAGAGCAAAAGAGACGAGCCTCACGTGGCAATAAAATTTCATGCAGATGTCGCTCCATGGTGGGCGCAAAAGCAACCCCCCTCCCCCCATTCCAAACTATAATCAAGAGGAAGATAACTGTTCAGAGGGGGTTCAGAGGGAGCAGACCACTCCAATTTAACCCCTAAGGTCTTTTGCTCTAACTTGGCACGTTGATGTTGGTCATATCATGCATATGGTGCCTTGCATTGCTTACTTTATACATAAAATATGTCATCTACTTAGTTTAGACATGCATTGTGTGAATGCCATCTATTTAGTTTCTATATCATATACATGAATCATGCAATACCATCTTGTTTAGCGAGGCATCATATATGTGAATTTTGCAATGCCATCCTAGTTAGCCAGTCATCTTATATGTGAATTATATCATGCCATCCTTTTTTATTACATATTAAATTTGTCAACAATGTTAGTATGTTCAATTACTCTTCCTGTGCATCAGCCATTCGACACGGTCATGGAAAATCTGGAGTGAAAACAAGGTCTTCAGAGCAGACAATGCTATTTGACAGTGCACATGTCTTGCTGGTTACGGATAGCTCCTCGGAAGAAGATTCAGAGACAGATGACCAGTCATATCCCCCCCCCCCGAGGTGAATGCTCTAACTTGGCAGGGTTATATTGCTCATATCGTGCATATGGTGTCTTGCATTGCCATATTATTTGCTTAGTTTAGACATTCTTTGTGTGAATGCCACCTGTTTAGTGTCTAATTATCATATATGTGAATTATGCAATACCATCTAGTAGCAAGACATTATATATGTGAATTATGCAATGCTATCTTGTTGCAAGGCATTATATATGTGACTTATGCAATGCCATGCTATTCAGCCAAGCATCATATATGTGAATTATATCAAGCCATCCTTTTTTTGTATTATGTATTCCATTGTAGCGACCCGACAAGAATGCATCAAGTCTTTGTGCTTCAGTGTCATCTCTGGATCGGTAATGCTGACACACACAATACTCGAAGGATTTATAACAGAGTGGCAATCACACACTTATTACATCGAATGTCTCAAATGAGAACATATTACAAAAGATATGGCATAAGGCCATCTAACACGAAAACAACGGAAGGCTTGGAAGATAAAGTGAGTCCATCAACTCCAACGGCATAGTTTATTGCATGACAAACGACCTAACGCACCTTACTCTTCTTCTGAAAAGTCTGCAACATGATATGTTGCAGCCCGAAACGGGTCAGCACATGGAATATGCTGGCAAGATAACACAGTAGAGCAAGGAACAGATAAATTCTATAACTACATGCATATATGGCTGGTGGAGGCTCTAAGGTTATAATGTTTTGCATAAAACCAATTTTTCCCTACAACAAAGGAATACATTTTATTTTAACTATCATGGTAGTTGAAACATCATTGAGAAGGTTCCTCCAACTCAATCCCAATTAAAGTAATCATTATTAACCCAACAAATTAATTTTAGAGTGATGAGATCAATCCAATAATTCAAGTACCAGATACTCAAGATGTCCATAACCGCGGACACGGCTAATCATGATTAGTTTGTACACTCTGCAGAGGTTTGTGCACTTTTCCCCACAAGATTGGATCTCCTCCATTGAATTTCTTGCACTGCATGGTGTTTGAGAAATGGATGACCGAGACACAGTCTTTCAGAAGCATTTACTCTTTACCCTGGGTGGACCCGTACACCTACTCAACTATGCTAGAGCGCATAATGGCGTTGTGGCTGCACACGGAAGTTTCTAGCATGAATAGTCTTATGATCCCTTTGAGCCTGGCTGGCATTCCATAGGGTAAACACACGGGTCCTCCAGGATTTCCTAGGACAACACTGGATTCTCTAGGATCCCTGCAACCAATCCACCTAGATGTGTATTAAAGTTGCCACCTTAAGTTGAGTCATTAATTAGCAATCTCACATCTGTCATGGATACTCTCAAACACAATCCACGTCTACGAGCATAGCATGGCAACCTAAGCATAACGTAGAAGTAACTCCCAGGGTTTGATAAAAAAACAGGTAATAGGTTCTACCTCATCATCTACTTCCCAGACCCACATGTTAAGAGATCCTACTCATGCAATGTGTGAGGGTTGAAACTAATGCATCAAAACTAGGTAATAAAGGGTATGATCAATGTGTTACTTGTCTTGCTGACGATTCGTGAAACCTAGGGACTCGTAGTAGCACGCTTCGCACTTCGGGAATTCTATCGCAAACAAACAATAGCATACATAAGCAACCAAGAAATGATGCACGGGTAAAACTCAAATAAGAAGATTTAATCAGAAAGTTCAACTAAAGAACTCCGGTTTGCAAAAAGAATCAAATCAAACGAAGCAACGAAACTCAAACTACGAAAGAACAAGACCCGTTTACTAAATTGTACTAAAGTCAAATTTTATAGTACCGAAATCTTGTTCAAGTTGGGTAAACAGAAAGAGCGCTTCGAGACGAAGATCTAGGCGCTTGTTTCACCTGATTCCGACTAACGAGCGAAAATATAAACTAAAAAAAGATCAACGCAGAAATCGTGATCGACAATAATCGTGAAAAAAAAACCTGAAAAAGAAAACGAGACGAACAGGCTAATGAACGAACGTTCACTGTCTGCGGCTAACTAACGAAAAACGTTCGTTAAAACGAACGAACGAACGTTTGCTAAATAACTAAACCGAGAAAAACCGAACCGATCTAACTAAAAAAACCGATGTAGGGTTCTTTTGAAAACCGGGTTTTTTAACCTAAAACCGAAAAAACAACGGCGGATCCGACGAACGGCGGCGGCTCCGGCGAGGCGAGGCTCTGGCGAGGCGGGGCAGCTCTGGCGGCGGGGCGGCTACGTGCGGCGGCGGCAACAGCGGCGACGGCGACAGCAGCAGGCGGCGCGGGCGGCGGCGCAAGCTGCGGCGGCGGGTGGCGTGCGGCAGCGGCGGCGGTGAGGCGCGACGTGGTGGCAGGGTGAGGTGGAGGCGAGGGGGGCTCCCACTTGGGCGAGGGGGCGCGGCTCCCGTGCGGCGGCCGGACTCCGACCGGAGTCCTGGTCGGACACGGCGCGGGCGGCGGGGAAGGCGGCGACTAGCGCTGGGCCGGCTGGGCTTTGGGCCAGTCGGTCCGAATCTCCCTTTTAAAAAAAATGATTCGCCGGAAAAATTCTAGAAAAATGAATAAAAATCTAAAAATGCCAAAACAAATTTTCACCGTCTAAATAAAATATTTAGAACATGATGAACATTTTCTTGGCCCTAAAATACAACTTTTAAAAATATGCACATTTTTTAAATGCAAATAAAATAGCAGAAAAAAAATCAAACAAAACTATTTATTTGATTTTAATTTTTTCTTCCAATATTCCATTTAGTTTGGAGAAGTCATATTATCTCCTCTCATATATTTTAATATGAAATATTTTCGGAGAGAAAAATAATTAAACCAAATGATCCTTGTTCCAATATTTGATAACAAATTCAAATATGAAAACGGTGAAATCACCAACACTCTCCGTGGGCCCTTGAGTTGCTTAGAATTTTCGAGGATCGCAAAACAAAAAGCAAATAAAATATGATATGCATATGATGACCTATGTATAACATTCCAAATTGAAAATTTGGGATGTTACATCCATTTGTTGACAATGCTTGTATATTAAACTACTCTTCCTGTGCATTAGCCATTTGAATTGGTCATGCAAAAATCTGTAGTGAAAACAAGCTCTTCAGAGCACACAATTCTACCTGATGAAACAGATATCTTGTTGGGTACAGATAGCTCCCTAGAAGAGGATTCAGAGACAGATGACCAGTCCTATTTTCCCCCTGAGGTGTATGCTCAAACTCTGTTGGGTTATATTACTCATAACATGCATATGTTGTCTTGCAATGCTTAGTTTTTACATCATATGCACAATATTGAATGCCATCTGCTTAGTTGACACATCATATATGCGATTGCCCTCTGCTCACTTGCTTCATATATAAATCATATATTTGAATTATATCATGCCATGACGTTTACATAGATAGCATGTATCTGAATTATGGCATGCCAACCCATTTTGTAAAGACATAATATAGTTATATCATCTCATCCTATTTACATAGTCATCATATTTTGAAATATGTCATTCTATCTATGAATTATATCATGCGGCCATGTTTCCATCGACGACATGTATGTGAATTATGGCATGCCAACCACGTTAATAGACACATTGTATAGTTATATCATGGCATCCTGTTTACATAGTCACTATTTTTTAAGTATGTATTTCTATCCTATTTTAATTAGCCATTGTATATGGGAAATTGTGTCATGCTATCCTGTTTAATTAGCTATCATATATGTGAAATTGTGTCATGCTATCCTGTTTGGTTAGACAACATAAATGTGAATTTTTTCATGCCCTGTTTTCTTCCCTACTATCCATTGCACCTATCTATCATACAATGTATGTACACTCAATTACTTTTCTTATTTATCAGCCATTTTGAATTGGAGAGGCTGATGCCAGTATCTATGGGAGTAAAAACATGATCTTCAGAAAAGATCGTGCTACCCGTCGACGCAGATGGAACTACGGTCGTACTTGCCCAAGAACCAGCCCCACCACACATAACCCAGACTCACGCAGATTGTACCCCTACCAAGTTGGACAGAGACCCAGCTATACCCCTTCTAACCCCAACCCTAGCAGATAGTACCCAGTTCCAGTTGACACAACACCGTCTCCACCACAAAGCACCCAAACACGAGCAGTTAGTAAGGCAACTGCAGTGGCCAAAGCACGAGGACCACCACTCCGAACGCCAAGTCAACGCTTAAAGCAGAAGAAGAATTGTTCTCGGGTCAGGCTCCGTAGCTATGGTTCATACTCCTTTGCTCTTGCATCACTGTATTTACTCATACCATCTAATTTCAAATTTGAAGGGTGCAATTGAAACTCCAATGGCGCAACATGTATGTTTTAAACCTGTTTCTTTAACTGGTTCGTTGTTGTAACTTGCTCTATGTTGATTTCATTTTCAATTGAATAAATAGTTATGTTATCATGCCATGCACATTACACGTGTTGTTAGTGATGTGTAGTTTCCTTCTGTCTATGCTGATTTTTCTTAAACAGATATGATTTGAACTGTCTCTATCTTGATTTGGCAACATAAACTAGAATGATATAGACCATACAGTGACCATAAAACATAGATATATGTTTGTTTCATGATGTTATCCTGTCCACCTTACTACTAAACTGTTTTACCAAAATGAGTTTCATATACAACATGGTAAACCTGTGACGTGTCTGCTTGTCTCTCTTTTAGAATGCGGACAAAATATTGGAGAAGAGAACCCCCTTATGCAATGGTAAAGGAAGTAATGCAGATAAGGTTCAAGATAGTGAGACATACCTATTGGTCTCAAAGAAAGCTGATAAAACTATCTTGAGGACAGTGAGACAACCCCAAAGTCCTGTCTTGATGTAGTGTTCAAGTTACTGGCTACTACTGCTGGCACAAGCTCTTCAAACTCGCTACTTTAATCAGTTCGGATTCTGGAGTCTCAACTTTAAGTTGAAAGACATCGATCGGATGTGCTGCAATAGGAAGCCGAAGGACCGAGGAAGTCCCTGCAGAATTTAGATGCATACTTTCTAGTGTAATAGCAAGTGTTGGAGGATTTAAGCGCCAAATAAGAGAAAGCTAATAAGCTTGCTAAGCATCTTTCCACCATGGTGGATACCCAGGATATTGTTTATTGAGCTCTTGTAAAGGGGTTTCAGTTTTGGACTTGTTTTGCTGCGGCGTTTATTTGCACTGGTTGCCAACTTTGATACCTAGTGTATGTTATATGCTGCTTTGTTCCCAATATTTTCACTGGTGGTGAACTTTGATGCCTGGTGGTTGTAATATGTGTAATAGCCGTAATAGCCTAGCGTATGTTGCTTGCATATTTATTTCCTTGTTGTCTTGTTTATTTGTTTGCTTGTACTCAGTGCAGTTCTTTTTCAGTGGTTTGCTAGTGGCCGCAATAACCTATTTTTTAAAATAGGCCACAATAACCATGGGCAACATACAGAACGTTGTCACCGTGCTCCTTCTATCTGTTGTAGTGACCATGGGCCTCCTACGGGCATTCTGCAGGACATAGAATCAATGGGCCTTCTACAGGCCGTATGATCGACTGGCCAAACATGGGCCAATAATGGACTACATTATGGGCCATAAACGGGCTAGAGAGGGAGTCTCCCGTTCATGGGCCGACCATAACGGGGCGTTAAGAGGCCGACGAGTATAACGGGCTTAATTCTATCGACATGCATAATGGGTCGTTAATGGGCCGTATTTGATGACGCCATGAAAACGTCCCAATGGATTAACGGGCCACAAACAAGCTGACTTTAACCATAGGCTAAATTTGGTTGTAAGTAATCAAAATATGCAAATCAGCCCAACAATAAGTGGGCCCGTAAAAGGCCGAAAGATAACATGGGCTGGGAATGGCCCAATGCAGTAATGGGCCGCTAATGGGTATAAATCGGTATACTGTTCATTATGGGCCAGTATCACCACGGGTCGTTAATGGGCCAAGAGTTACAAAGGGCCTCATATGGGCCGAAAGACGTCATGGGCCATACATGGGCCCGAAGTTACAAAGGACTGGAATCATATTGGACGGCCCGGATGTGGATAGTGGGCCAAATTCGGAAACGCCATAATGGGCTATTAGTTATCAGGCCTGAATGGGCTATATGCGAGCAGGCCGTTAACATGCTTTCGATGGGCCGGCCCGTTAACATTTGACCAAGTCAAATGGGCCGGCCTTTTGACCTGAATGGGCCATTATTGGGCCCTGCCACGTGTCGATGTATCATAGGCGCCTCATGTCCATTGGTCAGTATACATCTGTCCGCACGAGGAGCTAACACGTGGTTCCTTCGGCCAATGAGAATTTTACACGTGGAAAATCGCCATTGGTCGTTGCTGTTAGCGGGTTATTAGATCCAAAACCGGACCCGATAGCTTAACAGCAACCCATTAGGATAGATGCCATGTGTCGGTTACCCTTGAAGAAAGTACTTCAATGACGCGACATTTGTCTTCATGGAAGTGGACACTTCCGTGATGATAATTTTGGTATTGTCATGGAACACTTCTACGACAGCACATGTATGACTATCTTGATTCTATCATAAAATCATCATGGATGTACATGCATTACAGAAAACGTGACCTACTGTGACAAACACGTATCATCACGGAGGTGGTTTTTTTGTAGTGACGGTGAAGTTGATTGTGAACAAGGGACGCAATACATGGCTGCCGACGACGTCGACTAGTATGAATGTTTAGTTGCTTAACGTGTTTGGGTGTGCAGGTCACACATGCTGAGGAAAATCAGAGGCACAATTTGTTCCATGCAAAGGGAGTTGTGAAAGAATGTTCTGTTTACGTCATCATAGATGGAGGGAGATGCAACAATTTGGCTAGCATGGAGATGGTGAAGAAGTTGTCTCTCACCACAAGACCACATCCACATCCTTACTACATCCAGAGGTTCAACAACAGCGACAAGGTTAACGTAACACATATTGTTCGTGTGCATTTTAGAATAGCTACATATGTTGATTATGTTGATTGTGATGTGGTACCCATGCAAGCATGTTCCTTAGTACTTGGTAGAGGCAATTTGAAAAGAATTATGTACACCATGGTAGAAACAATCAGTATACTCTTGTTCATAAGGATCAACATATTACTTTGCTACCTATGACTCCTAAATCTATTTTGAAAGATGATATTAATCGAGCTAGTCAAGCAAAACAAGAGCAAAATTAGAGTGAAAATTGGATTGTGCCAAAAGAATTTGAGCAACAATTGAAACCTAATAACAAACCATCATATCATGTTGCATATTAAATTAAATGGAAAAGTGGATGTTTATTTGCCACTAAATCTGACATTGATGATCTATATTTCAGCAAAGCTATTTTTTATGCTTTTGTGTGCAAAGAGGCATTATTTTCATTCGAGGGCGTACCTTCCTCTTTGCCTCCTGCTGTCACTAACATTTTGCAGGAGTTCACCGACGTATTTCCACAAAATGTGCCACCAGGATTACCACCTATTCGAGGGATTGAGCGTCAGGTTGACTTAATGCCCCGTGCATCGCTACCTAACCGTGCACCATACCATACCAATCCAGAGGAGATGAAGGAGATTATGCATCAAGTACATGATCTACTAGACAAAGGTTGTTCCTATTATTCTAGTGCCGAAAAAGGATGGTACATCGTGTGTGTGTGCTGATTGTAGATGCATTAATAATATTACTATTTGGTATTGTCATCTTATTCCTAGGCTAGATGATATGCTTAATGAATTAAGTGGCTCTACTATTTTCTCCAAAGTTGATTTGTGTCGTGGATATCATCAAATTCATATGAAATTGGGAGATGAATGGAAAACAACATTTAAAACTATGTTCGGATTATATGAATGGTTAGTCATGCATTTTTGGTTAACTAATGCACCTAGTACTTTTGTGAGATTAATGAATGAAATTTTATGTGCTTTCATTGGACGATTTGTGGTAGTTTACTTTGATGATATACTGATTTATAACAGATCTTTGAAGGAACATTTGGAACATTTACGCGCTATTTTTATTGCTCTACGTGATGGACGTTTGTTTGGAAACCTTGGAAAGTGCACCTTTTGCACCAACCGAGTATGTTTTCTTGGCTATGTTGTTACTCCACGGGTAATTGAGGTTGATAAAGCCAAGATTGAAGCTATTGAGACTTGGTCACAGCCCAACATGGTCACGCAAGTGCGGAGTTTCCTTGGACTTGCTGGTTTCTATAGGCGTTTTGTGAGGGATTTCAGCACCATTGTTGCACCTCTCAATGAGCTTACAAAGAAGGATGTGCCTTTTGTTTGGGGTACTATACAGTAAGAAGCCTTCACGGTATTGAAATATAAGTTGACACAAGCTCCAATACTCTAACCTCCTGATTTTTATAAGACTTTTGATCTTGAATTTGATGCGAGTGGAATTGGGTTAGGAGGTGTGTTATTACAAGATGGTAAACCTATTGCATACTTTTCTGAAAAATTGAGTGGGCCTAGTTTGAACTATTCTACTTATGACAAAGAATTATATGATCTTTTCGGACTTTAGAAACATGGCAACATTATTTATGGCCCAAAGAATTTGTTATACATTCTGCTCATGAATCTTTGAGACATATTAAAAGTCAAGCAAATCTGAATCGTAGACATGCTAAATGGGTTGAATTCATTGAGACTTTCCCTTATGTCATAAAACACAAGAAGGGTAAATAAAATGTTATTGTTGATGCATTGTCTCGTCGTTATATTATGCTTTACAACTTGACTTTAAAATATTTGCTTCAGAGACCATCAAAGATCAATATGTGCATGATGCTGAATTTAAAGATTATTGTAGAATTGTAAAGAAGGGAGAACATGGAACAAGTTCGTCGTTAATGGTGGATTTGTGTTTCGTGCAAGCAAGCTATGCATTCCAGCTAGCTCTGTTCGTCATTTGTTGTTGCTGGAGGCGCATGGAGGAGGATTAATGAGATACTTTGACGTGAAGAAGACGGAGGAGTACTTGCTACATATTTCTTTTGGCCCAAGATGAGACGGGATGTTTAGCATTTTGTTGCTCGCTGGACTACATGTCAAAAAGGTAAGTCACGACTCAATCCTCATGGTTTATATATTCCTTTGCTTGTACCTAGTGTTCCTTGGGAGGATATATCTATGGACTTTGTTTTGGGTTTACCTCGAAAAATGAAGGGGAGGGATAGCATATTTGTTGTCGTGGATAGCTTTTCGAAAATGGCACACTTCATACCATGTAATAAAAGCTATGATGTTGCTAATGTTGCTGATTTGTTCATTCGTGTAATTATTCGCTTGCATGGTGTGCTAAATACTATTGTTTCAAATCATGATACTAAATTTCTTATCCACTTTTGGAGATGTTTATGGGCTAAGTTGGGGACTAAACTGCTTTTTAGTACTACATGCCACCCAAAACTGATGGACAAACTTAAGTGGTCAATAGAACTTTGTCTACTATGCTTAGGGATGTTTTCAAGAATAATAAGAAAATGTGGGAAGAATGCTTGCCTCATATCGAATTTTCTTATAATAATTCGTTGCATTCTACTACTAAGATGTGCCCTTTTGAAATTGTGTATGGTTTCTTACCTCGTGCACCTATTAATTTGTTGCCTCTTCCATCTTGGGAGAAGGTTAATATTGATGCTAAACAACGTGCTGAATTGATCGTAAAAATGCATGAGTTAACTAAGGAAAATATTGAGCGCATGAATGCTAAATATAAACTTGCTAGAGACAAGGGTAGAAAACGTGTTGTCTTTGCACCTAGAGATTTTGATTGGTTACATTTGTGTAAGGATAGGTTTCCTGATTTGCGCAAGTCAAAACTAATGCCACATGTTGATGGTCTTTTTAAGGTGTTAGAGAAAATAAATGATAATGCATATAAAATTGAGCTACCTGCAGATTTTGGGGTTAGTACCACTTTTAACATTGCAAATTTGAAGCCTTACTTGGGTGAGGAAGATGAGCTTTTGTCCAGGACGACTTCATTTCAAGAAGGGAGGATGATGAGGACATCAGTACCATTGTTACCCACAACCCCTGTTGCTATACATACTGGACCAATTACTAGAGCTCGCGCACGCCAGTTGAATTACCAGGTACTTTTGTTTCTTGGTAACAATTCTAACGTTCATGAGAATATGATGCTACCTAAATTGGATACATTTGTGTTGATTACGAATGAAGGGCCTAGCATGGACAAGGGAGATGAACACCGTGCAGTATCAAGCATGGAGATGAAGGCGCGTGCGAAGGGAACCAAAATGGCGTTTCTAGTGCAGATTTCAACACCTTGAAGCCTCATTGAAGACATAAAAGGAGATGGACAGTATACAAGACGCCCTTTCGTAAATTTTGTCCATAGCTTATTTTAGGTGCTGCACCACCTTATTTTTGGGCCACACCCCTGTAATTTCGAAATACAACTTCCTAAGGTGTTTTTAGAGTCCATATGTGTAGGGAAATAGAATTAGGGTTGGTTTCGGACCCCTCCTCCAAGGGGTCATGAAATCCCCCCTATTCCTCCATATATACAGCCTTTAGGGCGTCATTTAGAGTTTGGGTTTTGTTCGGATTAAAGTTTGCCATAAATGCGACTTCACGTACTTCATTTATGTTCAATGACTAGACAAAGACGTCACAGAACCCCACCTTGATCAATAAAGTTTTCCTCTTATATTTGCAATATCCAGATTGTAATATCGGTTTCTTGCTTTTTCTTCATTTTTTTGCATGAAATAGACTCTCGTGGTCAGGTTGATCGTGCTCTGGCATGGTCAATAACCTCTCGGAGTTGGTTTAGCGATTGCTAAGACGCGACATGTTTGCACGTTCATAGTCGGATCTTCAAAGTCTACTCCTCCAAAAACGATAATCACCATCTCATCAAAATACGAGACACCTTTGACTCTATCAATTGCTATATGAATAGATCTTGTCTACATCATGTCATCATTCTTAATGCATTATTCTGTTTCTCCATGAACTTAATACACTAGATGCATGCTGGATAGTGGTCGATGTGTGGAGTAATAGTAGTAGATGCAGGCAGGAGTTGGTCTACTAATCTTGGACGTGATGCTTATATACATGATCAATGTCTTGGATATCGTCATAATTATTTGCTCTTCTATAAATTGCCCAACAGTAATTTTTTTACTCACCGTATGCTATTTTCTGGAGAGAAGCCACTAGTGAAATCTAAGGCCCCGAGTCTATTTTCCTATCATATATTTTCAGATATGTTTTGCCAAAAATCCAGACACACTTTGCTGCATTCTATTTGCCTTTATTTTATTTGCATCTATCAATCTATCTATTTATCTTACCTTGGAGGGATTGACAACCCCTCTGCATGTTGGGACGTGAGGTTTGATTGTTTGTGTGTAGGTGTAGGTGTTGCTTACATAGTATTGCTTGGTTCTCCTACTGGATTGATAACCTTTGTTTCATAACTGAGAGAATTTACCAACGCGGACTACAAGTAGCAGGAAGAATTTCTAGTGCCATTGCCGGGGAGGATCAAGACAAGATAGTTTCTCGTCAACCTCTGGTGTGGTTGTCGGGGAGGCATCATCAACATCTATCAGGTTCCTATGCGTAAACTCTCATCTCCTTGCAATTACATTATTTTCCATTTGCCTCTCGTTTTCATCTCCCCCACATCTAATTTTTTTTTACAAAAAACACAAAAAATTGCCTTTTTATTTGCCTTCTGTTCGCCTTTTTTGTGCCGGATCTCTTGTTTGCCAGTGTTCTTCCTTGCATTATCCTTGTGGCTAATGCTTCCCTCGCCATGTGCACCCCTAAGAATGGAGTTCTCAATTTCAAGCAATGGGGAGGAGAAAGCCTAAAAGATGCTTGGTATAGGATTTGCAATGCTCATAATAGATTTATTCATAAGCAATACAAGGTCGTTCTTCTAGGGAATTTTTATGTGGGAATTACTACCTTGCATAGATTCATTCTTGACATTATCACGGGG
>LR738712.1:374270201-374281669 GCA_902687465.1 Secale cereale
ATTTCTTAAGTTGTCCCACTCTGGATGCTTTAATTGATATGGGAAGTTTAGTGGGATCTCCACGTATTATCATCAATGTAACAGTTTTAACTCTTGAGCATGTTATGCAAAGATTAGATCCTATTGAAAAGAAAATGCTCACCCAAGAACATGTTGAAAATTTGGATAAAAGGACCCAAGATCTTGCTAATCGAATTGGGTCAAAGATAGGAGATGCCCTTAAAGTACTAAGTGGAAAAAAACCCATAGCCAACGGAAGGGTACAGGAGAGTCATGTGCAGATTGATAAATTGGAAGAATTTTTTAGTAATTTGAGCATAGATTTTCCATCCATTAAAACTATTGAAAAAACTCCTACTAAGAAATCTACCCGTAAGAATAAGGGTGCCGCTTCTAGTAGCAACAATGAAGATCATAAAATGATTTGTGTTCACCTCAACTTTTCTGAATTGATGAAAGAACCTACTTGTATGAACGAAATGTTTAACTTTATCCCTAGAAGCATTGTTGGGGATATAACCCCGTAATGTGACCCGCCCAGGAGGGGCCGGGTTACACTATTGGTGACTTATAAGTGAAGGCCCAGTAAGGCCTAAGGAGACTAGAAGAGGGAAGGCGGCTTACAAGCAGACCTATTGGAGGCCCGCGACCCCGAGATGACTGAAGACCCGAATGTGTGAGACGCCCAAAGGAAGCTTGCCTGGCAAGGAAAGGCGACTTAGAGACAGAGTCGGTTATGTTGTGTGACCCGACCTGCACCCCTGTAAGCCGCCGGGCCTCGACCTATGTATATAAAGGCGTGACCCGGCGGTGGGTTAGGGGCAGAAAACAATTGATCAAGAGTTAGGTTAAGTGATTACGCTCCCATGTAATCGATACTATAGCAATACAACACAAAGCAGGAGTAGCTTTTACCTCGGTGGTGAGGGGCCGAACCTGGGTAAACTTGTGTCTCTCGTCCCACTCAACCCCTTCAAGCTAATCACCATGACCATGGCCTCACACCGAAGTCCTTTCACAAGGGCATCTGCCGTGACAAAACCACGATAGTTGGCGTCCACTTTGGAGCCAGGGCATGGTGGTTTCGATTTCTTGAAGGGCACTTTCCCAAGGCTCTAGGGATACGCTCTTGGCAGGATGACTAAGAGTCGCCGCGGCAAGATCTACATCGACAACGCCCGCTGAGGCCCCGAGGCCGACTCAATCGAGTACGGGTACCGGGTCCCCTTCGGTGGAATCCACATTTTCATTATTAAGATCGGTGACTCCATTCCTGAGCTGGACTTCTTCACGAACCTCTTCGACTCGACTCGGCGCACGCAACCTGCCTGGTTCAACCCAGCCAGAAGCATGCTTTTGTCGTTTTTACGTAAGGCTTGGAGCTTGAGGAAAACTCTGCATTTGGTCAGGCGACTCTCATTTATTGAGATGAGGAGTCCACTTGAGAGATGGAGTCAATCTACCGGCTTCACGACGGCGGGCTTGGGGGCTATTCCGATGGTAACAGCATTCCGGACAATTATGAGCCGCCGAGCAGAGCTGCTATTTTCATGGCTGGCATGCAACCAATGATAAACTCGTCAACTGCTGCTCCTATGATGTCCTGTTCAACTACTGATGCGATGGCAGGGGAGAGCAGGTCAGCACGGCGGCCGGCTCAAGGTTTGTCTGAACTTTTGGATACCTTGACGACTCTGTTAGCGACATAGGTGACTCCGACGAATCAAGTACAACATAATGCAGAAGTTGCAAAGGTGCGAGATGAGATAACCAAGGCCCAAGGGGATATTAATGCATAGAACACCAGGATGGCAACAGAGTGAGCTGTGTTGGAGGCCAAGTCACAACGGATAAGGGCAGAAACCTTCCATTTGAATCTGGATCAAAATGCGTCCAATGCTTACTTCGGAGGAGATACCAGAGTCGTCTGCCTTCGCGGTACGAGGGACGGAATTTTTTTAATACACCTGGAGCAGGGACGAGTAACCTGCCCGGTGTGACTCGGGCCGCTGAGGCGCCAAGGACCAGGGCGACAGTTGATACGTCTCCAACGTATCTACTTTTCCAAACACTTTTGCCCTTGTTTTGGACTCTAACTTGCATGATTTGAATGGAATTAACCCGGACTGACGCTGTTTTCAGCAGAACTGCCATGGTGTTGTTTTTGTGCATAATAAAAAGTTCTCGGAATCGCCAGAAAATCAACAGAGAATTATTTCAGAAAATATAAAAATACCTGCAAGAAGATCCACACCTGGGGGCCCACGGGCTGTCCTCGAGGGTGGGGGGCGCGCCCCCCTTCCCAGGGCGCACCCCCCTACCTCGAGGGCACCCCGATGCCCCACGGACGTATCCCCAAGTCCTATATATTCCATTTCGTGGAGAGAAAAATCAAGGACAAAGAATTATCGTGTTTCACGAGACGGAGTCCGTTCGGGGCTCCGGAGAGTGGAGATCGTCGCCATCGTCATCATCAACGTTCCTCCATCACCAATTCCATGATGCTCACCGCCATGTGTGAGTAATTCTCGTAGGCTTGCTGGACGGTGATGGGTTGGATGGGATCTATCATGTAATCGAGTTAGTTTTGTTAGGGTTTGATCCCTAGTATCCGCTATGTTCTGAGATTGATGTTGCTATGACTTTGCTATTCTTAATGCTTGTCACTAGGGCCCGGGTGCCATGATTTCAGATCTGAACCTATTATGTTTCCATGAATATATGTGTGTTCTTGATCCTATCTTGCAAGTCTATAGTAACCTACTATGTGTCATGATCCGGCAACCCCGAAGTGACAATAATCGGGACCACTCCCGGTGATGACCATAGTTTGAGGAGTTCATGTATTCACTAAGTGTTAATGCTTTGGTCCGGTACTCTATTAAAAGTAGGCCTTAATATCCCTTAGTTTCCAATAGGAACCCGCTACCACGGGAGGGTAGGACAAAAGATGTCATGCAAGTTCTTTTCCATAAGCATGTATGACTATATTCGGAATACATGCCTACATTACATTGATGAACTGGAGCTAGTTCTGTGTCACCCTAGGTTATAACTTCTACATGATGAACTGCATCCGACGTAATTTCCCATCACCGATCCAATGCCTACGAGATTTACCTATATTGCTAGCCGCTTATTTACTTTTCCGTTGCTATTATCACAAAAACTACAAAAACACTATCTTTATTTTTATTGCTGCTACCGCCACTATCATATTACTGTGCTACTAAACTATCTTGCTGCAGATACTAAGTTTCCAGGTGCGGTTGAATTGACAACAAAGCTGTTAATACTTAAGAGTATTCTTTGGCTCCCCTTGCGTCGAATCAACAAATTTGGGTTTAATACTTTACCCTCGAAAACTGTTGCGATCCCCTACACTTGTGGGTTATCTAGACTATTTTCTGGCGCCGTTGCCGGGGAGCATAGGTCTATTCTTTAAGTCACTTGGGATTTATATCTGCTTAACACTATGAAGAATTTTAAGGACTCAAAAACAAAGATCTTACCCTCAACAACGAGGGGAGGTAAGGAACTTCCATCTAGCTCTACACTAGATTCTCCTTCTGTTATGAGTAAACTTGCGACACCTACTCCTGCTATTGAATCTGATATGTCGTATGTTCTTGATGATTCTACTTCTGCTATGTATGATGAAACTACCTCTATGCCTAATACTGTGCCACTAGGTGAATTTCTAGATGAACAAATTGCTAAGGTTAGGGAGAGTGCAAATGTTGATGATATTTATGAAAGTGATGATGAAACTACTCCCAATAGATATGAATTACATGTTGTGCCTGAGGGTTATGTTATGGATGAAGAAACTGCTAGCGACTTTCTTGCTTGCAATGATAGATATGATCTTAAGAAGTTATTAGCTAAGTTGAAAGAAAAATCCTTGAATGCTAGAATGAAACATGACCCTGCTTTTGATGCTTCACCTATATGTGTTACTGATAAGGATTATGAATTCTCTGTTGATCCTGAGTTAATTACTTTGGTTGAATCTGATCCTTTCCATGGCTATGAGTCTGAAACTGTTGTGGCACATCTTACTAAGTTGAATGATATAACCACCCTGTTTACTAATGATGAAAGATTCGCTACTACTATATCCTTAAGTTGTTTCCGTTCTCGTTAAAGGGTGATGCTAAGACTTGGTTTAATTCTCTTGATCCTGGTTGTGTGCGTAGTCCCCAAGATATGATGTATTACTTTTCTGCTAAATATTTTCCCGCTCATAAGAAACAAGCTGCCTTACGGGAAATTTATAACTTTGCTCAAACTGAAGAGGAGAGTCTCCCACAAGCTTGGGGGAGGCTTCTCCAGTTACTTAATGCTTTGCCTGATCATCCTCTTGAAATGCATGATATACTTGATGTCTTTTATAATGGACTAACCGATGCTTCCAGAGACCACCTGGATAGTTGTGCTGGTTCTGTTTTCAGGGAAAGAACAATGGAACAAGCTGAATTACTATTGAATAATATGCTGGCCAATGAAAATAATTGGACACTTCCTGAACCAGTCCCTAAGCCAACTCCGAAAAAAAGAGGTGTTCTAATTCTCAGTCCTGAAGATATGCAAGAGGCAAAGAAATCTATGGAAGAAAAAGGTATTAAAGCTGAAGATGTTAAGAATTTACCGCCTATTGAAGAAATACATGGTCTTGATAACCCGACACAGGTAGTAAAGGTAAGTTCTCTTTATAGATTTGATGAAAGTGATATTCCTCGTTATAAGTCTACTAGCCAATGCTTAGATGAGTTTGACAATTTTATTGTGAAACAAGAAAACTTCAATACTTATGTTGGTAGACAACTACAAGACAATGCTTATATGATTGAATGCTTGAGTGATTATCTGTCTAGTGCCAAAGATGAACTGAAACTTATCAGTATACATGCTTCCATGGTCACCACTCAAGTAGAACAAGTACTTAAGGCTCAGAATGATTTGCTCAATGAATTAAATAGTAAGAATAATGATAATGCCATTAGAGTTGTGACTAGAGGTAGTAGAATGACTCAGGAACCTCTGTATCCTGAAGGCCACCCTAAGAGAATTGAGCAAGATTCTCAGAGAGCTAATTTAGAGGCACCTAGTTCTCCTAAGAAGAAAAAAAATGATAGAACCTTGCATGCTTGTAGTGAACTTGTAGCTCACCCGCCTAAGAATCCCAATGATATATCTGTTTCTGATGCTGAGACACAATCTGGTAATGAACATGAACCTAGTGATAATATTAACAATGATGTTCATGATGATGCTCAACCTAGCAATGATAATGATGTAGAGAATTAACCTGTTGTTGATCTTGATAACCCACAATCAAAGAATCAACGTTATGATAAGAAAGACTTTGTTGCTAGGAAGCACGGTAGGGAAAGAGAACCATGGGTTCAGAAACCCATGCCCTTTCCTCCTAAACCATCCAAGAAAAAGGATGATGAGGATTTTGAGCACTTCGCTGAAATGATTAGACCTATCTTTTTGCGTATGCGTTTGACTGATGTGCTTAAAACAAATCCTTATGCCAAGTATATGAAAGATATTATTACCAACAAAAGAAAGATACCTGAAGTAGAAATCTCCACCATGCTTGCCAATTAAACTTTTGAGGGTGGAATGCCTAAGAAATTATGAGATCCAGGAATACCTACTATACCTTGCTCCATTAAAATAAACTATGTTAAAACTGCTTTGTGTGATCTTGGAGCAGGTGTCAGTGTTATGCCTCTCTCTTTATATCGTAGACTTGACTTGAGTAAGTTGACACCTACTTAAATATCTTTGCGAATGGCCGATAAATCAATTGCTATACTTGTCGGTATTTGTGAGGATGTGCCTATTGTAGTTGCAAATGTTACTATTCTAACGGTCTTTGTTATACTTGATATTCCCGAGGATGATAGTATGTCTATTATTCTTGGAAGACCTTTTTTGAATACTGCAGGGGATGTTATTGATTGCAACAAAGGCAATGTCACTTTTCATGTCAATGGTAATGAGCATACGGTACACCTTCCGAGGAAACAACCTCAGGTCTATAGTATCAATTATATTGGAAAAACTTCAACTATCACTATTGGAGGTTTTGAGTTTCCTATTCCTACTACCAAGAAGGCTTATGACATACTTATTGTCAGGGACATACATATCCCCATTGAGGTAACATAGTGTTATTCGAAAATTCTCCGGTTTCATGTTACTCGGAAAGAGTTTATTAACAAGACCTGATCAACCTTGTTAATGGATTCCTTTTGATGAACATGGGATAGGTGAATCTAGATAGCACAAACCTTCTGTACCCTCCTTTTACTTTCTGTTAATTAGGCTAAATAAAAGAAAAATAGCATTATCTGTCTGTTTCCAGACTTATCCGTGCAATAAAAAATATCCCGAAAATAAAAGTTCTCGAAATGCCATGAAAATGAAATGTGATTGTTTCTAGAATATTTAAGAAAATATGGCACTGAACACACAGCGAGGGGAGCCAGCACGTGGCCTCAAGGGCACAGGGCGCGCCCCCCTTCACAGGGCGCGCCCCCTGCCTCGAGGGCCCCACATGGCCCCCCTCCACTTATCCTTTCACCCATGCTCTTCTTCTTCCTCCCATAAAAATCCCCAACCAGCTCAAACCCGAGTTCTAGCTCATTTTGCTGCCATTTTAGATCTCCTTGCTCAAAGCACCATTCACCAAACTATTTGGGGAGATTGTTCCCTGGTATGTGACTCCTCCATTGGTCCAATTAGTTTTTGCTCTAGTGCTTTATTTGTTGCAAATTTATGCTGGTGTGGTGACCTTGTTCTTGAGCTTGCATGTCAAATTTTCTTGGTCCCAAGTAGTTCTAATGCATGATATAGCCTCTAGGCACTTGTAGGAGTTGTTGCTATCAATCTTGTTGAGTTTGGTTAACTTTTATTGTGAGTTACTAAAAAATTCAGAAAATTTCACAAAAATGTCTAGGAAAAACTTCCAAGGTGGTCCTTCAAGGAAGCAAGGACCGAGGCTTGCGTTCCGTGAGCCCGACGACGAGCCACCGAAGGATGCTGATGTATGGCCTTGTGAATGGCCGTCTGATGAATTTATGAGTCAAGCGGGCATCAAAGATGAATTTTACGCATATGTGTGTAACGCTGACCTCGAGGACTTCATGCAAGATAAGTGCCTCCAATACCGTGGCTTGACTGATAGCTTGGTGAGAAGGTTTAAATTTTCATCTTCACGTAATTCTCACACTGTTTTGTTTGATCTATATGATAAATCTTATACCATGGACTTAGAGGATTTTAATGAAGCCTACAAGCTCCCACAGTGGGGCAGTATGAGTGATCCTCGTAAATCTGAATTTAGAGAATTTCTTGCTAGTATTACAGTGGGAGAATCCAGGGACATCACACAAGCCACCACGGGGAGCATACATTTTCCTGCTATTCATTACTTTGCTCTCTTTATCGGTAGATGCATAAATGGTAAAGATGAGGCTTGTCACATGTGTGTCCCTGATCTTAGCGTTCTCAGGAGTGCTGTACTAGGAGATAGGCAATATAATTTGGGAGCAATTGTTGCATGTAGGCTACACCATAATGGTTCGAATGGAGATTTATTTGGTGGGATCTATGCTACTCGCATAGCCCGCTATCTTGGTGTATCTGTGCACCCTTATGATGACCCTTTACCTGATGCTTATTTAGACTGTAATGCTATGGCTAGTCAACGGTTTATAGAGTGGCATAATCAAACTCTCAAATATCGACTAATCTTTAACCGGCAACATGCCATCCCTATTGTTCTTCTTGCCCCTACTTTGTTTAACTTTCAGGAAAAGGGAAGATACAGTATAACTATGGAGGAGGCGAATGCCCATTACAACATGACGGAGGCAAACCGCCTTCGAGCTGCAGCTCAGCAGGCAGCATCTGCTGCATCTCAGTACGACCCCAACTACAACTTTGGATATCCATCAGGCCAGTACTGGCCATAGACCAACTTAGGCCAAAAGGCTAAGCTTGGGGAGGGTTAAGAGTAGAAGACTATGATGAAAATGCTTAGTGGCTCTCATATGCTTTGTTGATAATTTAACCTTGAGCCATATTACCTTGTCTTCTCTCTTGTATTAAATGCTTGGAGATTCCAGCTTAGTCCAATGCACGTGCACTATTATTATTTTCTCCACCATTCGGTCGTGCGAGTGAAAGGCAATAAGGATGATATATGATGAACTAATTGAGATGAGAAAAGCTGGTATGAACTCGACCTGTTTTGTTTTTGTAAATATGATTGCTCGTCGTTCTTGATTCAACTTGTTATAAATGAAACATGCTTGCAATGACAATTAGAGATCATAGCTGCTTATTCCATGCTTAATTAGCTGAGACCTGAGAGTTTATAATGGTCTATCTTGCATGCCAACATGATATTAAAATGGTTGTGATGTGGTATGATGGGTGGTATCCTCCTCTGAACGATTTAAGTGACTTGACTTGGCACATGTTCACACATGTAGTTGAAACAAATCAACATAGCCTTCACGATATTTATGTTCATGGTGATTTATATCCTACTCATGCTTGCATTCATTGTTGATTAATTTTAATGCATGTTCATGACCGTTGTTGCTCTCTAGCTGGTCGCTTCCCAGTCTCTTTCTAGCCTTCACCTGTACTAAGCGGGAATACTGCTTGTGCATCCACTTCCATAAACCCCAAAGTTGTTCCATATGAGTCCACCATACCTTCCTATATGCGGTATTTACCTACCGTCCCAAGTAAATTTGTATGTGCCAAACTCTAAACCTTCAAATGAAATTCTGTTTTGTATGCTCGAACAGCTCATGTATCAACTAGTGTTGTCTATATCTTCCATGCTAGGTGGGTTATTCTCACGATGAGTGGACTCCGCTCATCATTCACGAGAAAATGGCTGGTATCCGAGATGCCCAGTCCCATGCTCAAAATCATAATAATCAAACAAAACTCCCCCAGGGTTGTTGCTTGTTTGGACGGTAACCCGTGGATTCGGCTGGCCGTGGAGTGTGCTTGTTGGTGGTTGGGGGAGTATAAACTTTACCATTCTATTTGGGAACCGCCTATAATGTGCGTAGCATGGGAGATATTGAGATTCTTGGTTGTTATGTTGACAATGAAAGTATACCGCTCAAAATGTTATTCAATCTCTATTTAAAAATCGAGCTCTGGCACCTCTACAAATCCATGCTTCCCTCTGCGAAGGGCCTATCTATTTACTTTTATGCAGAGTCATCATCCTCTTATCAAAGAGCACCAGTAGGAGAGCACCTCTGTCGTTGCATGTATTACTATTAATTTGCATTGAGTGTGATCATGACTGGATCTCTTTTACCATGAATTACAATGTCTAGTTAGTCCTTGATCTTTAAAGGTGCTCTGCATTTATGTTTTGAGGTCTCAGAAAGGGCTAGCGAGATACCATCCTGTTATTTCATATCATGATTGTTTTGAGAATTGTTGTCATCCGAGGTTTATTATTATTGCTCGCTGGTTGATTATGCCATTGATGTGAGTAGTCTTGAGACCTGAAAGTTATTGTGAATGTGGTTAGTTCATGATCTTATTGTAAACCTGAATGCTAGCTTACATATATACAACAACAAGAGCGAACAGAGTTTGTCAAAGTTTTTCTTTATCACTTTCAGTTTATCAACAGAATTGCTTGAGGACAAGCAAAGGTTTAAGCTTGGGGAGTTGATACGTCTCCAACGTATCTACTTTTCCAAACACTTTTGCCCTTGTTTTGGACTCTAACTTGCATGATTTGAATGGAACTAACCCGGACTGACGCTGTTTTCAGCAGAACTACCATGGTGTTGTTTTTGTGCAGAATAAAAAATTCTCGGAATCGCCTGGAAATCAAAGGAGAATTATTTCAGAAAATATAAAAAATACCTGCAAGAAGATCCACACCTGGGGGCCCACGGGCTGTCCTCGAGGGTGGGGGCGCGCCCCCTTCCCAGGGCGCCCCCTGCCTCGAGGGCACCCCGATGCCCCACCGGCGTATCCCTAGGTCTATATATTCTGTTTTGTGGAGAAAAAAATCAAGGAGAAAGAATTATCGCATTTCACGAGACGGAGCCGCTGCCAAGCCCTAATCTCTCTCGGGAGGGCTGATCTGGAGTCCGTTCGGGGCTCCGGTGAGTGGAGATCGTCGCCATCGTCATCATCAACCTTCCTCCATCACCAATTCCATGATGCTCACCGCCGTGTGTGAGTAATTCCATCGTAGGCTTGCTGGACGGTGATGGGTTGGATGGGATCTATCATGTAATCGGGTTAGTTTTGTTAGGGTTTGATCCCTAGTATCCACTATGTTCTGAGATTGATGTTGCTATGACTTTGCTATGCTTAATGCTTGTCACTAGGGCCCGAGTGCCATGATTTCAGATCTGAACCGATTATGTTTCCATGAATATATGTGTGTTCTTGATCCTATCTTGTAAGTCTATAGTCACCTACTATGTGTTATGATCCGGCAACCCCGAAGTGACAATAATCGGGACCACTCCCAGTGATGACCATAGTTTGAGGAGTTCATGTATTCACTAAGTGTTAATACTTTGGTCTGGTACTCTAGTAAAAGGAGGCCTTAATATCCCTTAGTTTCCAATAGGACCCCGCTGCCAAGGGAGGGTAGGACAAAAGATGTCATGCAAGTTCTTTTCCATAAGCACGTATGACTATATTCGGAATACATGCCTACATTGCATTGATGAACTGGAGCTAGTTCTGTGTCACTCTAGGTTATAACTTCTACATGATGAATTGCATCCGACGTAATTTCCCATCACCGATCCAATGCCTACGAGCTTTACCTATATTGCTAGCCGCTTATTTACTTTTCCGTTGCTATTATCACAAAAACTACAAAAACACTATATTTACTTTTATTGCTGCTACCGCCACTATCATATTACTGTGCTACAAAACTATCTTGCTGCAGATACTATGTTTCCAGGTGTGGTTGAATTGACAACTCAGCTGCTAATACTTAAGAGTATTCTTTGGCTCCCCTTGTGTCGAATCAATAAATTTGGATTTAATACTTTACCCTCGAAAACGGTTGCGATCCCCTAGACTTGTGGGTTATCAACAGTTCAGCCTCGTCTGCTAGACCTGCCTCATAGGGATCTAACCCCGCCTCAATGGGTTCCAACACCCTCTGGCCATTATTCTAACCCAGTGCATAATATGATAGTGGCGGCTACACGGCTGGTGGCTATACCGACCGAAGGCGAGTCTCCAACTGTAGGAGAGACCCAAAATGCTATGGAGCTTCTTCAGACGGCTGTGGCATAGTAGGCGGCTTATTCATACAGCCGTGTTCGTGTTCATCCAACCCCTCACCTGAGTAGAAGTTACAGCAGACGCGTTGAGTCGCTCGTAGTCTCCAGCAGTAAACGGCGTCGTAGCCCACCACCTGATGC
>LR738712.1:374281757-374382293 GCA_902687465.1 Secale cereale
CCGCAATGGTAGCCCACCCCATGGTGACGATCTGTTAGCCAATTCCCAAGCCATTGTAGACAGTGGCAGGCACCGGCATGAGGCGGAGGCAGCGGCTCAATAGGGGACTTATCAGCAGCCTTTGATGACTCCCTTGGCTTTACTGGAGGTTAGGATGACCTCTAGGACAGTAGGAGTTCCGTCTTTAATACCTGCTTTTTGCAATGAGTGCTTGCCCAAGGATTTTAAAGGCCATCGTAAGGTGCCTAATTACATAGCTCGTCTTCCTCCGGAGGCTTGGATTGAGAGTTATTAGTTGGCCATGGAGATGTTGGATGTCAATGATGCGGTATATGCTAAATACTTCACTATGATGTTGGACGGACCGTCACGTACATGGTTAAAAGGATTTCCTGCTAACTCAATGTGACACCCCGAGCCCGATGTGCCAGGTATCTTTCGTTTATTCGGTGTCATTGCCATGTCATTCACTTGCGTGTTTCACTTTACCATGTCATCATGTACATTTCATCTTCATGCTTTTCAAAACTTGCATCCGTCCATAGTTGTCGGGTCCCCTGTTCTCTCGGTTGTCCGTTCTGAATCCAGACACACTCGCACGCGCCCGCAACACCTCCAAAATATTATTTTATAAGTGGCGTAAAAATGTTCTTGGAATGGGGTGAAAGTTGGCGTGCGATCTTGTTATAGTGTAGGTAGACCGCCTGCCAAATTTCGTCGCATTCGGAGCTCGTTTGATAGCCCAACTGTTAAACATATAGCGACATTATCGCCGGTCAAGCGTCGGACGTTTTCGGTTCCCGAAAACCATTGTCGGGCTGCTCCCTCTCTTTTGAGCCCAAAGACTCTCTAGCACAGCCACAATTAGCCCACCTGCAGCCCATCTAGACCCCTCCGCTCTGGACCATCGGATCAAGATGTGATGCCCGAAAACGGACTAAAACCCCTAACCTAGACACCTACCTATTTAAGCAACCCCCTTGCTATTTGGGGCATCCCCTAGCCTCCACCTACCTCCAGCCACCTCCCTCCTCAAATTACGTGCTGAGGCCCTCCTCCTCCGCCACTTGTCGGCGTCCCAATGGCCGCGCCACCACCAAGCCGATGCCCTGCGGACAACTAGACGCCGCCACATCGCCTTCCCTCGGCTCCCACCGCCGCAGCCCTCCCGGCCCATGGCCAGCTCGTGTGGGCCCGAAGCAACCGAAGCCGCACCGACCGAGCCACCTGACTTGTCCTGCTCGATCCTGATGGGCTCAAGAGCACTCGCCACCGGTAGCCCGTTCCGTGAGCCCGCGCCTCCCGCTTACCACCAGACCTCACTGGAAGCCTCGCCACCACCGCCTCAAGCGAGCCCTCTGCCGCCCCCATCTCCTTTCCCTCTCTCTCCCTCACCCCCTTGCTCTCTACTCCGTAGGAGCCACTGCCACCCGGAGTTACGGCCGTCGTTGAGGGCCTTCCGCCACTGCGTTGACCCCGTTCTGTGCCGTATCTGGAACCCCCATCGCTGGATCCGTCCTCGACTGCTGCCACTAGATGGGTGATCGGGATGGGATTGATCTCATCCTGACCGGATTTAGGTACAATTTGATCTACTGTCGATGAAAGCCCCAGGGCGGCGATGCAATCCAGTAGCTCGTTTAAGGGCGAGAGATCTGCCGAGGCCTCGTCATCAGAGTGGCCGGAGTCAACACAGGGGTGGTGCTCGATGACCGCAGGGAGTGCGGCTGGCCGTGAGGCCATGTGGGCGCATACGGCGAATCTGCCAAGCTGGAGAACCTGGCCAATGGCCAAGTTGTTTTCGAGGGTGATCTTGTCGCTGATGGCGAGACGAGCCATCGGCCGCTCATCGTGAGCGCACAGCGGAGCTCTGAGTGAAAGCACCATTGTCGGTGTCAAAACCGGCAGATCTCGGATAGGGGGGCGAAGCTGTGCTAGAGGATCGATGGTAACAGGAGGCTGGGGACACGATGTTTACCCATGTTCAGGCCCTCTCGGTCGAGGTAATACCCAACTTCCTGCTATATTAGTATGGATGAATATGAATACAAGAGTTAATCTACCTCGAGATCATAATGGCTAAACCCTCAAGTCTAGCCTATGAGGATTTTGTGATGTTGATGATCCCCTCTACAGACTAAACCTCCTGGCTTATAGACACGCTAGAGAGGGCCTAGGATTTACATGGGTCACTTGGGGAGGAAATAATAGACACATCCGGACTCTACGCTTGCCTTTCTACGTTCATCGGAGTCCTGATCGAATACGGGGGAGGGTCTTCTGCTTCATCTTTTACGGCCCATCAATATGGCCCAACTTCATCGACCCGGATGACTGAGGACCCCTGAATACAGGACTCCCACACCCGTCGACCTGCCCCAGATCCGAGCCTCCATGTCCTTCCACTGGTCGTTGGTGTCGTGAATGGTGCCACTGCACCATGTCTAGTTCCTGAGCGGGGGACGATGCCTCGTCTAGCGCCCGCCTGTGTGGGCCATCGCGCGCCCCGATGGCCAGGCACACGCCAGCTCCTCCTGTCATCGTGCTTGGCCTCTTCCTCGTCCATCGGCCCAGCCCAATGTGAGCACTGCAGCTATCCCTCGCCCTGGGCGCCTCATAGTTATCTTGCACCCGCTATGTCTCTATTTACACTAAGTCCCTGGAAGACAACATCGTGTTGCATTCTTGTGATGGGCATAACTTTGTGCATGTTTATCCGGTTGGAGTGTATAATATGTCAAAATGTTCTCCTCTTCATGCTCTACATGATGGTGGTTGTTGCATTCCTGTTAGGATACATTTTGATATATTTATCCCTGTTGCAAAAGTGCATGTCACTGTTACCTGCTGAAAACTATTATAACTTGCCATTTTGTTATTTTTGTGTGATGTAATGCATGTCTTATATGAGCATCTTGTCAACATGACTTTGCTTCATTTTCATGTATACTTGCTGCTAGTATTTATTTCTTGCCGTTAATTGCCATGATGTGATTGATATGAGCTTGCAAACATGCTATGATAATGTTATTGTTTTACACTTGTCAAAAAACTGCCAAGTCTGAAACTGTTGTTATCACTTGGCTTTTTGCGTTGAATCTATCATCAAATCTGTTGCTCAAATGACTATGCGCAGTAATGATGTTTTGTTAAGGGTGTTTAGTACATGCTTTCCATGGTCTTTGATGCGATGAATAGTTCATTTAGCATATACTTTTGTTGTCTCAAAGTATGTATCTTGAATCTGTTTTCTAGCATATTCTGTTTTTCACTAAGTCTGAGAATCTGTTATAACTTGCAATCTTGTCTTGATGAATGCCATTGATCTAAAGGTTATATGGAGATGTTTAGTAAGCATGAGTTTCCTTGTTTAACATGTACTTTCATGCCATGCTTTTGTTTGCCATGATCTTGAACTGTAACATCCTTGTTTCATGCCTCCAACATGTCAACATGTTAACTCTGCTCACATGTATGCCCAGCTTTTCACCGTCCTAATTTGTGTTATAAATTTGCTTTTTGGATGGATATTATTGGATTAATCTTTATGCCTAAATCTAAACCTTGAAGATATTTGAAGCATGTAATATGTAATTTAAGTGCATATCATGTTTGTGCCAATCTTGTTCTTGTAGCATGTTGTTATGATGCTTGCAATGTGCCTACTTGCTATTTTGCGCAGTTTGTCTTTTAAACTTGTTTCATGTGTATGTGTTGAACCGTGGCTCCGTTTGGAGCATGTTCTATAGGAAACTTGCTGGGTTTTGCATGTAGTTTCATATTATCATGTTGCATCCATGTTTTTAGTATGTGTGCTTGATGTTTGAATACATTTTGCATCAATGCCATGTTTAACTTGTTTTGCCCGTAGCTCCGAATTAAATGAATGTTATGGTACTTTATATGTAACTTGACTAGAAAACCGTGTAGATCATCATGGTGGATGTTGACTTGTTGTTTAACAACTCTAACTAAAGGTTAATTGAGATCTGGATCAATTTTGAAATTTGCATACCAGGACTTACCGGAATTGTTATTTGTTGTTTTCGTACTTTATGTGTTGTGTGTTTACCATGTTGTTTTCTTCTTTCCGGGTGTGCTTCTTCTTGACACTTCTTATTTTCATTGCGATCGTGAGGATTCGTTCGACTACGCTTGGCTCGTCTACGCTCGTTCGTCTTCTTCTTGGACTCGGTCTTCTTCCTAGGGGGTCTCCGGCAAGATGACTGTCACCTTGGATCTCACTACTATCTTTGCTATGCTAGTTGTCTTGATGGTATCGCAATGTCGCGCTTCCCGCCACTTGTTTATCAAGCCTCCCAGTATGACATGAGACAACCTCTAATATTTTCCTCCATCCCAGCAAACCGTTGTTTGGCTATGTTACCGCTTTGCTCAGGCCTCTTATAGTGTTGCTAGTTGCAGGTGCAGTTGCAGGTTTGTCTATGTTGGAACATGGATATCTTGGAATATCACAATATATCTTATTTAATTAATGTACATATATACTTGGTAAAGGGTGGAAGGCTCGGCCTTTTTCCTGGTGTTTTGTTCCACTCTTGACGCCCTAGTTTCCATTAAACCGGTGTTATGTTCCTTGATTTTGTGTTCCTAACACCGTCAGTGTTTATGGGCCCCCTTGATTCTTCGCTTAAAGTAAAGCTTTCTCGAGGAGATCCAACTTGCATAGGCAGTAATTAACCCGAGTTCTTAATCAACCCCCCACCCCCGGGCCAGTGCTCGACATAAGTGTTGGTCCACCTACCTAGCATTTGGCGGTGCCGCCTCGGGGCAAGTCGATAGTATTTGGCTATCGTCCACTTCGCATAGACGGATGGGTCCGTAGATAGAGAGCGCGCGGCTCTGGACACGGATCTGACTCACCGGAAGATCTCATTGGGATAGTTTTCCTTTCTTCAAAGAACTTGTGCACCGGGATTCCGAGTTCACTTGGGTTGTCCCCAAGATGGAGGTTTTACCTCTGTGGATCGTGAGAGTTTGTGATGGACTATGTTGGGACACCCCTGCAGGGTTTGATCTTTCGAAAGCCGTGGACGTGGTTATGTGGCAGATTGGAAATTTATAATATCCAGCTGTAGAGAACTTGACACCAAATCCAAAATAAAATACACCGACCGCGTGTGTAACTGTGACCGTCTCTTTTCAAGTGAGTTCGAGAAGAGAACATGGTGGGATTATTATGTTTGACTCGTAGGTAGTTCAGGATCACTTATTGATCATTACTAGTTGTGACTGTATGCGTTGCTTCTCTTCTTTCTCTTGAATCGTAAGTTAGCCACAATACAAATGCCTAGTCGCTTGCTGCATTCTCACCACTTATCCTTTTCATACCCATTAAGCTTCGTTAGTCTTGATACCCATGGTAATGGGATTGTTGAGTCCTCGTGGCTCGTTGCAGGTACAGGTAATGCGATGACCTAACGTGAGAATGACGTTTGCTTGTTTTGCAGTTCTTCTTCTTCTTCTTCTTCTTCTTCTTCTTCTTCTTCTTCTTCTTCTTCTTCTTCTTCGATCAGGAGATAGGTTCCTAGTTGGCGGCCTGGACTAGCAGGGTGGATGTCGTTTGTGTTTTCCCTTTGTTTTCATCCATAGTTCGATGCCTCTCTTGTGTATGATGTTTGTTGTATTCCTGTGGCAATTGTATGCTTTTGCATGTATCCCCATCTATTATGTAATGGTACGATGTAATGATATCTACCTTGCAAAGCGTCTTCGATATGCACTTCTTGGTGGAATCTTCGAGTTCATTGAGGATAGGGTCGCATATTGGGCGTGACACTCGATCAGTTAATGGGGGGAATTGAAAATGTGTTTCATCAAAAAAATTCAAGGGACATGCAATCAGCCTCTGACGATCATAAACCTTCATAACTATGTGCAGCGGGAGGATGTGATAGAAGTAAGGGGCCCGATCTTTTGATGAGATGATAACTATCGATTTGGTGGAGATGGCTTTGACGATCCGACTACAAACATGCACGACGTTGCGCCTTATCAATCGCTATACCAATCTCCAGGGGTTACTAACAACGCCAGAAGCATGATCAGCCTGACCACGAAGGTCTATTCCTGCATGTAATCGAAGAACAAGCAAGAATATGATAAATCATCTGAATATTGCAAATATAAATGAAGTATTGATAAAGGTGGGGATCCGTGAGCAGTCTTGGTCTGGTCGTTGGACACAAACGAAGAACACGAAGTTGCAATGGCTAACTTTTGTAAAGTAATCCTAAGGAAAAAGCTACTAGATGGATCTACTTACATAGGAGCAAGGGTTGTCGGCCAAGGAGGTTGGAGGATGTCCCAAGGCATCCTAAAACTAACCCTAGGTCGTACAAGGCTCATGGGCCCAAGTGTAGGTGACGCAACACCTTTGGACTTGTAGTTTGACTTGGATTCTGCTGCAGCGTCAGATTGTTTCATCGATATCTCAACGCTGCGGAGGAATTTGAAGGTGAATTCAATTAGGCTGGAAAGAGCACGAAATCTACTTTCCAAAAAAATAGAATCACCCAATTCGGAGTCCGTATGAAGGATTTCTTGTCGTTTTTAGTCAGGTATGTCTATGAAGTCCGAATCTGAATGCAGAACTTGAGAGGCTTGGACTCTATCTTCTCTTGGCCCAAAAGTGACGTGAAAGGAATTTTTGAACAACACCTAAACTTCTCATATTCCCTTATCTTCATTGTGGATTGTACAAATGTCCCACACACCTACAATTAGATATGGCACAAAAGTCTATGAAGTATTTTTGTCCTAGATGACATAAATAAATTATTACATAGTTTGCATTAGAAACCACCTCACAAATATACATGTATGCAGTATTTTTGGTCGTGTCCAAGGTAGTCATGTCCTCATCATCCTCCATTTCTTGAAAACCAAGCCGTTCTCGGCGTTGCCTAATCTGAAATGTGGGTAAGAAAATATACAAGGTGTACATGTTATATATGTATATGTCATCCATTTTTACTTCCCTTGGTTTTCGCACATATGACACATGTATAGATGAGTAACTTTCATAGTTCATAAAATATAAAGCCAAAATATTATCACAAGAAATAGAAGGCATGAAAATATTGCAATTTAGTTTGCACAAATAAGTGAAGCTCTTATTCATATCAAAAGATTGACAATGTTCATCATTAAGCCATCCTAACATTGGTGAATAAACCTTACTTGGATGAAATTCACACGCTACAACATGCTTAAATAAGGAAACATGCAATAACTCATTTGACATAGAATTATCACCAAGATTAGAGGTCATATCAAAATGATTAAACATTGGCACAATTATTTTCAAATGTATTTTATCCAAATCTGATTTATTCTCTGATTCACATGGTTCTTTTGCAGCAATAGTAAATTCAATGAGTGTACTCAAAATTGTTGGTATTTCAGTTGTTTGATCACATGACGCATTCATGACAGTAACATGATTATCTAAACCAGGTGGTGTGCTCAAATCAGCGCGTAATTCAATACATAATGTATTCAAGTTAACTAGATATGCATCATCCTCATGTGAAGTTATATCATCAATGTTTTTACTATTACCTTGTCGCAAAGATGTAGCTAATGTAGGTACGGACGATGACAATGTACCATACACTTTAGATGATGTCACGCTCATAACCGGAGGTGTGGCTGCTCTAGTAGGTGTAATGGTGGAGGAACCAACTGGTGGTGGTGAGCATGAACTAGAATAGTAGTTCTTGTAGTCACACAATGCATCCTCCTGTATTTGTCTCTCAAAGGTACAAGCACGAACATACATACCAGTAATACAACAAGGAATATACTGAAATCTTGCGTGAATATCATGGTTCAAACCATCATAAAAATCTGTTCATTGTATCATTCTCAGATTCTTTTATGTCACAATGATGCATATAAGATTTGAAATCTTGGTAGTAAGCATGAACAATGTTACTGCCTTGTTTTAATTGTTCCAATTTGTGAAGCAATTCACGGTGATAGTAAGGAGTAAAAATTGTTGTCTCAGTACAGCTTTCAAATCTTTCCAAGTTGTGGCTGGGTTATCAATGTTTTTCTTAAAGTGTACACTCCACCAAACAGAAGAAAAACATGTAAATGCTCTAGTGACAGCTCAACTCCCTTAAGTTCAGAAAAATCATGGCAAAAATTAGTTCTACCTCAAACTCCCAAGCAAGATTAATAGCAGGATTAAATCTACCCTCAAATGAAGGTAAAGAGATAACCTGACCGTGTGCTTGTGTGTGTTGTCCCATGTCTCGTGATGGTGAAGTTGTATCCGACGTCCAAGAACTTCTGTCTCCGGTACCTGTCATGATTAGTAGAAACAAGAAACAAATTCGAGAATAATGTTCCTATTAACTACTAGGATGTGGTGGTAAAGCGCTCACAGTAAAGAAAATATCAATATCTTACAAATTCTTACCATGCAGCAGGTGGTGACAGGCAACCAGCGGTGTCAAATAACTCCGAAGATTGAGTAAAGCGATTGCCAGGGGAATGTACGTATACACGGTGTAGAAATATGTGGAGCTTGGAAGGATTAAATATATGGTAGCAAAAGATTAGCAATAATTAATTTAGAGATGCAATGCTGAATAAACGCTCAACGACGGTACTGTGCTAGTCCTAGGCTAGACCGTGCTAGAGACGCGAGCCTAGAACACTAATGAGGTCACAACGTAGCACAACGAGCATCAAAAAAGGATACGAAGTAGCTCTGGACAACAAGATATAAGTGAAGATCACAACGACAGTAAAGATAATGATGAAAAACAACCGCCAAGCAGGATATACAACTACTCTCCCTCTCCAACTTTCCTCTTGAAAAGTTTGAGCTAATTTTATGATAATTTTTCTACAGAATGCTACTGACTCAAGCTTTCAAACGCAAACAGAATCGTTCAATTCCGACTTGATATGAGGTGCCAAAAATTCTAAAACTTGCCTGAAAAACTAGAACAAGCTGTGTTCGCGAACTTCGAAGGGCAAAAAGACCTATTTAGAAGCCGATTTTGAGGTGTGAAATATTGAATTAGCTCCTGCAACTTTCCAGATGCGGCTCGTCGCTAGCTTTAATTTGAGTACTTGTGGAGTCAAAACGGACTTCGTATGAAAAAGATATGCCTGTTTTACTGAACAGGGTACAAAAAATATTCCAATCCAAATTCAGCTGTGGGATTGAGTCTAAATAAATCCGAATTTTTTTTCTCACTTTTTTTCTTTTTCTTTCTCTCCTTTTTTTCTCAGACTTTTTTTTCTCTATCTTTTTTTCTCTCTCTCTCTTTTCAAAACAAACTGGATAAGATGCAGACTGGATAAAGCAAAGATATGATACGACCTCAACTATGATTATGACATTGAATGGTGGATAGAACGTGCTGGAAATCGATGGATGGGAAGGTGGACAACTGAAGGAAAACGATGCAGCGGCGGCGTGACTAATGTGAACAGAACTCGAAACTCTAGATGAACTAGACACTAAGACCAGCAACTCGTCACGACGATGCAACCAATAATTCAATAATGCAAACAATGAAAAGAAAATTGCAAATGCTCAGACTGGCTAGGACAAAGGATGAATAGATCTAACTTTTTTGTGGCTTTTTCTTGGACTATAGGTAAGAAAATAAATCTAACCTAGGGTTAACTAGAAATTCTCACCGAGCAACCTGAGCTCTGTACCACTTGATAGAGGCGAGTGGCCCGATCTATCAATGAGATGATAACTATCGATTTGGTGGAGATGACTTCAACAATCCAACTACAAACGTGCACGACGTTGCGCCTGAGCAATCGCTAAACCAATCTCCAGGGGTTACTGACAATGCCAGAAGCACGATCAGCCTGACCACGAAGGTGTATTCCTGCATGCAATCGAAGAACAATCAAGAATATGATAATACAATCTGAATATGGAAAATATAAATGAAGTATTGATAAAGGTGGGGATCCGTGAGCGGTCTTGGTCTGGTTGTTGGACACAAACGAAGTACACGAAGTTGCAATGACTAACTTTATACTAAACAAATCCCAAGAAAAAAGCTACTAGATGGATCTACTTATATATGAGCAAGTGGTGGCGGCCAAGGAGGTGGGTGGACGTCCCAAGGCAGCCTAAAACTAGCCCAAGGTCGTACAAGGCGCATGGGCCCAAGTGGAGGTGAGGCAACACCTTTGGACTTGTAGTTTGACTCGGATTCTGTTGCAGCATCATTGTTTCGTCGATATCTCAACGCTCCAGACGAATTTGAAGGTGAATTCAACTGGGCTGGAAAGAGCACGAAATCTACTTTCCAACAGAAATAGAATCACCAATTTGGAGTCCATATGAAGGAGTCTTGCCGTTTTTAGTCAGGTAGGTCTGCGCAGTCCGAATCTGAATGCAGAACGTGAGAGGCTTGGACTTTATCTTCTCTTGGCCCAAAAGTGACATGAAAGGAATTTTTGAACAACACCTAAACTTCTCTTTTTCCCTTATCTTCATATGTGGATTGTACAAATGTCCCATACACCTGCAATTAGATATGGCACAAAAGTCTGTGAAGTATTTTTGTCCTCGATGACATAAATAAATTATTGCATAGTTTGCATTAGAAATCACCTCACCAATATACATGTATGCAGTATTTATGGTCGTATCCAAGGTAGTCATGTCCTCATCAGGATGAGTCGGCCCACCATTGGGTCCATCGGGTTTAAGCTATTATTTTTTCATCCAATAGCATCGCAGCAGGTTCACTTGTCCTAGTCCTGGAAAAGAATTGGCACTTTGAACCCCTTAAGTTGAAACCGGGGCGGCTTAAACGTTATTGTAATGACATTGGGGAGCTCATGGCATCTCTCATCAAATATGCCGACTCTAATGCTTCCAAGGATCCCGGATCTGATGATGAGAAATCCAACAAGAGAAAGAATGGTGGTAATAGTAAGGGTCAACAGCAAAATACGGCAGGAAATAATGGTAATGGCTAGGGTAACGGTGGTAAGTGCAGGCACTGTGACACCCCCGATTTGACCGTACACTAATCATGCGCGCAAATGTGTACAACCAAGATCAAGGACTCATTGGAAGATATCAAAACACAACTCTAAAAGTAAAATAAGTCATACAAGGTTCATATTACAAGACAGGGCCCTCGAGGGCTCGAATACAAGTGCTCGATAATAGACGAGTCAGCGGAAGCAAAAAATATCTGAGTACAGACATAAAGTTAAACAAGTTGCCATAAAATGGCTAGCACAAACTAGGATACAGATCGAAAGAGGAGCAGGCCTCCTGCCTAGGATCCTCCTAAATTACTCCTGGTCGTCATCGGCAGACTGCACGTAGTATTAGGCACCTCTGGTGTAGTAGGAGTCGTCGTTGGTGGTGTCTGGCTCATGGGCTCCACCATATGGTTGCATCATATGAGAAGAAGGAAGAGAAGGGGAAAAGGGGGAGCAAAGAAACCGTGAGTACTCATCCAAAGTACTCGCAAGCAAGGATCTATACTACATATGCAATTGTACAAATGATATGGCTAGTATCTGTGGACTGCACTGCATAAAGCCAGAATAAAGGGGGGGATAGCTAATCCTATCGAAGACTACGCTTCTGACAGCCTACATCTTGAAGTAGTAGAAGAAAGTAGATGGTAAGTACACCAAGTAACATCGTATAGCATACACCTACCGGCGATCCTCCCCTCGTAACCCTATGGGAAAGCGATCATCGGGTTGTCTCTGAAACTTGTTTGGGTGTGTTTTATTAAATATCCGATTCTACTTATCATGAGGTCGGAGTACAACTCCGAGTCGTCCTTTTACCGAGGGACACGACTATTAGAATAGTTTAACTTCCCTGTAGGGGTGCACCACATTTCCCAGCACGCTCGATCCCCTCTGGCCGGATACACTTTCGTGGGTCATGCCCAGCCTTGGAAGATCAACACATCGCAGCCCTACCTAAGCACAACAGAGAGGTCAGCACGCCGGTCTAAATCCTAAGCGCACAGGGGTCTTGGCCCATCGCCCATTGCACACCTGCATGTTGTGTACGCGGCTGGTGAGCAGACCTAGCAACCTCCATTTCAAAGGAAGTTACGTTACGCGGTCCAACCCGCCGCGCGCCGCTAAGTCATTGACGTCAAGAAGGCTTCGGCGGATACCACGACGTCGAGAGCCCATATCTAATCCCACGTAGCTGGTTAGTGCGTATAGGCCAGAGGCCAGACTCATATCAAATATCCAGACTCGTTAAGCGTGTTATGATGAAATAACCGTGAACAACGACCAGGGCCAGGCCCAGCTGTCTCCTAGGTGGTCGTGACCTGTCCTGTCGCTCCGCCACAAAGATCCATACAGAGGGCCGTTGGGACAAAGATTCTTTCAGCCCCCAATCCACGAATCACTCGCGGGTACTCTTCAAGCCGACCCAACTTTAGTCACAACATGTATCATGTATAATATGTATATAGTATTTACCCGTGATCACACCCAAAGTGATGACGGCCCGATAGAATAGCATGGTAGACGGGCAAGGGTGTAGGGCCACTGATGGAATACTAGCATCCTATACTAAGCATTTAGGATTGCAGGTAAAGGTACCAATAGTTGTAGCAACAATGACAGGCTATGCAGCAGAATAGGATTAATCGAAAGCAGTAACATGCTACACTACTCTAATGCAAGTAGTAGAGAGTGGAATAAGCGACATCAGGTTGAGCAAAGGGGGGGCTTGCCTGGAAGCCCGGCAGCGAAGGAAGGGTCGTCAACACTGTAATCGATCGGGGTAGCAGCAGCGTCGGTCTTGTAGTCTACCGGATAGAAGAGGGGGAAGAAACAATGAATACAATGCAAACAGATGCATGGCGATGCATGACATGACTTACAACGGTGCTAGGTGTGCCCTAACACAGTACCAGGTGCTACTAGCAAAGGGGGGAAACATCCGGGATAATATTCTTGGTGTTTGACGTTTTTGGACAAATGGATCGGAGGGGGAAAGTTGCATATTCGCTATGCTAGGGAAGTGTGGCTGACGAACGGACTATGTATTCGGAATCGTCTTGGAATTCTGAGCAACTTTTATGTACAAAGTATTTTCATCGAGTTACAGATTATTTTATATTAATTAATAAAGATTTAATCATTTCTGGATTTTTTATCAATTCATTAATATGAAAAATAGGTTTACTGCATCAGCATGACATCAACATAATGTCAGCAATCAGCAGTGCATTTGACTTGGTCAAATTGAAATGTGGGTCCCACTTGTCATATTCTCATTAACCTAATTAACAAATTAATTAGGTTAATTAATCTTAAATAGTTTAATTAAGCAGAGTTAATGAACTATTAAATTTATTAATTAATTAATTATTATTATTTATTGTTTTACGTTCTCGGTTGCGAGCCCCGGCTGTCATAGGCTAGGGCCTTAAATGGCACGGGCAATCGGGCGAGGGGCGTGCGGTTGCGGAGCGGCCCCCTAACGGGCGCTCGCCGGCAGGGATGCGGTGGGGCGAGGCCAGTGGCCAGGGCGGCTGTGGCGCCGGCCGGCGTGGGGGGTGGTGGAGTGCGGGCTGGTGACGAACGTGCGCGGTGGGGCGGCGTCGGCCGGAGAGGCAGAGCGGCGCGGTAGCAACGGCCATAGGGAGCGACGGGGTGAGTCCTGCGCGCGGCCGTGCGTGCGGGTGGAGGTGGGAGCGGCACACGGGGGCCGCCAGGGACAACGAGGTGTAGCAGGCAGAGGGAGCGGCTCACGCTGGCGGCAGGGAGGCGGCCAGGAGCAGCGGCGGCGGCCGGAGCGGGCATGAAGCGAGCAAGTGTGGGGCGCGGGTGCGGTTAGTCGAGGTGAGCGACGGAGGTGACCGGCAGGAGTGGGATGGGCGTGGGCGCCACCTAGCGCGTGCGCGTGCGGCAACGCAGCGGTCCTAGCTGCTCTGCGGGCACAGCACGGGCGCGGTGCGTGTGCATGCGGAGGAGTCGGGGACGGGCGTCGCGGTGAGCAGCAGCGGTGGCATAGCCAGAGCGGTGGCGAAGGAGGGAGGCAGAGGAGAGCGCTCACGTGCGATGTAGATGTGCGGGCCGGCTAGGTGCGAGGAAGCCGTTTGGGGAGGAGGTCGGGGACGGCGAGCAGTCCGGCGACGGGAAGCGATCCGGCGAGGCGGCGAGGGGCTCCGGCGTGAGGTCCTCGTGCGGCAGTGACGGGCTCGATCCCGATCCATAACTGGATCGGGGGAATATGGGGGAGTGTGGGCGGTCGGGTTAGGGTTTGGTAGTGGGGGGTTATGGAGTGAGTGAGTGGGCTGGCCTGGTTGGCCCGACTGGCCAGCTAGGCCACGTTTGGCCCAGTGGGGAGTTTGCTTTTCTTTTTATTTTGTTATTGTTTAGCAATTTTTCCTTCCCTTTTGTTTATTTTCCTTTTCTGTTTTATTTAGTTTATGGTATTTAGGCATTTTCTAAAAATAAGTTTACTGCAACATAATTACCAATGCAATATTTGTCACATCCCAAACTTTTTAGTTTTAAAGTTTGAGAATGTTTGATGTTTTTCATTAATTCAAATTTGAATTTGAATCGATTTGAACTACGCGAGATTTAAAAAACAATAATCGTGGTGACGTGGCATCATTAGCAGAGTTTTACTATAGCATCATTATCCGGGCGTTACAAATCTCCTCCACTACAAAAAATCCCATCCCGAGATTTAGGAGGTAGAAGGAAACTGTGCGGCGTATTCATCGTGAAGAGGATCCTTGCGTTCCCAAGTGGCTTCATCTTCAGAGTGATGCGACCACTGAACTTTGAGGAACTTGATCGTCTTCTGACGTGTGCGGCGTTCAGCTTTGTCGAGAATGCGGACCGGATGCTCTTTATAGAAGAGGTCCTATTGCAACTCGAGCACTTTGTGCTCCACTGCTCGGACTAGGTCCTTGAAGCAGCGGCGGAGTTGAGACACGTGGAACACATCATGAACCTAAGAAAGGCTCGATAGCAGCTCTAGTTGATATGCCACCTTGCCATGCCTTTCAAGAATAGTGAATGGACCAATATAGCGAGGAGCTAACTTGCCCTTGACCCCGAAGCGGTGAGCACCCTTCATTGGTGTAACTCAAAGATAAGCCTTTTTGCAAGGTTGATAGACCATGTCTTGATGATGATGGTCATACTGACTTTTCTGACATGACTGAGCAGTCTTCAGATTCTCACGAAAGACACAGACTTGTTCTTCAGCATGTTGGATAATATCCGGACTGGAGTGTGAATGTTCCCTAGTTTCTGACTAGTTCAGAGGGGTTCGGCACTTCCATCCATATAACACTTTGTAGGGAGCCATCTTAAGACTAGCTTGATAGTTATTATTATAAGAGAACTCAGCATACGGGAGAGATTCCTCCCATTTCTTGCCGAAGGAAATAACACAAAATCGAAGCATGTCTTCGAGAACTTGGTTGACGCGTTCGACTTACCTTTGCGACTGAGGATGAAAGGTAGTACTGAATGACTGATGTGTCCCCATAGCTTCTTGGAAACTTGCCTGGAATCTTGAAGCGAACAAACTTCCACGGTCTGAACTAATAACCAGTGGAATACCGTGAAGTGAAACAATTCTGGACATGTAGAGAGTTGCCAGCTGACTAGAAGTGATCGTTTCTTTGACAGCCAGAAAATGTGCAACTTTGGAAAGTCGGTCAATGACGACAAGAATAGCATCATTACCTTTCTGTGATTTGGAAAATCCAGTGACGAAGTACATTTCACATAGTCCCTTTTCCATTCAGGAATAGAGATAGGTTGCAGGGTTCCTGTAGGTCTTTGATGTTATGCTTTGATACGACGGCAAACGTCACACTCAGCAACATAACGAGCAATGTCTTGCATCATATTAGACCACCAGAATCTCTGACGAATGTCTTAGTACACCTTGGTACTACCTGGATGAATAGACAGAGGCGTATCATGAGCTTCTTTCATAACCCTTGGAGTCATATCCAGGTTCTTCCTTGCACATGGCACCACTAAGCGGCCTTTGAAGTACAAGACGCCATCATCGGCAATAGTGAAGAATGAGGACTTTCCTTTTGCGAGATAGCTTTTAATCTTCTCGACTTCGGAGTCATAATGTTGAATAGTCTTGATATCGCCCACGAGATCTGGTTCGACAGCCAGGGTAATTAGAGAACCCTGAGGAACAAAACGAACATTCATCTTGCGGAGCTCTGTGGGAGGGGGAGCGAGCGCTCCAGGAGGGACAATCTGGAGGTTCAGCTTTCTGAATTCCTCAACAAGCAAGGGCTAAACTTTGTGAACCAGGAGGTGGTTGCAATAAGACTTGCGGCTAAAGGCATCAGCCATCACATTAGCCTTGCCCGGGGTATAGGAGATACCCATGTCAAAATCTGCTACAGTCTCCATCCATCTTTGCTGACGGAGCTTCATGTCTGGTTGTGCAAACAAGTACTTCAGACTTTGGTGGTCGGTGAATATCTCGCAACGATTACCAAGAAGGTAATGTCGCCACTACTTTAGAGCATATATGACAGCAGCAAGCTTGAGGTCATGAACTGGTTAGTTCTCGTCATGAGGGCACAATTTACGAGAGGCATAAGCAATCCCGCTGCGTTCTTGCATTAAGACACAGCCTAATCCTTGACGGGAAGCGTCGTAGTAAATGATGAAGTCCTTCTTAGTATCAGGTGGAGCAAGCACTGGGGCAGAAGTTAGGTTGTCCTTGAGAGCCTGAAAACTTTCCTGGCATTTGTCTATCCACTCGAACTTGACGCCTTTGTGAAGTAGACCAGTCAGAGGCTTGGCGATCTTGGAGAAGTTCTCGACGAATCAACGGCAATAGCTGGGGAGACAGAGAAAACTTCTGACTTGCTCGATGTTCCTTGGGGGAGTCCAATCGAGAATATCCTCGACGCGTTCTGGGTTGACGGAAATACCATCCTTGGAGATGGCATGCCCAAGCTAGGTTACTTCAGGAAGCCAGAATTCGCACTTGGAATATCCAGCATAAAGTTGACGCTCTCGAAGCCTTTTTAATCCAAGGCGAAGATTTTCAGCATGCTTTTCCTTATTCTTGGAAAATACAAGGATATCATCCAGATAAACCATGACGAATTTGTCAAGGTATTCCATGAATATACAGTTCATCAGGCGAGAGAAAGTAGCTGGAGCATTTGTTAGGCCGAATGACATGATGGTGTACTTGTATGAATCGTATTGAGTAACAAAGGAGGTCTTTGGAATACCCTCTTCATGAACACGGATCTGGTGGTAACCTAACCTCAAGTCTAGTTTAGAGAACATTGATGAACAAGCCAGCTGATCATACAGATCATTGATCTGAGGAAGGGGATATTTGTTCTGAATAGTTGCTTGGTTGATATGATGGCAATCTTGGACCAATCGGTTTTTCCCATCCTTCTTCCTGACAAAGAAGGAAGGTGATGCAGGACTAATCCAACAAAGTGATGATACAAGGTAACTAGTTCATCTCCGTGAGGAGGTCTTGAACCCGCGAGGGATCTTCCCGTTAGGGGTCTTGAATATGGTGTGGATCTTCTCCGTAGAGGCCGCAGTCTCTCGTGGAGTAGAACCACTATGGATGTGCAATTCTCTAGGTCTCAAATGAGCTAACACAAAGCTAACCCTAATAAGAGGTAGGTGGAGTAGTATAAATTGTCTAGGGGGACGAAGGGGTACATGGGCCTCGGCCCAGGAGTAAATGGCGCGCACAGGGAGCGGACATCCGCTGGGCACCGGACATCCAGTGGCTCATGAGGGACCGGACGTCCTGAAGTCCTCAGTTGTCCGCTATTTTGTTCTGTCGTGGGATTACGGGCGTCCGGAGGAGGTCGGACGTCCGGTCGCCAGTCGTCCGGTGGGCGTCGGTCATCCGGAGCCTGGGAGACGTCGGACGTTCGGTGCAGGCCGGTCGTCCGGAGCATGTAGCTCTTCGGGCAGCTTCTCTTGGTCGATGAAATTGTCATGCTTGCCACCTTGTCTAGTGGGTGTAGCTACACCGTGGCCTTCATCCAAGCTCCTTATCATGCATAAAGTTTCCATCTTAGGTAGTAGCCATGTCTCGAGCAGTGTAAGTGGTATTTCGGAATGGAGCGAGTTCACCTTATCTTCGATAGCCCTTGCACGAGCTCTCGTCATTGGTCCAAGTGGCATATCCATGGGGATGCTTGAGGGAAGCTCCGCATCATGTCCACCCCCCCTTGGGAGAGATCCGACCTCGGATCAAAATCTTCATCACCATGGAAGGGAGAGAGATCCTTGACATTGAAGGTATCGCTCATATTGTACTTATCATGTGGGGTGTCGATCTTGTAAGCATTGTTGTTGTAGCGTGCGAGCAACTTGAAGGGTCCGTCGGTTCGAGGTAGGAGTGTCACACCCTGCATTTTGTATCATGTTATTTGCATCAATGAAGCATGAAAATTTGGACCAGCAAATTTTTTTGGCATCATTTGGCTTTTATTTGGAATTGAGTTTTTCTTCATATGCTTTTCATGTGCTCAATAAAGTCAACTATTACCTCTTGTAGAATTCATCTCCACACCCAAAACTTCTGCCCAATGATCATGCCAAGTGTTATATAACAGTATAGAATTTCCTTACAAAATTAATTTGGCCAAAATGTATTTTATAAATTTAGTTTTCCAAAAACCCCTGAATTGAGAATTGCACTTCAAGTGCTTGATTTAGGGTGAGAAAATTATTTCAAAAGGTACATTTGAGACCTAGTAGTCATAGGACTCCCAGAAACCACAAAACTATAATTTTAAAAGTTATTTTCCTATTTTATTTAAAAGCTTTTTCTTGAGGCCAGAAATGGTCTTTAATAGGGAAAAATTATTTAACTATTTCAAAAATATTTGCCAAAATTCAGGGAAACTCATAGGACATATATTGTCCATATATAAGAGTTTCAACACTTGGTCATGTTCAAAATAATGGGCTAATCCCTCTAAAACCCTTTCTGGATATTTCAAGCTTTTGAAATATTTACAAAGGAAATATTCTCCAAAAATTCCAGGGAAATTCTATCATGTCACTAATGACATATATGATGATCTTGCCAAGTCCCATGCCTTGGGAAGCAAGATAACATCTTCAAAGCCCTTTATAACCATTCTGTCCATATTTTAAGTTTGAGCAACTTTATATTGCCAAACTTGTCCAAATGCTCTCAAACTTGGTGCACATGCTAGAAATGCCTAATAAGGCATCTAGACCAAATGGCACAAGATTTGGAGTAGAACAACTTGATCAGAACACCCCAAAACCCTTTCTGTTCAAATGCAAATTTGAACAACTTTACATTACCAACTTTTTACCTGGAGCTTCAAACTTTGTGGGCATGATCAATACCCTAAATGAGGAAACTACACCAAGTGGTGCATCAACGGCCCACGTGCTCGGGATCGACCGGAGCTCCGCCGCGTTGGGCAGCCGACGATCTCGCAGTACGGGCCTCCTCCGTCCTTTCTCTTGCCCGATTTGGAACCGCCATGCATCACTGATGCGTTCCCCTCCATTTTCCCTTCTGCAGCTGCCGGAAACGAGCTGGACAGCAGCTTCCCGACGACTCTCCGCCGTCCCACCTCGCCGCAGACGAACCCGACCACCCCGGCGTGCCGCACCACCACCACTACCTCCGCGACTCGTCGCTGAATCCATCCCTGCCCTCCGTTGCCGTCGCCATGGCCGTGGCCGGAATCGTCGCCGGTGAGCCCGCCGTGGCCGTGGCCGTGAGGTTGAAGATGACAGGCGGGCCCCGCCTGCCATCCTCACCCCTCTCTCCCTCCTCTCACAGTCGCTGACCACCGGGCCCCGCCCGTCAGGTTTGAAAACCTGACGTGCGTGCGCTGGCGCCTGAGCGGCTGGGCTGGATGCCCTGGGCCGTGGACTGTGGCCACTTTGGCCCAGTAGCACAGGGCCATTTCTTTTTATTCTTTCTGTAATTATTTCAAATAATTTTACAGAAATGAATATTAGTCCAAATGAAATAATTCCAACTCCTATAATCTTGTAATATTCCAACCTATTTAATGGTGTCACTTTCACACACATCCATGAAACTTTTCTATTCTGTTCAAATTTAAATTCAAATTTGAGCAATAAAACTCCTGTTCAAAAATCCCTAGATTCCATTCTGTTACTCCAAAACTCCAACTAAGAATTTTCCCCATCTTAGATTTCCCTCAAGTATTTAACAAAAATATGTTGACATTTTTCTGAGCACTTTGATTTTTCTGTTTTATTTATGGTCTTATTTTTCCGTTGTTATTATGCGACGTATAGATACCGTATTTGACGAAGTTGCTGAAGAAGGAGAAGGAGAGGGATTTGAAGACTTTGAGGACCAAGCCAATCCAGGCAAGCAGCCCTTTGACCATGATACACTTGTTCTTCGGGACCCGTTTGTTTCCGATGCATGATGATAGAGTTACGGTGGTGACCTAGATGAACCACCACATGATGCATGCTTGCTCTTGATCTTGCTATATGCTAGATGACATGCAAATAGTTAGTAGTAATGCTTAGTGATGCATGTGTGACATGAAACCTTTGTGGTTGAAATCTTGCATAAACCCCATCGGGTGCCCCTAATGCCCGAGGGTGATGTTGAGTTAGGTCATCACTTGAGGAAGAAGTGATGTGCCGGTAAAATCTTGTGCATGGGTGAAATAATGGATTAGATTTATGTGTGACTACCGTCCCAACCAAACATGTGCAACCACACTACCCCTTATGGGACGGGGCTTTATTGATTACTTAAGTCGATACTAGCATGGTGCCCGCATTACTAGTGACGGGAAGACTTGAGGTCTTTCCCGGGACGGGGTCGTGCTTGGATAGATGACCATGACTGTTTTTACAGGGCACCGGACACACCGTTGGTCCCTTCGGGTACGCGTGACATTGAAATTAGGGCAAGTCCCGTGATCTATTGTTTGTACCCGAGGGCCGTGTACCAACGAGTGGACTCTATGTTAGTGTCGTCTAAGGAAAGATAATGACCGGGTGCTTCCCCCGAGTACTCGAGGTACTGCAGGATCGTGGATGACACGAAAGCTTCTCGGATCTTGTGGGTAAAGTGCGCAACCTCTGCAGAGTGTAAAACTATTCGAATAGCCGTGTCCACAGTCATGGACAGTTGGGTGGTGCTACTTAAACTATGTCCAGAATTTTACTTCATCGGTGAAAGTGTGTGAATGATGAGTCAAGGTGGTGACTTGACTCGATGAGTTGAATCATATTCATGTTGATATTGGTAACCTGTTTTCGGGGTTACGTGAACTCGTTGATGCATACAGTTGATGATAGAATATTTATTCTAGCCATTGCTAGAGTGCTCATTATTGTTCAATTGCATTGTTACTTTGAACCACATCATGGGTTGCTTGCGAGTACATTCAAAGTACTCATTGGCTTGCCACTGGTTATTTAATTGGCCAGGCATGGAGGAACAGGAATTTGAGGAAGAGTTCTTTGGAGATGAACATGCGAACTAGGACGCTATCCCAGTTAGAACTCCTATAGGGTTAAGGCAGATGGCATGGGTTCTACCTATCATCGAAGACTTCAGCTACTTAAGTTATTTGCTATTCAGCCCGTGAGGCTTTACCTATGTAAGACTTGGCCATAATGGCCTTAATTTGTGTAAGACGATATGTATGGATGTAAGACTCTTGTTATTCAGCTTCTGTGTGTTTAGTGAGCATTGATCTCTGGGATCACTGTACACGTGCACTCGGTGATCTCGGCTTCTAAGTCGGGGTCCCGGCAGAGCTGGTATCAGAGCCATCCTGACTGTAGGAAGCCTTAGTTAGCATGGGCGTTAGTTAGATGAGACCCTTTTCCAAAAACCTTCTGAACCTCTCTTCTTTTCTAAACCTGAGATTTCATCAGCTTATTAACCCTCCTATTCCACCTTTGTAGATGGCCGCTGTACCCGAAGAGCACCTGACCACTGGGTTTCCCTTACTTCTCGAGGATAGCCTCCAGGAGTGTCAGTTCCATCGAGCGCCCATCCTCACCTACCTTGAGCATTGGGTTAGCGACACTGAGGTGGAGTACCATGTGGAAGCGATCGTGAAGGCAAACGATCCTCCCACAAGTTGGTTCTTCGAGGGACCCCAGATGGCAACACTACCTCTTGCTGTCGAGGCTGCTGCACTCAAGGCACTAACCCGTCTCCGCGAGCTTCTTCCGGAGATGGCAGCCAAGATGACAACTCGCTTCTTGCCTTACCGGAAGGAAGGTGAAGATGAAAGCAGTGCACTAGCCCCTCCACTGCAGGAAGGACTCTCGCTTCGGTTCCACACCTACTTCAGTCTATGTGCCGACAGCTTGGCACAAGACTTGGCCTCAGAACCAATGAAGCTTCGAGAAGAACTTCACAAGACCAAGGCACTTCTTCATCGAGCTCAAGAGAAGAATAATAGGATCAAGAAGGAAGGAGCACCTTCTGGACAGTCCGCTATCGCATATCGAGGCGGAAGGCCCTCCGAGGATGTATCTTCCAAGAATGAAGAACCACCTCGGCGACGTCGGATGACGGCAAGGGAATATCGCAAGCTTTTCCCTGCACCTCCGACGAAGCACCGTCGTATCCAACTCCTCCACTCCCCCACACCCTCAAGTGACAAGGGGGCCCAGACAGATGAAGACAAGGAGGAAGACCCAGAAGAGTTGGAATACGCGACCGAGCATTCCGCCGCTTAGGCATTATTCGCTACTCGGATATGCCAGTTGTGACCTCTACGGTAGGATAGGTCGTGTAACCCCTATGCGCAGTCGAGTCCTTGTATGGTTCATATGAAACCATCTAGAGTTTGCTTTTGTTGTGTCTGGATGTATGTCGTATTCTTCCTTCGGGAATGTGTAAACGACTGCGTCACCCGTTTGGATTTTAATGAATGTGTTTGGCCATTCGGCCCTTGCATGATTTGATTAGTGTCACACCCACCCCCTTTCTAGGCACCCATCTATCTTGCTTTCCCTCTTCCAAGTCATGAGACCTTTTACCGCTCCAACAGGATGCCTGTTGTAACTCGTACTGGTACCTCTACCCAGCAGCCTGAAGCCGGAGCATCCGCTCAGTCAGAGGCAGGCCACGACCAAACCAACGACCAAGCTCCACCACCACCACCTCCTCCGAACATGGACATGGCTCAGCTTCTCCAAGCTTTCCGAGAAGAACGCCAAGCCAACACTGCAGCCCTTCAGTAGATTGCTCAAGCTGTCACCAACAACCGCCAGCCGGCGGGGAATGGCAATGGACGTTCCACGTTGGCAGAGTTCAAGAAGCATGCACCGCCAACCTTTATCGAGACTGCTGAACCCGTGGATGCAGACGACTGGGTCCGCTCCATTGAGGAAATACTGGAACTAGTCGGATGCACCGAAGACCGCGAGAAGGTGGCTTATGTAGCCCACTGCCTCGGGGGGACTGCTAGAGCTTGGTGGGATGGATTCAAGGTCATGCACGCTGAACAAGACATCACTTGGGTCAACTTCAAGGCATAATTCCGCAAGGCACACATTCCTTCCAGAATCATGGCTATCAAAAAGCGTGAGTTCCGAGCCCTGAAGCAAGGAAGTGGCACTGTCAAGGAGTACATGCAGAAGTTCAGTGTTCTGTCAAGGTATGCCCCTGAAGATGTCAGCACTGATGCTGCAAAAAGGGAGCGCTTCATGGAAGGCCTCAATCAGACCCTGCAATACTCGATTGTCGTGTGCGACTGCCCAACCTTCCCTGACCTGGTGAACAAGGCACTTATGCTTGAAGACAAGCGGCGTGCTTTGGAAGACACTCGCAAGTGCAAGATGGTTAGCAAGGGAAGTTCCAGCAACCAGAAGCCTCGTCCGTGGCAGTCAGCCCCGGCCAAGCCAGCCTACCAGCAACCAAGAGCTCCTGCACCTCGCACCAACTATCAGCCTCAACAGTATGCCAACCCAAGGCCAGCTTTCAACCCCAATACCAGTGGTGGCAACAAGATCAACATTCCAAACCAAGTCACTTGCTTTGGATGTGGTCAGTCCGGACACATCTTAAGGGTGTGCCCCAACAAGAAGCCTGATGCCCCACGCCCCAATGCGCAGAACCAAGGACAAGGCCACGGGATGCCACCAAGGAACCCAGCTCCTCGCAATCCACCTAACCATGGGAAGGGGCGTGTGAATCACGTCACTACTGAAGAAGCCCAGGAAGACCCGGACGTCGTGCTGGGTACGTTCCTTGTCAACTCAGCACCTGCAACTGTCTTGTTTGATTCTGGAGCAACGCATTCATTTGTCACTCAAAGATTTGCATTAAAAAGTGGCATGACCCCTACACCCCTGAATAACCCTATGGTGGTACAAACCCCCGGAGCAGAGATGAGAGCCAAGATAGGCTGTAAGGGAGTCATTATTACCATTAACGGAGTAGATTTCCTAGCAGACCTCATTGTCCTGAGATCACAAGGCTTGGATGTGATCCTAGGCATGAATTGGCTCAGCAAGCACCAAGGCTTGTTAGACTGTGCCAATCGGACAGTCACTGTGACCAATGACCAAGGAGTCGAAGTCAAGTTCGCTCCCAACTCCTCTTCCGCTCAAGCCGCTCAAGTCAACTTTCTGTCTGAAGTTGGGCTAGAGCAAGTACCGGTGGTGTGTGAGTATCCTGATGTCTTTCCGGATGAACTACCTGGAATGCCCCCTGACCGTGACATTGAGTTCATCATCGAGCTCGTGCCCAGAGCAGGACCCATCTATAAGAAGCCTTATAGAATGGGGACGGAAGAGTTAGCCGAGTTGAAGAAGCACCTGGAAGAGCAACTGAGGAAGGGATTTATCCGCCCAAGTGCCTCCCCTTGGGGATCTCCCGTTTTGTTTGTGGCAAAGAGGGACGGAACCATCCGCTTATGCATTGACTACCGTTCCCTCAATGCAGTTACAATCAAGAACAAATATCCACTTCCCAAAATTGAAGATCTGTTTGATCAGCTCAGCGGAGCCAAGGTGTTCTCCAAGATCGACCTTAGATCTGGGTATTACCAACTGAAGATCAGACCCCAAGATATTCCGAAGACGGCATTCGTAACCAGATATGGCATGTACGAGTGCACGGTCATGTCCTTTGGGTTAACCAATGCCCCAGCTTACTTCATGTATCTCATGAATAAAGTCTTCATGGAATATTTGGACAAGTTCGTTGTTGTATTCATCGATGACATTCTTGTCTTCTCGAAGTCGGAGGAAGAGCACGAGCAACATTTGAGGATGGTCCTAGACAAGCTTCGGAGCACCAACTATATGCCAAATTCAACAAGTGTGAGTTCTGGCTGCATAAAGTTGGATTCTTAGGTCATGTCTTGACCGAAGAAGGATTATCAGTTGATCCCGCGAAGATCGAAGCTGTGACCCAATGGCAATCTCCAACGACCATCAAGGAAGTCAAAAGCTTCCTCGGACTTGCGGGCTATTACCGCAAATTCTTGGAAGGATTTTCTAGCATTGCACGGCCAATGACTCAGCTCCTCAAGAAGGACAAGAAGTTCGAGTGGACGCCAAAATGCGAAGAAAGCTTCCAAGAACTCAAGAAGAGATTGACCACCGCCCCAGTCCTGGCAACACCTGATATTCACAAGGAGTTCGTGATATATTGTGATGCCTCTCGAACCGGATTGGGAAGCGTTCTGATGCAAGAAGGCCGAGTCATAGCCTACCTCTCCAGGCAGCTACGACCTCATGAGGAGAACTACGCTACTCACGATCTTGAGCTAGCGGCAGTAGTTCATGCCTTGAAGACATGGCGGCATTACCTCCTAGGAAAACAGTGTGAGATATACACAGACCACAAAAGTCTGAAGTACATTTTCACCCAAAAGGAATTGAACACGAGGAAGCGAAGATGGTTGGAACTCATCAAAGACTATGACCTCAGTGTTCAATATCACCCCGGGAAGGCTAACGTGGTGGCCGATGCCTTAAGCAGGAAGGCTTGCTCTTTGAATGCCATTATTCAAGAAAGGCAGCCAGCCTTGTTTAAGGAGTTCAAACAATTCAGTTTGGAATTGGTCACCCCTGGATTTCTGGATCATTTGGAAGTCAGACCGACCCTGATGGACGAAGTCAACAAGGCGCAAGATGTACACACAAGCATCGAAGGCATCAAGAAGAAGATGAAGCTAGGCAAGCCCCAGGATTCTCTGAAGACGAGCACGGGATTGTTTGGTACAAAGGCCGCATCTGCGTACCAAACAACACAGAGCTGAAGAACCTGATCCTGCAAGAAGCCCACGACACTCCGTATTCCATCCACCCCGGAGGAACCAAGATGTATCAAGACTTGAAGGCAAGATTCTGGTGGCACGGGATGAAAAGAGAGATTGCAACCTATGTTGCAAAGTGTGATGTGTGCCAAAGGGTCAAGGCTGAATATCAGCGACCTGCTGGATTGCTTCAGCCACTCAAGGTTCCTGAGTGGAAGTGGGATAAAGTCGGAATGGACTTCATCACTGGATTACCAAGGTCGGATAGAGGACATGACTCTATCTGGGTCATAGTCGATCATTTGACCAAGGTGGCCCATTTCATTCCTGTCAAGACCACTTATGATGGCAACCGGCTAGCAGCTCTCTACATCGACAGAATCGTAAGTCTTCACAGCGTTCCCAAGGAGATCGTGTCAGATCGAGGAACCCAGTTCACCTCAAGGTTCTGGAAGAAGTTCCAAGAAGCCTTGGGAACCAAGTTATCTTTCAGCACGGCTTTTCACCCACAGACCGAAGGTCAGACAGAACGAGTAAATCAAATTCTCGAAGATATGCTCCAAGCCTGTGTCTTGGCGTATGGAGCCAAGTGAAAAGATTGTCTCCCTTTTTCCGAGTTCTCCTATAACAACAGTTATCAGTCGAGCCTTCAGATGGCACCATTTGAGGTGTTGTACGGACGCGGATGCCGCACACCCCTCAACTGGTCAGAGAGCGTTTGAAGGCAGCCAAGTCAAGGCAAAAGAGCTATGCTGACACTCACCATCGGGACATGAGTTTCCATGTCGGGGGCCATGTGTACCCGCGGGTAACTCCTCTGAAGGGAACCAAGCGTTTCCACGTCAAGGGGAAGCTCGCGCCAAGGTTCATTGGACCCTTTGAGATCACTGCACGACGAGGAGAAGTGGCTTACCAGTTGGAACTACCACCCGAGCTATCCGGTGTGCACAATGTATTCCATGTGTCACAACTCCGGAAATGTCTCCAAGTTCCAGACAAGCCTAATCTCTACAAGGATGTTGATCACCAAGCCATTGATCTGCAGCCTGATTTGACCTACCGCGAGAAGCCTAACCGCATTCTGAACGAAGCAGAACGGCGGACACGAAGCCGTACCATCAAGTACTTCAAGGTCCAGTGGAGCAACCACACCGAAGCAGAAGCAACCTGGGAACATGAAGACTATCCTAGATCCGAGTTTCCCGATCTCTTTTAAGACCTAGTTTAGGAATCTCGGGGACGAGATTCCTGTAAGGGGGGTAGGTCTGTCACACCCTGCATTTTGTATCATGTTATTTGCGTCAATGAAGCATGAAAATTTGGACCAGCAAATTTTTTTGGCATCATTTGGCTTTTATTTGGAATTGAGTTTTTCTTCATATGCTTTTCATGTGCTCAATAAAGTCAAGTATTACCTCTTGTAGAATTCATCTCCACACCCAAAACTTCTGACCAATGATCATGCCAAGTGTTATATAACAGTATAGAATTTTCTTACAAAATTAATTTGGCCAAAATGTATTTTATAAATTTAGTTTTCCAAAAACCCCTGAATTGAGAATTGCACTGCAAGTGCTAGATTTATGGTGAGAAAATTATTTCAAAAGGTACATTTGAGACCTAGTAGTCATAGGACTCCCAGAAACCACAAAAGTATAATTTTAAAAGTTATTTTCCTATTTTATTTAAAATATTTTTCTTGAGGCCAGAAATGGTCTTTAATAGGGAAAAATTATTTAACTATTTCAAAAATATTTGCCAAAATTCTGGGAAACTCATAGGACATATATTGTCCATATATAAGAGTTTCAACACTTGGTCATGTTCAAAATAATGGGCTAATCCCTCTAAAACCCTTTCTGAATATTTCAAGCTTTTGAAATATTTACAAAGGATATATTCTCCAAAAATTCCAGGGAAATTCTATCATGTCACTAGTGACATATATGATGATCTTGCCAAGTCCCATGCCTTGGGAAGCAAGATAACATCTTCAAAGCCCTTCATAACCATTCTGTCCATATTTGAAGTTTGAGCAACTTTATATTGCCAAACTTGTCCAAATGCTCTCAAACTTGGTGCACATGCTAGAAATGCCTAATAAGGCATCTAGACCAAATGGCACAAGATTTGGAGTAGAACAACTTGATTAGAACACCCCAAAACCCTTTCTGTTCAAATGCAAATTTGAACTTTACATTACCAACTTTTTACCTGGAGCTTCAAACTTTGTGGGAATGATCAATACCCTAAATGAGGAAACTACACCAAGTGGTGCATCAAGGGGAGATGATTAGCTTGACTCAAACAAGATGAAGCCATTTCTGTTGATTTCTAGGGTTCACCAATGTTACATTGGCTAGTTTCTTCAAATGAGCCCAAATTTGGTGAAGCACCCTATTTTCTTATAGCATTCAATCATGTTAAGTGTCATGGCAAGTGGAGATCATTTGCTTGACCAAACACTGATCAAACACCTTCTGCCAAATTACTAAAACCCTCTTCTTGATCACTTTTACCATTTACCTTGGCCTCAACTTTCTACCACGCGTTCATCTAGTTACTATCTACCTCCAGTAACTCCCCCAAGTCCCCAGCTCCATGATTGAGGGGTAAAAACCATAGTTCACCCTGCTGGACAGCCATTTTCTACCAAGTCACCAGCTCCTCTTCTCTCTCACAGCATCTCCAGAGCATCCAAAGCCTCCTCCATAGTGCTTTCATCACCCTGGACCCCCCAGACACGGTGGACGCGTCCAGAGGGCAAATGGCATGCCATGGCATGCGATAAGGGCGCTCCAGAGCACGCTACAGTGCGCCCACGCACTGTAGCTCCGCCCAATCACCTGCCCCCGACAGCCTCGAGCTCTCCCCTCGCGCCTCCCAACGCGCCTCGACGTCCGCAGCCTCCACCAGTGATGTCCCCCTCCTCCTGCGCCCTCCAGTGGCCGTCGCCACACGCGCACCGGCCGCCCGCGATGTCCACTCCTCGGCTTCACACGCGCGCGTCATCTGGAAGCCTCCCCGCTCCTCCTCTCTCCTCTAATGGGCGTAGGGCTCGTCTAGCAACTCCACAGACACACTCCCGTCGCCTCTCGTGCGCTGTGGCGTCGAGCAGCAGCTCGCCGGCGCACAGGTCCATGGGACCTCGCCGTTCCCCTATATATAGGACCCCCCGAGCCCTCCACTCAGCACCAACAGCCTCACCACATCCTCTTTAGTCCTCCAGTACTGCTAGTTCATCCCCGAAGAGCCCCAGTGCTCAGGATCGACCGGAGCTCCGCCGCGTCGGGCAGCCGGCGATCTCGCAGTACGGGCCTCCTCCGTCCTTTCTCTTGCCCGATTTGGAACCACCATGCATCACTGATGCGTTCCCCTCCATTTTCCCCTTCTGCAGCTGCCGGAAACGTGCTGGCCAGCAGCTTCCCGACGACCCTTCGCCAGCCCACCTCGCCGCCGACGAACCCGACCTCCCCGGCGTGCCGCACCACCACCACTACATCTGCGACTCGTCGCTGAACCCATCCCTGCCCTTCGTTGCCGTCGCCGTGGCCGGAATCGTCGCCGGTGAGCCCACCGTCGCCGTGGCCGTGAGGTTGAAGATGATAGGCAGGCCCCGCCTGTCATCCTCACCCCTCTCTCCCTCCCCTCACAGCCGCTGACCGCCGGGCCCCGCCCGTCAGGTTTGAAAACCTGACGTGCGCGCGCTAGCGCCCGAGCGGCTGGGCTGGATGCCCTGGGCCGTGCACTGTGGCCACTCTGGCCCAGTAGCACAGGGCCATTTCTTTTTATTCTTTCTGTAATTATTTCAAATAATTTTACAGAAATGAATATTAGTCCAAATGAAATAATTCCAACTCCTAAAATCTTGTAATATTCCAACCTATTTAATGGTGTCACTTTCACACACATCCATGAAACTTTTCTATTCTGTTCAAATTTAAATTCAAATTTGAGCAATAAAACTCCTGTTCAAAAATCCCTAGATTCCATTCTGTAACTCCAAAACTCCAACTAAGAATTTTCCCCATCTTAGATTTCCCTCTAGAATTTAACAAAAATATGTTGACATTTTTCTGAGCACTTTGATTTTTCTGTTTTATTTGTGGTCTTATTTTTCCGTTGTTATTATGCGACGTATAGATACCGTATTTGACAAAGTTGCTGAAGAAGGAGAAGGAGTGGGATTTGAAGACTTTGAGGACCAAGCCAATCCAGGCAAGCAGCCCTTTGACCATGATACACTTGTTCTTCGGGACCCGTTTGTTTCCGATGCATGATGATAGAGTTACGGTGGTGACCTAGATGAACCACCACATGATGCATGCTTGCTCTTGATCTTGCTATATGCTAGATGACATGCAAATAGTTAGTAGTAATGCTTAGTGATGCATGTGTGACATGAGACCTTTGTGGTTGAAATCTTGCATAAACCCCATCGGGTGCCCCTAATGCCCGAGGGTGATGTTGAGTTAGGTCATCACTTGAGGAAGAAGTGATGTGCCGGTAAAATCTTGTGCATGGGTGAAATAATGGATTAGATTTATGTGTGACTACCGTCCCAACCAAACATGTGCAACCACACTACCCCTTATGGGACGGGGCTTTATTGATTACTTAGGTCGATACTAGCATGGTGCCCGCATTACTAGTGACGGGAAGACTTGAGGTCTTTCCCGGGACGGGGTCGTGCTTGGATAGATGACCATGACTGTTTTTACAGGGCATCGGACACACCGTTGGTCCCTTCGGGTACGCGTGACATTGAAATTAGGGCAAGTCCCGTGATCTATTGTTTGTACCCGAGGGCCGTGTACCAACGAGTGGACTCTATGTTAGTGTCGTCTAAGGAAAGATAATGACCGGGTGCTTCCCCCGAGTACTTGAGGTACTGCGGGATCGTGGATGACACGAAAGCTTCCCGGATATTGTGGGTAAAGTGCGCAACCTCTGCAGAGTGTAAAACTATTCGAATAGCCGTGTCCACGGTCATGGACAGTTGGGTTGTGCTACTTAAACTATGTCCAGAATTTTACTTCATCGGTGAAAGTGTGTGAATGACGAGTCAAGGTGGTGACTCGACTCGATGAGTTGAATCATATTCATGTTGATATTGGTAACCTGTTTTCGGGGTTACGTGAACTCGTTGATGCATACACTTGATGATAGAATATTTATTCTAGCCATTGCTAGATTGCTCATTATTGTTCAATTGCATTGTTACTTTGAACCACATCATGGGTTGCTTGCGAGTACATTCAAAGTACTCATTGGCTTGCCACTAGTTATTTAATCGGCCAGGCATGGAGGAACAGGAATTTGAGGAAGAGTTCTTTGGAGACAAACATGCAAACTAGGACGCTATCCCAGTCAGAATGCCTGTAGGGTTAAGGCAGATGGCATGGGTTCTACCTACCATCGAAGACTTCCGCTACTTAAGTTATTTGCTATTCAGCCCGTGAGGCTTTACCTATGTAAGACTTGGCCATAATGGCCTTAATTTGTGTAAGACGATATGTATGGATGTAAGACTCTTGTTATTCAGCTTCTGTGTGTTCAGTGAGCATTGATCTCTGGGATCACTGTACACGTGCACTCGGTGATATCGGCTTCTAAGTCGGGGTCCCGGCAGAGCTGGTATCAGAGCCATCCTGACTGTAGGAAGCCTTAGTTAGCATGGGCGTTAGTTTAACTGAGACCCTTTTTCAAAAACCTTCTGAACCTCTCTTCTTTTCTAAACCTGAGATTTCATCGGCTTATTAACCCTCCTATTCCACCTTTGTAGATGGCCGCTGTACCCGAAGAGCACCTGACCACTGGGTTTCCCTTACTTCTCGAGGATAGCCTCCAGGAGTGTCAGTTCCATCGAGCGCCCATCCTCACCTACCTTGAGCATTGGGTTAGCGACACTGAGGTGGAGTACCATGTGGAAGTGATCGTGAAGGCAAACGATCCTCCCACAAGTTGGTTCTTCGAGGGACCCCAGATGGCAACACTACCTCTTGCTGTCGAGGCTGCTGCACTCAAGGCACTAACCCGTCTCCGCGAGCTTCTTCCGGAGATGGCAGCCAAGATGACAACCCGCTTCTTGCCTTATCGGAAGGAAGGTGACGATGAAAGCAGTGCACTAGCCCCTCCACTGAAGGAAGGAACCTCGCTTCGGTTCCAGACCTACTTCAGTCTATGTGCCGACAGCTTGGCACAAGACTTGACCTCGGAATGAATGAAGCTTCGAGAAGAACTTCACAAGACCAAGGCACTTCTTCGTCGAGCTCAAGAGAAGACTAATAGGATCAAGAAGGAAGGAGCACCTTCTGGACAGTCCGCTGTCGCATACCGAGGCGGAAGGCCCTCCGAGGATGTATCTTCCAAGAATGAAGAACCACCTCGGCGACGCCGGATGACGGCAAGGGAATATCGCAAGCTTTTCCCTGCACCTCCGACGAAGCACCGTCGTATCCAACTCCTCCACTCCCCCACACACTCAAGTGACAAGGGGGCCCAGACAGATGAAGACAAGGAGGAAGACCCAGAAGAGCCAGAATACGCGACCGAGCATTCCGCCGCTTAGGCATTATTCGCTACTCGGATATGCCAGTTGTGACCTCTACGGTAGGATAGGTCGTGTAACCCCTATGCGCAGTCGAGTCCTTGTATGGTTCATATGAAACCATCTAGAGTTTGCTTTTGTTGTGTCTGGATGTATGTCGTATTCTTCCTTCGGGAATGTGTAAACGACTGTGTCATCCGTTTGGATTTTAATGAATGTGTTTGGCCATTCGGCCCTTGCATGATTTGATTAGTGTCACACCCACCCCCTTTCTAGGCACCCATCTATCTTGCTTTCCCTCTTCCAAGTCATGAGACCTTTTACCGCTCCAACAGGATGCCTGTTGTAACTTGTACTGGTACCTCTACCCAGCAGCCTGAAGCCGGAGCATCCGCTCAGTCAGAGGTAGGCCACGACCAAACCAACGACCAAGCTCCACCACCACCACCTCCTCCGAACATGGACATGGCTCAGCTTCTCCAAGCTTTCCGAGAAGAACGCCAAGCCAACACTGCAGCCCTTCAGTTGATTGCTCAAGCTGTCACCAACAACCGCCAGCCGGCGGGGAATGGCAATGGACGTTCCACGTTTGCAGAGTTCAAGAAGCATGCACCGCCAACCTTTATCGAGACTGCTGAACCCCTGGAGGCAGATGACTGGGTCCGCTCCATTGAGGAAATACTGGAACTAGTCGGATGCATCGAAGACCGCGAGAAGGTGGCTTATGCAGCCCACTGCCTCGGGGGGACTGCTAGAGCTTAGTGAGATGGATTCAAGGTCATGCACGCTGAACAAGACATCACTTGGGTCAACTTCAAGGCAGAATTCCGCAAGGCCCACATTCCTTTCGGAATCAAGGCTATCAAAAAGCGTGAGTTCTGAGCCCTGAAGCAAGGAAGTGGCACTGTCAAGGAGTACATGCAGAAGTTCAGTGTTCTGTCATGGTATGCCCCTGAAGATGTCAGCACTGATGCTGCAAAAAGGGAGCGCTTCATGGAAGGCCTCAATCAGACCCTGCAATACTCGCTTGTCGTGTGCGACTGCCCAACCTTCCCTGACCTGGTGAACAAGGCACTTATGCTTGAAGACAAGCGGCGTGCTTTGGAAGACACTCGCAAGCGCAAGATGGTCAGCAAGGGAAGTTCCAGCAACCAGAAGCCTCGTCCGTGGCAGTCAGCCCCGGCCAAGCCAGCATACCAGCAACCAAGAGCTCCTGCACCTCGCACCAACTATCAGCCTCAACAGTATGCCAACCCAAGGCCAGCTTTCAACCCCAATACCAGTGGTGGCAACAAGATCAACATTCCAAACCAAGTCACTTGCTTTGGATGTGGTCAGTCCAGACACATCTCAAGGGTGTGCCCCAACAAGAAGCCTGATGCCCCGCGCCCCAATGCGCAGAACCAAGGACAAGGCTGCGGGATGCCACCAAGGATCCCAGCTCCTCGCAATCCACCTAACCATGGGAAGGGGCATGTGAATCACGTCACTGCTGAAGAAGCCCAGAAAGACCCGGACGTCGTGCTGGGTACGTTCCTTGTCAACTCAGCACCTGCAACTGTCTTGTTTGATTCTGGAGCAACGCATTCATTTGTCACTCAAAGATTTGCATTAAAAAGTGGCATGACCCCTACACCCCTGAATAACCCTATGGTGGTACAAACCCCCGGAGCAGAGATGAGAGCCAAGATAGGCTGTAAGGGAGTCAGTATTACCATTAACGGAGTAGATTTCCTAGCAGACCTCATTGTCCTGAGATCACAAGGCTTGGATGTGATCCTAGGCATGAATTGGCTCAGCAAGCACCAAGGCTTGTTAGACTGTGCCAATCGGACAGTCACTGTGACCAATGACCAAGGAGTCGAAGTCAAGTTCGCTCCCAACTCCTCTTCCGCTCAAGCCGCTCAAGTCAACTGTATGTCTGAAGTTGGGCTAGAGCAAGTACCGGTGGTGTGTGAGTATCCTGATGTCTTTCCGGATGAACTACCGGGAATGCCCCCTGACCGTGACATTGAGTTCATCATCGAGCTCGTGCCTGGAGCAGGACCCATCTATAAGAAGCCTTATAGAATGGGGACGGAAGAGTTAGCCGAGTTGAAGAAGCAGCTGGAAGAGCAACTGAGGAAAGGATTTATCCGCCCAAGTGCCTCCCCTTGGGGATCTCCCGTTCTGTTTGTGGCAAAGAGGGACGGAACCATCCGCTTATGCATTGACTACCGTTCCCTCAATGAAGTTACAATCAAGAACAAATATCCACTTCCCAAAATTGAAGATCTGTTTGATCAGCTCAGCGAAGCCAAGGTGTTCTCCAAGATCGACCTCAGATCTGGGTATTACCAACTGAAGATCAGACCCCAAGATATTCCGAAGACGGCATTCGTAACCAGATATGGCCTGTACGAGTGCACGGTCATGTCCTTTGGGTTAACCAATGCCCCAGCTTACTTCATGTATCTCATGAATAAAGTCTTCATGGAATATTTGGACAAGTTCGTTGTTGTCTTCATCGATGACATTCTTGTCTTCTCGAAGTCGGAGGAAGAGCACGAGCAGCATTTGAGGATGGTCCTAGACAAGCTTCGGGAGCACCAACTATATGCCAAATTCAGCAAGTGTGAGTTCTGCCTGCATAAAGTTGGATTCTTAGGTCATGTCTTGATCGAAGAAGGATTATCAGTTGATCCCGCGAAGATCGAAGCTGTGACCCAATGGCAATCTCCAACGACCGTCAAGGAAGTCAGAAGCTTCCTCGGACTTGCGGGCTATTACTGCAAATTCGTGGAAGGATTTTCTAGCATTGCACGGCCAATGACTCAGCTCCTCAAGAAGGACAAGAAGTTCGAGTGGACGCCAAAATGCGAAGAAAGCTTCCAAGAACTCAAGAAGAGATTGACCACCGCCCCAGTCCTGGCAACACCTGATATTCACAAGGAGTTCGTGATATATTGTGATGCCTCTCGGACCGGATTGGGAAGCGTTCTGATGCAAGAAGGCCGAGTCATAGCCTACCTCTCTAGGCAGCTATGACTTCATGAGGAGAACTACGCTACTCACGATCTTGAGCTAGCGGCAGTAGTTCACGCCTTGAAGACATGGCGGCATTATCTCCTAGGGAAACGGTGTGAGATATACACAAACCACAAAAGTCTGAAGTACATTTTCACCCAAAAGGAATTGAACATGAGGCAGCGAAGATGGTTGGAACTCATCAAAGACTATGACCTCAGTGTTCAATATCACCCCGGGAAGGCTAACGTGGTGGCCGATGCCTTAAGCAGGAAGGCTTGCTCTCTGAATGCCATTATTCAAGAAAGGCAGCCAGCCTTGTTTAAGGAGTTCAAACAATTCAGTTTGGAATTGGTCACCCCTGGATTTCTGGATCATTTGGAAGTCAGACCGACCCTGATGGACGAAGTCAAGAAGGCGCAAGATGGACACACAAGCATCGAAGGCATCAAGAAGAAGATGAAGCTAGGCAAGGCCCCAGGATTCTCTGAAGATGAGCACGTGATTGTTTGGTACAAAGGCCGCATCTACGTACCAAACAACACAGAGCTGAAGAACCTGATCCTGCAAGAAGCCCACGACACTCCGTATTCCATCCACCCCGGAGGAACCAAGATGTATCAAGACTTGAAGGCAAGATTCTGGTGGCACGGGATGAAAAGAGAGATTGCAACCTATGTTGCAAAGTGTGATGTGTGCCAAAGGGTCAAGGCTGAATATCAGCGACCTGCTGGATTGCTTCAGCCACTCAAGGTTCCTGAGTGGAAGTGGGATAAAGTCGGAATGGACTTCATCACTGGATTACCAAGGTCGGATAGAGGACATGACTCTATCTGGGTCATAGTCGATCATTTGACCAAGGTGGCCCATTTCATTCCTGTCAAGACCACTTATGATGGCAACCGGCTAGCAGCTCTCTACATCGACAGAATCGTAAGTCTTCACGGCGTTCCCAAGGAGATCGTGTCAGATCGAGAAACCCAGTTCACCTCAAGGTTCTAGAAGAAGTTCCAAGAAGCCTTGGGAACCAAGTTATCTTTCAGCACGGCTTTTCACCCACAGACCGGAGGTCAGACAGAACGAGTAAATCAAATTCTCGAAGATATGCTCCGAGCCTGTGTCTTGGCGTATGGAGCCAAGTGGGAAGATTGTCTCCCTTTTGCCGAGTTCTCCTATAACAACAGTTATCAGTCGAGCCTTCAGATGGCACCATTTGAGGTGTTGTACGGACGCAGATGCCGCACACCCCTCAACTGGTCAGAGAGTGTTTGAAGGCAGCCAAGTCAAGGAAAAAGAGCTATGCTGACACTCACCATCGGGACATGAGTTTCCATGTCGGGGACCATGTGTACCTGCGGGTAACTCCTCTGAAGGGAACCAAGCGTTTCCACGACAAGGGGAAGCTCGCACCAAGGTTCATTGGACCCTTTGAGATCACTGCACGACGAGGAGAAGTGGCTTACCAGTTGGAACTACCACCCGAGCTATCCGGTGTGTACAATGTATGCCATGTGTCACAACTCCGGAAATGTCTCCAAGTTCCAGACAAGCCTAATCTCTACAAGGATGTTGATCACCAAGCCATTGATCTGCAGCCTGATTTGACCTACCGCGAGAAGCCTATCTGCATTCTGAACGAAGCAGAACGGCGGACACGAAGCCGTACCATCAAGTACTTCAAGGTCCAGTGGAGCAACCACACCGAAGCAGAAGCAACCTGGGAACGTGAAGACTATCTTAGATCCGAGATTCCCTATCTCTTTTAAGACCTAGTTTAGGAATCTCGGGGACGAGATTCTTGTAAGGGGGGTAGGTCTGTCACACCCTGCATTTTGTATCATGTTATTTGCGTCAATGAAGCATGAAAATTTGGACCAGCAAATTTTTTTGTCATCATTTGGCTTTTATTTGGAATTGAGTCTTTCTTCATATGCTTTTCATGTGCTCAATAAAGTCAACTATTACCTCTTGTAGAATTCATCTCCACACCCAAAACTTCTGCCCAATGATCATGCCAAGTGTTATATAACAGTATAGAATTTTCTTACAAAATTAATTTGGCCAAAATGTATTTTATAAATTTAGTTTTCCAAAAACCCCTAAATTGAGAATTGCACTGCAAGTGCTTGATTTAGGGTGAGAAAATTATTTCAAAAGGTACATTTGAGACCTAGTAGTCATAGGACTCCCAGAAACCACAAAAGTATAATTTTAAAAGTTATTTTCCTATTTTATTTAAAAGCTTTTTCTTGAGGCCAGAAATGGTCTTTAATAGGGAAAAATTATTTAACTATTTCAAAAATATTTGCCAAAATTCAGGGAAACTCATAGGACATATATTGTCCATATATAAGAGTTTCAACACTTGGTCATGTTCAAAATAATGGGCTAATCCCTCTAAAACCCTTTCTGGATATTTCAAGCTTTTGAAATATTTACAAAGGAAATATTCTCCAAAAATTCCAGGGAAATTCTATCATGTCACTAATGACATATATGATGATCTTGCCAAGTCCCATGCCTTGGGAAGCAAGATAACATCATCAAAGCCCTTCATGACCATTCTGTCCATATTTGAAGTTTGAGCAACTTTATATTGCCAAACTTGTCCAAATGCTCTCAAACTTGGTGCACATGCTAGAAATGCCTAACAAGGCATCTAGACCAAATGGCACAAGATTTGGAGTAGAACAACTTGATCAGAACACCCCAAAACCCTTTCTGTTCAAATGCAAATTTGAACAACTTTACATTACCAACTTTTTACCTGGAGCTTCAAACTTTGTGGGCATGATCAATACCCTAAATGAGGAAACTACACCAAGTGGTGCATCAAGGGGAGATGATTAGCTTGACTCAAACAAGATGAAGCCATTTCTGTTGATTTGTAGGGTTCACCAAAGTTACATTGGCTAGTTTCTTCAAATGAGCCCAAATTTGGTGAAGCACCCTATTTTCTTATAGCATTCAATCCTGTTAAGTGTCATGGCAAGTGGAGATCATTTGCTTGACCAAACACTGATCAAACACCTTCTGCCAAATTACTAAAACCCTCTTCTTGATCACTTTTACCATTTACCTTGGCCTCAACTTGCTACCACACGTTCATCTAGTTACTATCTACCTCCAGTAACTCCCCCAAGTCCCCAGCTCCATGACTGAGGGGTAAAAACCCTAGTTCACCCTGCTGGACAGCCATTTTCTACCAAGTCACCAGCTCCTCTTCTCTCTCACAGCATCTCCAGAGCATCCAAAGCCTCCTCCGTAGTGCTTGTATCACCCTGAACCCCCCAGACACGTTGGACGCGTCCAGAGGGCCAATGGCATGCCATGGCATGCGATAAGGGCGCTCCAGAGCGCGCTACAGTGCGCCCACGCACTGTAGCTTCGCCCTATCACCTGCCCCCGACAGCCTCGAGCTCTCCCCTCGCGCCTCCCAATGCGCCTCGACGTCCACAGCCTCCACCGGTGCTGTCCCCCTCCTCCTGCGCCCTCCAGTGGCCGTCGCCACACGCGCACCGGCCGCTCGCGACGTCTACTCCTCGGCTTCACACGCGCGCGTCGTCTGGAAGCCTCCCCGCTCCTCCTCTCTCCTCTAATGGGCGTAGGGCTCGTCCAGCAACTCCGCAGACACACTCCCGTCGCCTCTCGTGCGCTGTGGCGTCGAGCAGCAGCTCGCCGGTGCACAGGTCCACGGGACCTCGCCGTTCCCCTATATATAGGACCCCCCGAGCCCTCCACTCAGCACCAACAGCCTCACCACATCCTCTTTAGTCCTCCAGCACTGCTAGTTCATCCCCTAAGAGCCCTAGTGCTCGGGATCGACCGGAGCTTCGCCGCGTCGGGCAGCCGGCGATCTCGCAGTACGGGCCTCCTCCGTCCTTTCTCTTGCCCGATTTGGAACCGCCATGCATCACTGATGCGTTCCCCTCCATTATCCCCTTCTACAGCTGCCGGAAACGAGCTGGCCAGCAGCTTCCCGACGACCCTCCGCCGTCCCACCTCGCCGCCGACGAACCCGACCTCCCCGGCGTGCCGCACCACCACCACTACCTCCGCGACTCGTGGCTGAACCCATCCCTGCCCTCCGTTGCCGTCGCCGTGGGCGGAATCGTCGCCGGTGAGCCCGGCGTCGCCGTGGCCGTGAGGTTGAAGATGACAGGCGGGCCCCGCCTGTCATCCTCACCCCTCTCTTCCTCCCCTCACAGCCGCTGACCGCCGGGCCCCGCCCGTCAGGTTTGAAAACCTGACGTGCGCGCGCTGGCGCCCGAGCGGCTAGGCTGGATGCCCTGGGCCGTGCACTGTGGCCACTCTGGCCCAGTAGCACAGGGCCATTTCTTTTTATTCTTTCTGTAATTATTTCAAATAATTTTACAGAAATGAATATTAGTCCAAATGAAATAATTCCAACTCCTAAAATCTTGTAATATTCCAACCTATTTAATGGTGTCACTTTCTCACACATCCATGAAACTTTTCTGTTCTGTTCAAATTTAAATTCAAATTTGAGCAATAAAACTCCTATTAAAAAATCCCTAGATTCCATTCTGTAACTCCAAAACTCCAACTAAGAATTTTCCCCATCTTAGATTTCCCTCTAGTATTTAACAAAAATATGTTGACATTTTTCTGAGCACTTTGATTTTTCTGTTTTATTTGTGGTCTTATTTTTCCGTTGTTATTATGCGACGTATAGATACCATATTTGACGAAGTTGCTGAAGAAGGAGAAGGAGAGGGATTTGAAGACTTTGAGGACCAAGCCAATCCAGGCAAGCAGCCCTTTGACCATGATACACTTGTTCTTCGGGACCCGTTTGTTTCCGATGCATGATGATAGAGTTACGGTGGTGACCTAGATGAACCACCACATGATGCATGCTTGCTCTTGATCTTGCTATATGCTAGATGACATGCAAATAGTTAGTAGTAATGCTTAGTGATGCATGTGTGACATGAAACCTTTGTGGTTGAAATCTTGCATAAACCCCATCGGGTGCCCCTAATGCCCGAGGGTGATGTTGAGTTAGGTCATCACTTGAGGAAGAAGTGATGTGCCGGTAAAATCTTGTGCATGGGTGAAATAATGGATTAGATTTATGTGTAACTACCGTCCCAACCAAACATGTGCAACCACACTACCCCTTATGGGACGGGGCTTTATTGATTACTTAGGTCGATACTAGCATGGTGCCCGCATTACTAGTGACGGGAAGACTTGAGGTCTTTCCCGGGACGGGGTCGTGCTTAGATAGATGACCATGACTGTTTTTACAGGGCACCGGACACAGCGTTGGTCCCTTCGGGTACGCGTGACATTGAAATTAGGGAAAGTCCCGTGATCTATTGTTTGTACCCGAGGGCCGTGTACCAACGAGTGGACTCTATGTTAGTGTCGTCTAAGGAAAGATAATGACCGGGTGCTTCCCCCGAGTACTTGAGGTACTGCGGGATCGTGGATGACACGAAAGCTTCCCGGATATTGTGGGTAAAGTGCGCAACCTCTGCAGAGTGTAAAACTATTCGAATAGCCGTGTCCACGGTCATGGACAGTTGGGTGGTGCTACTTAAACTATGTCCAGAATTTTACTTCATCGGTGAAAGTGTGTGAATGACGAGTCAAGGTGGTGACTTGACTCGATGAGTTGAATCATATTCATGTAGATATTGGTAACCTTTTCGGGGTTACGTGAACTCGTTGATGCATACACTTGATGATAGAATATTTATTCTAGCCATTGCTAGATTGCTCATTATTGTTCAATTGCATTGTTACTTTGAACCACATCATGGGTTGCTTGCGAGTACATTCAAAGTACTCATTGGCTTGCCACTGGTTATTTAATTGGCCAGGCATGGAGGAACAGGAATTTGAGGAAGAGTTCTTTGGAGACGAAAATGCGAACTACGACGCTATCCCAGTCAGAATGCCTGTAGGGTTAAGGAAGATGGCATGGGTTCTACCTATCATCGAAGACTTCCGCTACTTAAGTTATTTGCTATTCAGCCCGTGAGGCTTTACCTATGTAAGACTTGGCCATAATGGCCTTAATTTGTGTAAGACGATATGTATGGATGTAAGACTCTTGTTATTCAGCTTCTGTGTGTTCAGTGAGCATTGATCTCTGGGATCACTATACACGTGCACTCGGTGATCCCGACTTCTAAGTCGGGGTCCCGGCAAGGAGTTTGGACCTGCGCTCGTTGGGGAAGCGGTCCTTGCGAAGACACATCCATATGAGATCTCCTGGTTAGAACACCATTGGTGTCTTGTTGATGTTGAGCTTGGTGGCGAGGCGATGTACTTGGCGCTCGATAGTTGCCCTTGTATCTTCATGCATCTTCTTGAGATAACTTGCTCGAGCACGTGCGTCCATGTTGGTGCGCTCTTGTAGAGGTAGAGGAATAATGTACAAAGGGGACAAAGGCTTGAAGCCGTAGATGACCTCAAAAGGGGACTTGCCGGTTGTCGAGTGTCTTGCGCGGTTGTAGGCGTACTCAGCGATGGGCAAGCATTGCTCCCATTCCTTGATGTTCTTCTTGATCAATACGCGAAGAACCGTCGATAGTGTTCGGTTCATCACCTCCGTTTGGCCGTCCATTTGTGGATGGTATGCTGTTGAGAAAAGCAGCTTGATGCCGAGTTTGGCACATAGAGTCTTCCAAAAGTAGCTCAAGAACTTGACGTCACGGTCCGAGACGATCATCTTGGGCACTCCATGTAGGCGCAAGATTTCCCTATAAAAGAGATTCGCCACATGTGAAGCATCGTCTATCTTGTTACAAGGAATGAAATGAGCCATTTTGGAAAATCTATCCACAACAACAAACACAGAATCCTTTCCATTTTGAGTTCCAGGCAACCCAAGTACAAAGTCCATACTAATTTCCTCCCAAGGTTGGTACAGAATAGGAAGTGGCATGTAAAGACCGTGGGATTGAGCTTTGGACTTAGCTTTGCGGCATGTAGAGGACCGATTGCTGAAGCGTGAGACGTCACGGAACATCTTGGGCCAAAAGTAATTCTTGGAGAGTGTTGTGAATGTCTTGTCAGGTCCGAAATTTCCCATAAGTCCTCCTCCATGAGATTCCTGCAAAAGGAGCAAACGAAGAGATGACTCGAGAATGCAAAGTTTGTTATCTCTCATAAGATATCCATCCTTGATATAATATCGTTCCCAAGAAGTGTGCGTCACACATTTGGCATAAGGATTTGCAAAGAAAGGACCATGCTCATACAAGTATTTTATGTGCTCAAAGACAATAACATTCAACTCAAGTTGGGTAACAAGCATGCATTTGCGGGAAAGCGCATCCGCCACAACATTCTCTTTGCCTTTGATATATTTAATGACATGAGGAAAAGACTCTATGAACTCACTCCACTTAGCATGACATTTTTTCAACTTATTTTGACCATTGAGATACTTGAGTGTCTCATGGTCCGTGTGAAGAATGTATTCATGTGGTGGGAGATAGTGTTCCCGAACACGCAAAACTCTCACCAAGGCAAAGAGCTCTTTATCATAGATGGGGTAGTTAAAGTTGCGCTCCGGAAAGTTTTTCACTAAAATACGCAATCGGGCGCTTTTCTTGCATTACCATGCCTTCTATGCCAGTACCGCTAGCATCACAATAGACCTCGAAAGGTTTGTCAATGTTTGGTAAGGCAAGTAGAGGAGCGTTAGTAAGCAAATTTTTAAGCTCATGAAACGCGGTGTCTTGCGAAGGACCCAGACAAAGGGTGCGTTCTTCTTGCTCAGAGCGTGTAGAGGCATAGCAATTGTGCTAAAGTCTTTCACAAAGCGTCGATAGAAACCGGCTAAACAAAGAAAGCTACGCACTTCTTGGAGGTTCGTTGGTTGGGGCCAAGTTTTCATTACTTCAATTTTAGTTTCATCAACATGAACACCTTGTGAAGAAACGACAAATCCTAGGAAAACAACCGTATCAACTCCAAAAGTGCATTTATCTATGTTAGCATAGAGGCATTCTTTCCGAAGGGTTTGCAAAACCATACAGATGTGTTTGATGTGATCCTCAAGCGACTTGCTAAAGACGAGGATGTCATCAAAGTAAACCACTACAAACACATCTATATAAGGTCGGAGAACGAAATGCATGAGTCGCATGAATGATCCGGGCGCTTCCGATAAGCCCGTCGGCATGACCAACCACTCATATAACCCAAACATGGTTTTGAAAGTTGTTTTCCACTCATCACCCTCTTGAATGCGAACTTGGTAATAGCCACTTTTAATATCAATTTTTTAAAAGATGGTAGAACCACATAATTCATCAAGCATGTCATCTAAGCGTGGAATAGGGTGACAGAATATGACGGTGATAGCATTTATCGGACGAGAATCAGAGCACATGCGAAAACTTCCATCTTTCTTCGGCACGAGAATAACTGTAACGGCACAAGGGCTTAATCTTCCACGAACATGACCTTTGTCGATGATTTGTTGTACTTGCCATTGTATCTCCTTGGTTTCCTCGGGGTTGACGCAGTAAGGAGCCTTGTTCGGAAGTGGTGCGTTGGGTATGAGGTTGATGCGGTGTTCGATGCCGTGAAGTGGAGGTAGACCCGGTGGTAGCTCATCGAGGAAGACGTTTGCGAATTCCTGCAATAATTGAGACAACACTAAAGGTAGAGGTGGTGAAGTGTTAGTAGGTTTTGCTTCCCCTTTGCATAGAAGCACAAGGTGAAAGATGCTCGATGGGTTCTCACACACTTCTCTCATCCCACTTTTGGTGGCGAATAACACTAGTTGTTTCTTGTCCCTCCTCGTGGAGGCGCTCGAATTTGGCTTGTGGCTCTCACTCTCCTTTTGGTGGTTCACTCTCTCACCATTCTCTCCACGATGGTTGGTAGGTATTTGTTTGTCGGTGGCTACTTGACTTGGTGACATTGGGCGTAGCACGTACTCTTTTCCCTTCATCTTGAAGCTATAATGGTTGGTCCGGCCATTGTGGGTGACTCCGCGATCGTATTGCCATGATAGTCCAAGAAGAAGGTGGCACACGGACATAGGGACGACATCACACTCAAGTGTGTCCTCGTAGGCGCCTATCTTGAAGGATACTTGCACGGTGTGCTCGACTCGAATAGTTCCGGCGTCGCTACGCCATTGGACCTTGTAGGGATGAGGGTGCTTCGTCATGACCAATTGTAGCTTGTCGCATAGCTCTTCACTTGCTAAGTTATCACAACTTCCTCCATCGATGATAACCTTGACGGATCATCCATTGATGCTGGCCTTGGTATGGAAGATGTGACATCGTTGATCTTCATCTTGAAAATGTTGAAGTGTCAAAACCTTGGAGACAACGAGATTGGGACTCGGGTCATTGTTGCAAAATACTTGATTGTCTTCATCTTCATTCACTTGGCGATGCATAGCTACGTACTCAAGGGCTTCCATCTCATCATCACTCATTGAGTCATCGGATCCGTCGTCATTGATGATCTTGGTGCGAACGGTCTTGCACTCAAATGACTTGTGGCCTCGTACTTGGCATTTGAAACACTTGATGGAACTCGTCTTGGAGGTGCCCTCGGTTGGAGTTGTAGATGATGAAGCTCTTGGCTTGAAGTTGTTCGTAAAAGGGGGACGACTTGATGTAGTCGAATTCTTGTAGCTTGACTTGTCACTTAAGCTTGTAGATGGTTTGGTAGAGGTAGGAGGTGCCGAAGTTGTTGAAGCTTGGTTGTAGGAGCCATAGTTCTTGGAGGTGAACTTGGAGTACTTTTAGTCTTCTTGTACTTGTCACTCCGCTTTGGTTGCTTGGTGTACTAGCTCTAGGAGATGTGTGTATGGTTGGAAGTCCGCATTCTTCTTGATAGGATAGTTGAGTCCATTCAAGAATCTTGCCATAGTTTGATCTTCATATTCCGTGATGTTGGCTCTTATCATGGCAATCTCCATTTCCTTGTAGTACTCTTCAACGGACTTTCTTCCTTGCTTGAGGAGTTGCAACTTTTTGAACAAGTCACGGTTGTAGTTTGTTGTCACGAAACATGCTCGCATGACTTCCTTCATTTGACTCCAAGTTGTGATAGGTGGTTCGCCTTTTGCTTCTCTTATCTTGATGATTTTCTCCCACCAAATGATAACATAGTCTTCGAACTCAAGGGATGCCATTGCGATCTTCTTTTCATCATCAAAGTTGTGGAGGCGAAATATCTTGTCAACTTTCAATGCCCATGAGAGGTAGTCTTCGGGATCAATGCTTCCAGAGAACTTTGGCATGGTGAACTTGAGCTTGCCATAGCGATGCTCTTCATTGTTTGCTTGCCTATTGGGAGGGCGTTCTTGATTTGGAAGATCGTCAACCTCATGTTGCTCTTGGCTGAATTTATGCTCATTGTCATGTTGTTCTTGCCGAGCTTGTGGTTCTTGTCGAGGTTATTTCTCTGATGAGGACATGACTACCTTGGATACGACCAAAAATATTGCATACATGTATATTTGTGAGGTGATTTCTAATGCAAACTATGCAACAATTTATTTATGTCATCCAGAACAAAAATACTTCACAGACTTTTGTGCCATGTCTAATTCCAGGTGTATGGGACATTTGCACAATCCACATATGAAGATAAGGGAAAAAGATAAGTTTAGGTGCTGTTTAAAAAGTTCTCTCACGTCACTTTTGGGCCAAGAGAAGATAGAGTCCAAGTCTCTCACGTTCTGCATCCAGATTCGGACTGCACAGACATACCTGACTCAAAACGGCAAGAACTCCTTCATACTGACTCCGAATTGGGTGATTCTTTTTTTGTTGGAAACTAGATTTCATACACTTTCCAACCCAATTGGATTCACCTTCAAATTCGTCAGGAGCGTTCAGATACCGATGAAACAATCTGACGCTGCAGCAGAATCCGAGTCAAACTACAAGTCCAAAGGTGTTACATCACCTCCACTTGGGGCCATGAGCCTTGTACGACCTAGGGTTAGTTTTAGGCTGCCTTGGGACGTCCTTCCACCTCCTTCGCTGCCACCCCTTGCTCCTATATAAGTAGATCCATCTAGTAGCTTTTTCTTCGGGATTTGTTTAGTCAAAAGTTAGCCATTGCAACTTCGTGTACTTCGTTTGTGTCCAACGACCAGACAAAGACCGCTTACGGATCCCCACCTTTATCAATTCTTCATCTATATTTGCAATATTCAGATTGCTTTATCATATTCTTGCTTGTTCTTCGATTGCATACAGGAATAGACCTTCGTGGTCAGGCTGATCGTGCTTCTGGCATCGTCAGTAACCCCTGGAGATTGGTTTAGCGATTGCTAAGGTGCAACGTCGTGCACGTTCGTAGTCTGATCGTCAAAGTCGACTCCACCAAATCGTTAGTTATCATCTCATCGAAAGATCGGGCCCCTCACCTCTATCAAGTGGTAGTCATGTCCTCATCAGGGCTTATACCTTTAAGTCGTGCCTCGACACGTAGAAGGTATAGTCCCATCCTGGGCATTACAGTGTGAGAAATCGACAAGATACGGCACCAATTGTGCTATTTTTGGATTATACTATTGAGTGATCATTGATCCATCTTCAACTTCGGTCAAGATACATTTGGTATAGTTCTTCCTTTCTCCAACTCACAAATTCTTGCTTGCAATGATGGATAGGCCAAGTACATCTACAAACCCGCTCTTCAACGATCCTCAAGAATCGAGCAACTACGTCACCAAACTACATCTATTCGGTGTCCAACGAGCTCTACATCAAGAGAATGAAGCCATGCAAGAGCGCATTGAGCAAGTTGCCGCCGACGCACGACAATTTGAAGCACGCACGTGGGAGCAATTCGATAGCATCAACAACAACATGTCTGCCATATTCGACGAGCCTCGGACTTTGATAGTCAACCGACGCTCGTCATCTACGTCCTCTCAAAGACGAAGTCACTCAAACCGTCATACCGACTACACTTCCGGCTCAGGTACACCTAGATCGAACACTCTTCGTCAAGCTGCGCGTAAAGCTCGACATGGCAACCGGAACCCACTTCATGACAAGAGTTCACAAGAGCTATTTCCTGTTCAGCACTACAAGCAAGACGAAACAAATGGTCCATAGGATAACACTCTTCATGAATTAGTAACTCCTGAATATCACGATTTAATCCTGCCCAAAACCTATCCATAAAATCGTCTTCACTTTCTTGTAAAGAGGAATGCAACAAGGTAGTTTGTAAATCATCATAATATTTCGTTACGGTGTCACTACCTTGTTTTAAATGTTGCAACTTTGTAAGCATGTCACGAGTATAATAAGCAGGGACGAATGTATGTCGCATGGCAACTTTCAAATCAATCCAAGTAGTAGGTATATAATTAGGGTGTAACCGACAATATTCACTCCACCAAACTAAAGCATAACCAGTGAAAGAACCAACCGCAACCTTAATTTTTTTACGTTCATCAAAACTATGGGAAGAAAATATATTATTGATGTTGAACTCCCATTCAATATATAAATCAGGTTTAAAACGACCATGAAAAGGTGGCATGGGAATAAGAACCTGTTTGTGCGCATTCTGATGTCTTTGTACCTCTTGTGATGGTGGTTGTATTTTCTGAGGTGATGACACGTCTCCCACGATCGATGAAGCCCAACTGACTCTTGAACCTGCCATGATTAATAGAAACAAGAAACAAAATCCAAAAATAATGTTCCTATGAACTACTAGGATGTGGTGGTATAGCGCTCACAGTAAAGCAAATATCAATATCTTACAAGTTCTTACCATGCAGCAGGTGGTGATAGGCAACCAGCGGTGTCAAATAACTCCAAAGATTGAGTAAAGCGATTGCCAGGTGAACGTACGTAAACACGGTGTAGAAATATGTGGAGCTGGGTTGGCTTTATATATGGTAGCAAAAGATTAGCAATAATCAATTCACACATGCAATGTTGAATAAACGCTCAACGACGGTACTGTGCTGGTCCTAGGCTAGACCGGACTAGAGACGCGAGCCTAGAACACTAATGATGTCACGGTGTAGCACAACTAGCATCAATAAAGGATACGAATTAGCTCTGGACAGCAAGATATAAGTGAAGATCACAACGGCAGTAAAGATAATGATGAAAACAACTGCCAAGCAGAATATACAACAACACTCTCTCCAACTTTCTTTTCCTTATTTTTCTTTTTCTTTTTTTTCACACACTTTTTTTTCCTTTTCTTTCTCTCCTCTTTTTTTTTACTTTTTTTCTGTCTTTTTTTTTCTTTCTCCCTCTTTCCAATACAAACTAGATAAGATGCATATTGGATCAAGCAAAGATACGAACGACTTCAACTATGATTGTGATAATGAACGATGGGTTGCACGAGGTGGAAATTGATGGATGAGGTGGTGGACAGCGGAAGGGATAACGATGCAGCGGCGACATGACTAATGTGAACAGAACTCGAAACTCTAACGAACTAGACACTAAGACCAGCAACTCGACACGACGATGCAACCGATAATTCAATAATGCAAACAATGAAAAGAAAATTGCAAAGGCTCAGACTGGCTTGGACAAAGGATGAACTAACCCTAATTTTTTTTTGGCTTTTTCGTGGACTGTAGGTATGAAGAACAGACTCGATCTAATCTAAGAAAAACTGTAAAATCTCACTGAGCAACCTGGAAATCTGATACCACTTGGTAGAGGTGAGGGGCCCGATCTTTCGATGAGATGATAACTAACGATTTGGTGGAGTCGACTTTGACGATCCAACTACGAACGTGCACGATGTTGCGCCTTAGCAATCGCTAAACCAATCTCCAGGGGTTACTGACGATGCCAGAAGCACGATGAGCCTGACCACGAAGGTCTATTCCTGTATGCAATCGAAGAACAAGCAAGAATATGATAAAGCAATCTGAATATTGCAAATATAGATGAAGAATTTATAAAGGTGGGGATCCGTAAGTGGTCTTTGTCTGGTCGTTGGACACAAACAAAGTACACGAAGTTGCAATGGCTAACTTTTGACTAAACAAATCCCTAAGAAAAAGCTACTAGATGGATCTACTTATATAGGAGCAAGGGGTGGCAGCCAAGGAGGTGGAAGGACGTCCCAAGGCAGCCTAAAACTAACCCTAGGTCGTACAAGGCTCATGGGCACAAGTGGAGGTGATGTAACACCTTTGGACTTGTAGTTTGACTCGGATTCTGCTGCAGCGTCAGATTGTTTCGTCGGTATCTCAACGCTCCGGACGAATTTGAAGGTGAATCCAATTGGGTTGGAAAGTGTATGAAATCTAGTTTCCAACAAAAAAATAATCACCCAATTCGGAGTCCGTATGAAGGAGTTCTTGCCGTTTTGAGTCAGGTATGTCTGTGCAGTCCGAATCTGGATGCAGAACGTGAGAGACTTGGACTCTATCTTCTCTTGGCCCAAAAGTGACGTGAGAGAACTTTTTAAACAGCACCTAAACTTCTCTTTTTCCCTTATCTTCATATGTGGATTGTACAAATGTCCCATACACCTGGATTAGACATGGCACAAAAGTCTGTGAAGTATTTTTGTTCTGGATGACATAAATAAATTGTTGCATAGTTTGCATTAGAAATCACCTCACAAATATACATGTATGCAATATTTTTGGTCGTATCCAAGGTAGTCATGTCCTCATCAATCCCATTCTGGAATGATCTCAAGTTCGGTATCTTTGCACATCTAATGTAAAAATAGGGATGAAAAGGAAAAGAGATAGTTGGCTTACACTCTCCACGTCACACAATTCATTACATAGTCAAACATCATCCAAATAACATCACAACCCGACTACGGGTGAAGATCCAAATGAAAGATACCAAACATACATAAAGCCACAGGTTCGAATCGCCCCTAGTAGAAACCACTACTGATCATCGGGATAGTGCACGTAGTAACGGCTACGTTCCTCATCGTACTCCCAGTATAGCTCTGTGCCGTCACCTGAGTAGTTCACCATGGTACCTGCATCTGGTGTGGTGTAGAATCTGTGAGCCACGGAGGACTCAGCAATCCCGTTCCCGGGTAACACAACTATCTAAGCCTTGGGTGTGGAACTAAGCTGAAGAAAGATAAAAGGATGCAGCTGCACTAGCACTAGCTTACGTGTTAAGAGCGAGAAGAGAAGTGCCACGAGCGACAAGGTGATCACGAAGTGATCCTATCTAAACATGTCAAACGTAACCCCACCGTGTTCACTTCCCGAACCCCTTTCGCAAAATGACCGTCACGGTACTCACGCGGGTAGTGTGTTCTGAACATGGTGTCAAGTTCTCTACAACCGGATATTAACAAATTTTCATCTGCCACATAACTGCGGGCATGGCTTTCGAAAGTTCAAAACCCTGCAGGGGTGTTCCAACTTGGCACATTACAAGCCCACGATCCGCGGAGTCGCAACTCCAAGGTGGGAAGGCCCGAGTATCCTCGGAATCCCGTGCTCAAGATACTCCGACTAAGGTAAGACTAATCCAGCAAATCCTCCCGGCGTGCCGACACCCTGACAATAGGATGCAAGACAAGTCTATTTAGGATGCAAAACATGGCAACATAGGAAGCACAGAGAAACAACACAAGAAACAGCAGGTTTAAAAGAGACCGGAAACTACTTAAGACAATCCGGTAAGTCCTCATATGCATAGTTTGAAATTAGTCCAGAACTGAACAAACCTTTAGTTAAAGTTGTTAAACAGCAAGTTAACGTGCATCATGATGATCTACATGAAATTCTATTCAAGTTTAATATAAAGTTTGTTTAAAACGGAGCTACGGTCTAGAAGATATGATCAAAACAAGATAAGCATGGCATCGGTACAAAATGCACCCAAGCATCAAGCAAACATACTCCAAACATGTTTACAAGATGATATTATAAATCTACATGCAAAACCACACAAGTTTCATGTAGAGCACGCTCAAAACGGAGCAACGGATTAAAAGATACACCCGGAACAAGAAACAATGCAAAGCTGAAATTAACAGCCACATAGCAACTTTGGAGCAAGAAATATATACTCTACAGCGCTCAAACATGGTGACAAGAAGCATGAACATGAAGTAGACATATCCTACAGCAAACAACTCCATTGGACCATCTCCATAGGAGGCATGGATCAATAGCAACAAGCTACAACATTTTGATCATGACGCTAAAAACCTGACAGTAATATTTTATAGCAACTTGGGAGAAAGAATTAAATATGCTACAGCAACCCAAATGAGCATGTGAGGGCATTGATGGATAACCAACAACATATCCAGCAAGGAATGATCAATGGCCACCCCAAAACTAACATGGATTTGCCTAGGACAACAAGCAAACATAGCATCCAGATATTACAGATTCCAGACTTAGTGAAATTTCACTAAGTGTTAAAAGAACAATATTATCATGGCATGTTTGTGAGCATGTTTAAGTCACCTCAAAGCATAACATGGCAAGTGGTTTGCACCACAGCAAAGAACACATGATGGGGAGTCCAAAACATATGAACATGCAACAAGGGGACAAACACAACAATAGCAACGAGCTCCTCAACTAGGCATCTCGTAACAAGTTTAAAAACCTAACAGCCACATGCACTTTTTCAACAGGGATAAACATGGCAATACGAACTCTAACATGCATGCTATAGCAACCAACATGTAGAGCATCTCATGATGAACATTTGGACATATCATTTGCTTCATTTGGATAAACATGCACCAAGTTATCACATCTCAAACATGGCATGAAAACAACTAATAGCAGCAGTTTATATCATATAGCACTCTTGTCATGAATATTAAGACATCTAGATGGACTCAAACATGCATGACACAAAGGAACAAAACGTAGTACACATCACCACGGTCATTTTGACATATAATATGCACAAAACGGACAAGCACAGTAAAAGTTATAGCCATTACAATAATGCATCAGACAACAAAAACAACAATTGACTTAGCAAAAAAAACCAGAGGAACCACCTCGCGGGTCAACGACGGAGCGGGTTCGGGTCAACGGGCGCCGGGTTGGAGCGGGTCCGCGGGCGAACGGGTCGCGCCCGTTAGGGTTTTCGGCCCGGCGACTCGATCAGATCGGCCGGCTGCTCGATCCCAGGGCGCCCGGCGGCGAGGCTTGGAGGAGGCCGGGGCTCGGCGGCTGCCGATGCGGCGGCGAGGCAGCTCGCTCCCGGTGGCGAGCTACGGGCCCGGAGGAGAGCTACGGGCGGCGGGATCTAGGCGGCGGCGGCGAGGCTTCCGGGCGGCAAGGCGGCGGGATAAGGCGAGCTGGGCGAGGCCGGCGGCGACCTGTCGCCTGGGCGGCGGTGGCGCGCCCTGCCGGCGTCGGGGCAGGCGAAGAAGGAGATCGGCGGAGGGGCGCGCGGGGGCGCGGCCCGGGACGGCGGCGACGGCGGGCCCGCGTCGGGCTAGGCGGGCCGGCGCGGTGGGACGGCGGCGGTGCCACGTGGCGGCTGCGGAGAGGCCGGAGGCGGCGGCGGACATGTCCGGCCAGGGGCGGACACGTCCGGCGGTGCGGGAGGAGGCGGAAATTAGGGTTTGGACGAGAAAAATGGAGGGGTGGACGTTTTTATAGGCACAAGGAGCTAGGAGACTCCAAATGGAGAGCGGTTTTCGGCCACGCGATCACAATTCGATGACCGAGATGATGGGAAGGGTTGTGCTGGGTTGGTGGGCTGTTGTGGAGGGGGTCTTGGGCCTCAAAGAAGAGGTTCTTTTAGCCTAGGAGGTTAATCGTTGGAGTACTAAACGAACTCCAAACGCGACGAAACTTGACAGGCGGCCTACACGTACCAAAACAACAACACACAACAAGTCTCACGCCAATCCGGAAACGTTACACGGCCACACAGGAAAGAAGGACTCGGGGATGCCACGGGCACGTGTGAGAGCGTCGGAACTCGAAACGGACAACGGGAAGAGCCAGTGGGACCGGATGCAACTGACAACACAAATGCAATGCAATGCACATGACAACATGACATGGATGAAATGCACACACGCACACGACAAAACGAAGAACCCGAAAATAAAAAAGAACCCGTAAGGAAATGATGAAGCCAAAGTTATATATTGCCATATAGGGAAAGTGTTACATCTGGGGCATTACAAACTCTCCTCTACTACGAAAAGATCTCGTCCCGAGATCTAGGACTGGAAGAAGGAAGGATACTCGGAACGAAGGTGATCTTCTCGTTCCCACGTAGCTTCTCGGTCGGTATGGTGTGACCACTAAACTTTCAAGAACTTGATTGACTTGTTGCGGGTCTTGCGCTTGGTTTCTTCGAGAATAGCAACGGGATGCTCTCGGTAAGACAAGTCTTGTTGAAGATCAATCTCCTCAAACGGAATTGTGCGTTCAGGTGTCTTGAAGCACTTGCGGAGTTGAGACACGTGAAACACATCATGAACATTAGCAAAGTTGGAAGAGAGCTCAAGTTGATAGGCCAGATCGCCTCTTTTGCCAAGGATCTTGAAAGGGCCCACGTATCTAGGAGCAAGCTTTCCTTTGATGCCAAATCTTTGGGTGCCTTTCATAGGAGAAACACGGAGATAGACATGATCACCAATGTTGAAGGCAAAATCACGATGCTTGCCGTCATAGTAGCTCTTCTGACGCGACTGAGCGGCCTTGAGATTCTCACGTATGACTTTGCACATTTCTTCGGCTTCTGAGATCAAGTCATTACCAAGAAGTTGACGTTCACCAATCTCGGACCAGTTGAGAGGGGTACAGCACTTTCTGCCATAGAGAATTCCAAACGGAGCTTTGTCGGCACTTGCTTGGAAGCTGTTGTTGTAAGAGATCTCGGCAAACGGAAGACATTCTTCCCACTTCATGCCAAAAGATATGACACAAGCTCTGAGCATGTCTTCTAGAATCTGGTTCACTCTCTCGACTTGACCCCTAGTCTGAGGGTGAAACGCAGTGCTGAAACGGATCTTAGTGCCCATGGCAGACTAAAAGGAGTCCCAGAACTTGGATGTGAACAAACTTCCACGGTCTGAGGAGATAACTTGAGGAATGCCATGTAAGGACACAATTCTGGAAGTGTACAACTCTGCCAGTTGAGCTGCATTGATGGATTCTTTGACTGGAAGGAAGTGAGCTACTTTGGTAAGCTTGTCAATCACCACAAAGATAGAATCATTCCCCTTCTTGGACTTGGGAAACCCAGTGACGAAATCCATTTCAATGTGGTCGAATTTCCACTCGGGAATCGGAAGAGGTTGGAGAAGACCGGCTGGACGTTGATGCTCTGCCTTCACTCTTCTGCAGACATCACATTCATTCACGAATTGGACAATCTCCCTTTTCATGCGAGTCCACCAGTAAGATTGCTTGAGGTCTTGGTACATCTTAGAACTTCCAGGATGAATCGAGAGGAGGGAATCATGTGCTTCGTTCATTATGAGCTTCCTGAGATCACCCTTGGGAACCACGAGTCTGTCCTCAAAGAACAAGGTATCTCTCTCATCAACGCGATAGCACTTCTATTTTGGAGTACCCTTTGCAATACCATGTTTCACTTTCTGCACCATAGCATCACTGAGTTGGGCCTCACGGATCTGATCTTCCAATGTAGGAGCAACTTGAAGATTTGCAAGAAAGCCTTGCGGAACAACTTGGAGGTTGACCTTCCTGAATGCTTCACAAAGTTCAGGCTGAAACGGCTTGATAAGGAGATAGTTTCAATATGCCTTTCTGCTCAAAGCATCTGCAATGACATTGGCCTTGCCGGGTGTGCATTAGATGCTTGGATCATACTCTTGGATCATTTCAACCCAACGAGTCTGGCGGAGGTTCAGGCTCGGCTGTGTGAAGATGTACTTCAAGCTCTTGTGATCGGTGAAGATGTCGACTTTTCTGCCCAACAGAAGGTGTCTCCACGTGATCAAGGCGAGTACCACAGCTGCTAGCTCGAGATCATGTGTGGGGTAGTTCTTCTCACTTGACTTCAATTGACGAGAGGTGTATGCCACAATTTACTTGTCCTGCATTAGCACACCACCAAGTCCTTGAAGAGAAGCATCACAGAATACTTCGTAGGGCTTGGACTCATCTGGAGGAGTAAGAACTGGAGAAGAGATGAGCTTTTCTTTGAGAGTTTTGAATGCCACATCACAATCCGGAGACCAGTTGTACTTGACATTCTTCTGCAGCAAGTTGGAGAGAGGCCTGGCAATCTTGGAGAAGTTCTCAATGAACCTTCTGCAATAGCTAGAAAGACCAAGAATGCTTCGGAGTTTCTTGACGTTCTGAGGTGGTTCCCAGTTGACAATCGCTTCAACTTTCTCGGGGTTGACCGCAATACCGTCAGCGGAGATGATATGGCCCAGATACAAGACCTTATCAAGCTAGAATTCGCACTTGGAGAACTTGGCATAGAACTTATGTTCACGGAGTTTGTCGAGAACCAGACGGAGGTGCTTTTTGTGATCCTCTTCATTCTTGGAGAATACCAAGATGTCATCCAGATACACAAGCACCAATTCGTTGGTGTAGGGGATGAAAATGTAGTGCATCATTCTCGAGAAGGTAGGTGGAGCATTAGCAAGGCCAAATGGCATGACTGTATATTCATAGGAGCCGTAGCTCGTTCTGAAGGCAGTCTTGTGGATATCTTCTTCACGAATGCGAATTTGGTGATAACCCATTCGGAGATCGAGCTTTGAGAACACTTTAGCTCCTTTGAGCTGCTCGAACAGTTCATTGATGTTGGGGAGCGGATACTTGTTCTTTATTGTCTTCTTGTTCAATGGCCGGTAATCAACGCAAAGGCGCTCCGTGCCATCCTTCTTCTTGACAAATAAGAAACCAAAGCCCCAAGGAGACGTGCTAGGCCTGATCAGACCCATACGCTCTAGTTCATCAAGATGTTTCTTCAACTCCTTCAACTCTTCAGGGGAGAGCTTGTACGGACGCCGGCATGCTGGCTCAGTACCAGGCTTGAGTTCAATGACAAATTCAACTTGACGATGCGGAGGCATGCCTGGAAGCTCTTCAGGGAAAACATCTTCGTATTCATTAACCACCGGAATTTGAGAGATGGCATTAATCTCGCCCTTGTCATTGAGAGAGAATAGCCTGATTGTGTTATCCCGAGAGGCGAAGATAATCACGTCTTCGTCGGAATGAGTAAGCATGACTTCCTTATTTGCGCAATCAATGTGAGCATCATGCTGAGAAAGCCAATCCATCCCGAGAATAAGATCAATGTCGGAGTTGCCGAGAACAACCGGAGAAGCCAGAAAGCGGTAATCACCCATGCGAATAGATACATTCGGAGCATACACACGAGAATGCATCAGTTTTCCCGGAGAAACAATTGATAACTCCCTTGGCAAATTTTTGGTGACAACATTGTGCTTGGATGCAAATGGATATGACATGAAGGAACAAGATGCACCCGAATCAAACAAGACTTTAGAAGGTTTAAGAATTACTGGAAGGTTACCAAGTATCACATCTGAAGAATTCTCTGCTTGAGTTGTATTCATCAGATTCACTCTTGCTGACTTGGGGTCGTGCTTGACAATTGCGGTGCTGACAGGTGGAGGAGGCGGAAGGCGCCTCTGGTTGGTGCACTTGTTGGAATAATGACCCTTCAGACCACATTTGTAGCAAGTGACCTCAAAAAGTGGACGAGGAAGAGGAATACTTGGTCTTGGAGCTTGGTACTGCGACTTGGACTGATTGCTTTGGTTGTGTGGGTGGGAGAAACCACGACCACCAGAATTGTTGTTGTTGTTGTTGGGAGCTCGGATCACTGGAGGAGGTGGAAGCCAAAACTTATGTTGCTTTGCGACCACTTGAGAAGAAGAGGAGGAGTGAACAGCGTCTCTGATCCTCTTTTTGGAAGCTTCCGTCTTGAGCTGGGCTGCCTCTTGCTTAAGTGCCATGTTATAGAATTGATCAAATTCATCAGGCTCGAACAAGGTGAGAGCTAGTTGGAGTTCATCCTTCAGACCATCTCGGAACTGATAGATCTTGCTCTTGGCATCTGGGATGTCTTGCTTGGCATAGCGGGCAACGTTATGGAACTTGACATTATATTGGTAGACAGACATTGAGCCTTGCTTCAGGTTGTGGAATTTCTCACGCATACCCTCGATGACACTTGTTGGAATGTGGTGAGAGCGAAAGTCCTTGCAGAAGTCATCCCAGGAGATTACACGCCCTGCTCTGGAGTCTTTGTACTGCTGCCACCAATCAGCGGCTTCGTCCTTGAGTTGGAAGGCTGCAAACTTCACATAGTCCTCGGGCCTGACGTTACTGCACTCGAAATGCTTCTTGATATCTGTTATCCAGTCTTCAGCATCTAGAGGGTCCACGCAGAAACTAAATGCCTTTGGTTGATTTGCTAGGAACTGGTTGAGCGTAGCAAAATGAGGTTGGTTGAACAAATTGCCTTGGTTCCCATGAACACCATGATTTGCTTGATTGGCTTGAATGTTCTGCATGATTTGCATAAGCATCTGGGTGTTCTGATTCGTCGCTTGCATAATTGCTCTCCAGGCCTCAGACGGAGGAGGAGGTGAAGGAGGACGGTCAGGAACCTCTTCACCCTCTGGGTTAGTGTTGGGAACCCTTTTAGGAGCCATCCTGAAAGAGATGACCACTATTAGCCATTTGATTGAAAGAAGATATAAGTTGAATCAACGGCTAGAATTGCAACATAGTCTTCACAAGAATCATTCGAACAAGAGGAACGAATGAAATTCACTGTTTAATGATAACAACAATCTTCACGAGAAGCCACTTGGGAGACAAAAGGTAAATAAAACAACATGGTGCAGATAGAACAAATACAAGATAGAAGCTTCGTTCGACATATTCGTGCTGAAAGCTTATGGAACGTGTTACAAAAGGGTTTTGCAATCCCCGGATCAGCATAGCAAAGGACCCTTTAAGATGCAACTCCCGATCGGAACAACAGCCATAAAACTACTTCACTCAATGTAGAACCCCGAACTCCATATCATGCATTCGTTGGAAGAATGCCTACGATCTACTAGATGAACCCACCTATTAATTTCCGAAAGTTTCTAGTTATGCAATCAGGTGTTGGGGATACAGGGGAAGCATCGCGCACTCAACTCTAATCCTACATCCAGCTGTATCCATCCTTCAACACATAACCAGTTATTTCCGGAAACCTTCTACCTCGGACCTTCGAAACGCATCTACTATACAAGCTATGGCAATACTCCCGAACTACCTCCCCAGTACTGGGTGACGTCGGGGTTATCTTGCCACTAACCGCATAGGAGAGTTTTCGATGTCGGCCGTCTTAAGTATTCCAGAACTGCTGCGATATATTTTTGACGACAACACCTCGGAGCTCAACTCCCCGGGACACTGCCAGAACCCCTAAATGACAGGAGGCATCGAGAACAATGTTCTCGTCACAAAGACATCGGAACAATCCAAACAATACTCGCGAGATTCCTAAAAAAAATTGGTGAAATTTTGAGAGTAGAAGAGACGAGAGTAATCGTCAGGAGTCCTCACCAGAGTGAAAAGAGATGAGGAGCAAAAGAATTCCTACTCTCCGATATATATATAGGACTCAAAACATTTTAAGTGTGTGCCTAGACTCAACCGTCAACGATTCAATCAATCAGTGGGGCTTCTAGGTTGGAGAAGGCTCTGAATACCAACTTGTAATGCCCAGGATGGGACTATACCTCCTACGTGTCGAGGCACGACTTAAAGGTATAAGCCCATTCTGGAATGATCTCAAGTTCGGTATCTTTGCACATCTCATGTAAAAATAGGGATGAAAAGGAAAAGAGATAGTTGGCTTACACTCGCCACGTCACACAATGCATTACATAGTCAAACATCATCCAAATAACATCACAACCCGACTATGGGCGAAGATCCAAATAAAAGATACCAAACATACATAAAGCCACAGGTTCGAATCACCCCTAGTAGAAACCACTACTGATCATCGGGATGGTGCACGTAGTAACGGCTACGTTCCTCATCATACTCCTAGTATAGGTCTGTGCAGTCACCTGAGTAGTTCACCATGGTACATGCATCTGGTGTGGTGTAGAATCTGTGAGCCACGGAGGACTCAGCAATCCCGTTCTCGGGTAACACAACTATCTAAGCCTTGGGTGTGGAACAAGGCTGAAGAAAGATAAAAGGCTGCAGCTGCACTAGCACTAGCTTACGTGTTAAGAGCAAGAAGAGAAGTGCCACGAGCGACAAGGCGATCACAAAGTGATCCTATCTAAACACGTCAAACATAACCCCACCGTGTTCACTTCCCGAACCCCTTTCGGAAAATGACCGTCACGATACTCACGCGGGTAGTGTGTTCTGAACATGGTGTCAAGTTCTCTACAACCGGATATTAACAAATTCCCATCTGCCACATAACCGCGGGCACGGCTTTTGAAAGTTCAAAACCCTACAGGGGTGTTCCAACTTGGCCCATTACAAGCCCACGATCCGCGGAGTCGCAACTCCAAGGTGGGAAGGCCCGAGTATCATCGGAATCCCATGCTCAAGATATTCTGACTAAGGTAGGACTAATCCAGCAAATCCTCACGGCGTGCCGACACCCTAACAATAGCCGCGCGTATCTAGTCTTAGGCCACGACCGGATGGGCGATCCTACAGGTAATACCAATCCTCGAGTTTCCTCGTGGTGGCCCCGCATAACCCCCAGTTTGGAACAACACTCATGTGGAGCACTGGCCCGGGTTGTTGATTAAGAACTCGGGTTTGCAAAGCCCTATGCAAGTTTTAGTTACTAGGCAAATGGAGTAGCAATGTTGGGACTTGCTGGAAAAGACTTAGCGCTAAGCGGTTTATCGAGGGGGTCCCATAGCCCCAACCGTGTGAGGAACGCATAATCAAGGAACATAACACCTGTTTATACGGTTCCTAGGGCGGCATGAGTGGAACAAATCACCGAGCAAGAGGCTCAGCCATCCACCCATTACCAATATATAGATGATTTCATTTAAGAGTTTATATAGTGTGATATCCCAACAAGCTTCAACATGAAGCAAGAATCTTCAAATCTTCTCCTGCAACTAGCAATGCTATAAGAGGGGCTGAGCGAAGCCTACGTAGCCAAACAAAGGTTTGCATAGGTTGGGTGGTTAAACAGGTTCATGGTTACAATAGGAGGCTGACAAACAAACATGGGCATCGAGGCAATAAGCTAAAGAGCGAGACTTCTAGCAATAGGTAAAGATAGTAATGATATCTGGGTCAGGTCATCTTGCGTGTCGAGTCGTCGATGGGTTCGTAAGACGGCTCCTCGTCCTCAACCTCGGTAGTAACCTCGTTCTCGTACTCTGTCTCGGCTTCCGGCTCTACTCAACACAAGAACACACGAGGCAAGAAATCAAACAAGGTGCAATGCGCAAACTACAGGATGCATGTATGATGCACCGCAGATGCACTTAGGATGCATGACATGACAACATAGGAAGCACAGAGAAAACAGCACAAGAACAAGACAATTTACTCAAGCAAGTAGGATGCAATACAAGTCTATTTAGGTTGCAAAACATGGCAACATAGGAAGCACAGAGAAACAACACAAGAAACATCAGGTTTAAAAGAGGCCGGAAACTACTTAAGACAATCCGGTAAGTCCTCATATGCATAGTTTGAAATTAGTCCAGAACTGAACAAACCTTTAGATAAAGTTGTTAAACAGCAAGTTAACATGCATCATGATGATCTACACGAAATTCTAGTCAAGTTTCATATAAAGTTTGTTTAAAACGGAGCTACGGTCTAGAAGATATGATCAAAACAAGATAAGCATGGCATCGGTGCAAAATGGACCCAAGCATCAAGCAAACATACTCCAAACATGTTAACAAGATTATATTATAAATCTACATGCAAAAACACACATGTTTCATGCAGAGCACGCTCAAAACGGAGCAACGGACTAAAAGATACACCCGAAACAAGAAACAATGCAAAGCTGAAATTAACAGCCACATAGCAACTTTGGAGCAAGAAATATATACTCTACAGCACTCAAACATGGTGACAAGAAGCATGAACATGATGTAGACATATCCTACAGCAAACAACTTCATTGGAGCATCTCCATAGGAGGCATGGATCAATAGCAACAAGCTACAACATTTTGATCATGACACTAAAAACCTGACAGTAATATTTTATAGCAAATTGGGAGCAAGAATTAAATATGCTACAGCAACCCAAATGAGCATGTGACGGCATTGATGGATAGCCAACAAAATATACAGCAAGGAATGATCAATGGACACCCCAAAACTAACATGGATTTGCCTAGAACAACAAGCAAACATAGCATCCGGATATTACAGATTCCAGACTTAGTGAAATTTCACTAAGTGTTAAAACAACAATATTATCATGGCATGTTTGTTAGCATGTTTAAGTCACCTCAAAGCATAACATGGCAAGTGGTTTGCACCACAGCAAAGAACACATGATGGGGAGTCCAAAACATATGAACATGCAACAAGGGGACAAACACAACAATAGCAACGAGCTCCTCAACTAGGCATCTCGTAACAAGTTTAAAAACCTAACAGCCACATGCACTTTTGCAAAAGGGATAAACATGACAATATGAACTCTAAATGCATGATATAGCAACCAACATGTAGAGCATCTCATGATGAACATTTGGACATATCATTTGCTTCATTTGGATAAACATGCACCAAGTTATCACATCTCAAACATGGCATGAAAACAACCAATAGTAGCAGTTTATATCATATAGCACTCTTGTCATGAAGATTAAGACATCTAGATGGACTCTAACATGCCTGACACAAAGGAACGAAACGTAGTACACATCACCACGATCATTTTGACATATTACATGCACAAAACGGACAAGCACAGTAAAAGTTATAGCCATTACAATAATGCATCAGACAACAAAAACAACAATTGACCTAGCAAAAAAATAGAGGAACCACCTCGCGGGTCAACGGCGGAGCGGGTTCGGGTCAACGGGCGCCGGGTTGGAGCGGGTCCGCAAGCGAGCGGGTCGCGCCCGTTAGGGTTTTTGGCCCGGCGGCTCGATCAGATCGGCCGGCTGCTCGATCCCAGGGCGCCCGGCGGCGAGGCTTGGAGGAGGCCGGGGCTCGGCGGCTCCCGATGCGGCGGCGAGGCAGCTCGCTCCCGGTGGCGAGCTACGGGCCCGGAGGAGAGCTGCGGGCGGCGGGATCTAGGCGGCGGCGACGAGGCTTCCGGGCGGCGAGGCGGCGGGGTAAGGCGAGCTGGGCGAGGCCGGCGGCGACCTGTCGCCGGGGCGGCGGCGGCGCGCCCTACCGGTGGCGGGGCAGGCGAAGGAGGAGATCGGCGGAGGGGCGCGCGGGGGCGCGGCCCGGGACGGCGGCGGCGGCGGGCCCGCGTCGGGCCGGGCGGGCCGGCGCGGTGGGACGGCGGTGGTTCCACGTGGCGCCTGCGGAGAGGCCGGAGGCGGCGGCGGACACGCCCGGCGCTGCGGGAGGAGGCAGAAATTATGGTTTGGACGAGAAAAATGGAGGGGTGGACGTTTTTATAGGCACAAGGAGCTAGGAGACTCCAAATGGAGATCGGTTTTCGGCCACGCGATCACAATTCGACGACCGAGATGATGGGAATGGTTGTGCTGGGTTGGTGGGCTGTTGTGGAGGGGGTCTTGGGCCTCAAAGAAGAGGTTCTTTTAGCTCAGGAGGTTAACCGTTGTAGTACTAAACGAACTCCAAACGCGACGAAACTTGACAGGCGGCCTACACGTACCAAAATAACAACACACGACAAGTCTCACGCCAATCCAGAAACGTTACACGGCCACACACGAAAGAAGGACTCGGGGATGCCACGGGCACGTGTGAGAGCGTCGGAACTCGAAACGGACAACGGGAAGAGCCGAGTGGGACCGGATGCAAATGACAACACAAATGCAATGAAATGCACATGACAACATGACATGGATGAAATGCACATACGCACATGACAAAACGAAGAATCCGAAAATAAAGAAGAACCCGGAAGGAAATGATGAAGCCAAAGTTATATATTGCCATATAGGGAAAGTGTTACATCCGGGGCATTACGCACACCTACACAAATAAATCTTTGGGTGGAGCTTGGTTAGGATGGTGGACCGAGGTATGCAATCGTTAATAAGACTCAATGATGTTATAAATGATTCGCAATTTGCCAAAATAACAAGAAGACCAATAGCTACAATGGTACACAGAAACACACGCGCAAAAGAGATAAAATGCGGTCATGCAAACCAATGGTGAGCGGTAAATGCTCTTGTTGCACAACACTAGAGAGACGCTAGCACGATTGCACTATAGAAGGATACGAGACTTGTGCACGACCTACTAGGCAAAAATGCAACGACCTCTATCCCAAGTATGATATATGTTTGTTGTTTCTATGCAATGATCCAAGACGATCAAGTATGATACCATATGATATGATATGTGTGGCTGCAATGCTATGGTTCTTGCTTAAAAGCTCATTGCTTATCTTTTTATTTTGCTTACAAGCTTGGTTGGCTCTTTGTCTTTGAGCTCTTTTGCTAGGGTACTTATGCGATTCTTTTCGAACCAAGATAGCAATTGTGTATTTGCTATGGCAACCTTGTGGCACAAGAGATGATGATAAGATGGCACTATGACTTGTATTATGATATGTTGTCGCTCAATGGTGTCTAATGTGCACAAGTGTCGTTGCCCGGCAATACTCGAATGGCTAGTCTCGAAGGGAAAGCTACGCAAAATGGCCGAAAACTGATGAAATTCAGTGTCGTCAGGGTTCAGCGGACGTCCCGGTGGTTGGCCGGTCGTCTGGTCGCCGGACGTCCTGTATTCTGGCGGTCGTCCGGTGCCTGGGCGATTTCGGGCTCGGGCAAAACTGCTAGGGTTCGTGGTAAGGGTGGCCAAATTGGTCAAAATTGGCCGAATTTGTGGGGGACAAATGGTGGAAAGATGGGGGGAAACTAGATCCACTCATGGCAAAGCAAATACATGGATCGAATCCAAAAAAACTTTGTCAAATCAACAAATCACAGAAAAACAAATTTAGGGCTATTTTTGTGGGGAATTTTCGAAATTGTGACAAAATCAACAAAACAAGGCTGGAAAACAAGGGTAGGGGCTCCAAATTCATGAGAAAACTAGGCTCTTGATACCATATGATGCGGGGCTAACCGGATTCTAGGTTGATCTTTCACGATTGGAGGGATCCCCGAGGATGAACACGAAGAACACGAGGGGAAATCATGAGGGGAAACGAGCGAAAACACTCAAATCAATAAGAATCGATCACACATGTGCTACATCCTCAATACAACAAGATACACGGTCCAAATCCAACAAAGTAAAGATACAAGGTAGCTAGTTCATCACCGTGAGGAGGTCTTGAATCCGCAAGGGATCTTCCCGTTAGGGGTCTTGAATCTGGTGTGGATCTTCTCCGTAGAGGCCGTGGTCTCTCGTGGAGTAGAACTACGATGGATGACCAATGCTCTAGGTCTCAAATGAGCTAATACAAAGCTAACCCTAATAAGAGGTAGGTGGAGGAGTATAAATAGTTTAGGGGATGCAAAATGGGCCTCGGCCCAGGAGTAAACGGCACGCACATGGAGCGGACGTCCGCTGGGCACTAGACGTCCGGTGGCTCATGAGGCACCAGACGTCCGGAAGTCCTCGGGTGTGTGCTATTTTGTTCTGTCGTGGGATTACGGGCGTCCGGAGGAGGCAGGACGTTCGGTCGTCGGTCGTCCGGAGCCTGGGATGCGTCGGACATCCGGTGTGGGCCGGTCGTCAAGAGCCTATAGCTCTTCGGGCAGCTTCTGTTGGTCGTTGAACTTGCCATCCTTGCCACCTTGTCCAGTGGGTGTAGCTACACCGTGGCCTTCATCCGAGCACCTGATCATGCATAAAGTATCCTTCTTAGGTAGTAGCCATGTCTCGAGCGGTGAAAGTGGTATTTCGGAGAGGAGCGAGTTCACCTTATCTTCGATAGCCCTTGCACAAGCTCTTGTCATTGGTCCACGTGGCATGTCCATGGGGATGCTTGAGGGATGCTCCACTTCAGAAGGTGCTTCCCATGGGGAGCAACTTGGGCGAATGAAACCACTGGCAAGAGATTTGTCGATTTCCTCCTTAAGCTCAATGAGTTCATGAGGCCGCATCTTGTATGGTCATTTGGCTATAGGAGTGGTGCCTGGTTTTAAGTCAATGATGAACTCAACAACTCTAGCAGGGGGCATCCCTAGAATTTCTTCAGGAAAGACGTCTTGGAAGTCGTGTACAACGGGAATGTTTTCAATGCCCTCGAGTGGCGCAGCGTTCAATGCATTCAATGCATAAAGACGTGCATCGGCATTCTGAATTAGATGAGCATTGTAGCTTATTATTTCATGGAAGGGTGTAGCAGATGGACTGTGTTGGTGGCGCAAACTATAGAAGCAGTATGCACTTTTTGCCAATCCATTTCCAGAATGAGGTCGATGTTGTACGACTTCAGGATAATGGGAGAGGCATAGAAATCCAACCATTCGATTTTAACGGGAATGTTGTGACAGTCCATGGAGGTTTGACATTGGCCGGCATGGGTTTTTACCACTACCGAAGTGTTCATTTCTTCACATCTAATGTCGTGCTTATATGCAAAATCTTCTGACATGAATGAATGCGATGCTCCTGAATCAAATAAAATAGACGCAGGTACTGAATTAACAAGGAGAGTACCCATCACAGTAGCAAGCTGGTCTCGAGCTTCATTGAGATCAACATGGTTATCCTGAGCATGACCATAAGGCCTAGCATTGTTGTTGTGGGGATGATTGTTCACACGACCAGCTGCAGGCAATGCAAGCTGGTTCTGATTCTGGAAGAAGTTCCTGGAAAGGTGTCCTAGTTGACCACACTTGTAGCACATACCATCATTGGGGGTGGGAGCAGGAGCTCGGGGAGGTGCAGCTGGAAGTCTTGGCTGCCTAGGTGGTGGAGGCAGACGAGGTGCAACATAGGATTGTCTTGGAGCAGGTGCAGCTGGATGGTACACAGTGTTGGGAATCCAGATCCTACCCTTCTGCGAGGGAGGGCCCGAAGATTAGCTAGTGTCACGGTTGCGCCTGAGAGAGCTCTGGTGTTCCTGCAGACTAGTTTCAACCTGGATGGCCTTGTTCGCCAAGGTGGAGAAATCTCCAAAGTCATGCACAAGGAGTGCCAGCTTGATTTCAACTTGATGTCCATCGCGGAACTTTTTCTATCTACGAGCATCAGCGGCAATGTCTTCTTCAGCATAGCGGGATATGTCCAGAAACTCCGGCTGATAAGCATCCACAGTCTTGTTGCCCTGGGTGGGATTGTAGAACTCACATTTCTTCCTATCCATGATTCCCTAAGGAATGAAGCGGGCACAGAAGCTAGCTTGGAATTCCGGCCAAGTGATGATTGTTCCAGCAGGCATTGTACGCTTGTGGTTATCCCACCATTGAGGAGTGGGACCCTTCAGATAGCATGCCACAAAGGTGACATGGTTGGCAGGGGCTACTCTGGCAGACTCCAGCTCAAAAGCAATGTCACGGAGCCAGTCATCAGCATCGAGTGGCTGAGTTGAGCTACGGTAGACGATAGGGTTGAGGCGATCAAAGTCCTGCAGTGTTACTGCACCTGGTTGTTGATGCACGTTGGGGCGAGGAAACTGAGCCATCATATTCTCCATGAACTAGCAATTCAGCTCAAACTGTGGCATCATACCGTCCATGTATTCAGGCGGTGGTGGGGCGTGCACACCACGACCAGGGCCAGCTGGTCTAACCATCCTGGTAATATATAAAAGGGGTAGTTCAGCATTAATAAATTTGCAAATACAAGAATCATTCATGAATGAAACATGCATAATGAAAGGAGCACGTAAGATGCTACATTGTAGTTGGCATATATTACAAAAGGGGTCATGCATAGAGTTCAGTACACACAGTTCAGTACATAGACTAAGGACATCATAGGCGGCACGCAGGTTCGCGACGAATGCATCTAATACCAATAAGTAAGACTACATCGGTCCTAGGCAAAACTGTGGAGGTAGGTGTAGCCTGACAGCTGGTAGCGCTGTGACGGGAAGTCCTCCACGCCAGCAGCCTGGGGGCCGTGGATACTCTTGTGCAGAACCCGACGTCCAGTGGCAACTGAGGACCAAGTGCGGGAGCGTAGCCTCCCACCTCTGGCCAACCGACACCAGGAGGCATCACGGTCCTAGCTGGGTACATCGCAGTAGGCGGCAGCTTTCCAGATCGGACAAAGGGATGCAACATCGTCAAGGCGCGGTAAAGGTGTCGACGGGTGGTGTATAACTCGTGGCGAAGAGGTCGGTTAGGTCGATCCAGCCCATCAGCATGCAGAACAAGGTTCTGATGATGGAAGGGGTCTCGGGTGACAGTGGCGTACGCAGCAGTGTAGTATCCCTCCGCTCCATTGCCAGAGGCGATAGAAATGTGCCTGAAAGGGGAAGTGGCCAATGTCAGATACTCTCCACGAAGACGTGCCAGAGCAGCGTAAGTAGCATCATGAACTGACATATCGATGGTCACTCCAACACCATGAGCGGTGTGCAGCACAGTAGAAGAGTTATATTCACGAGAGTAGAGGTGGAAAATGGCACGATACTACTCCTGGTTAAAGTCCTGGTACTGCTCGTACACGGTGTACTCACGGTGCCAGCGATAACCCAGATAGGTCATCATCTCGGCTAGCACTATAGGTGATCCTGAGGCTCCAATGGCCAGCATGTGGCGCACGACCTGCCTCGTGGGTTCCATATGAGAACAAAGATGTTTCAAAGGAGTCAAATGACAGTGTGTGGGATTATTCAATATACTATTCTAAGAAATAACTATGGCTTATCCAACTTTGGGTTGAGTGCGGTCTCGTGATCCTAATGTTAGAGTTAGTAAATTCGTTTAACCCAAATAGGAGAGAATTCAGAGTCCCGGAGTAAAGATCAAGGAGTAAAAGAACCTAATACCACCCAAATGGTGACGTGCGCCCGTAAGCCACACAACCATGTTAGTAAAGTTTTGCAATGTCTAGACTCGATTTCGACAAAGGAGTGTGGAAGGGGGATTCCTACAGGGAGTCGGCTCTGAGACCAAATTGTGACACCCCCGATTTGACAGTACACTAATCATGCACGCAAATGTGTACAACCAAGATTAGGGACTCATTGGATGATATCACAACACAACTCTAAGAGTAAAAATAAGTCATGCGAGCTTCATATTACAAGCCATGGGCCTCGAAGGCTCGAATACAAGTGCTCGATCATAGACGAGTCAGCGGAAGCAACAAATATCTGATTACAGACATAAAGTTAAACAAGTTGTCATAAGATGGCTAGCACAAACTGGGATACTGATCGAAAGAGGAGCAGGCCTCCTGACTGGGATCCACCTAAACTACTCCTGGTCATCGCCGGCAGACTGAACGTAGTAGTAGGCGCCTCCGGTGTAGTAGGAGTCGTCGTAGGTGGCGTCTGGCTCTTGGGCTCCACCATCTGGTTGCATCATCAGAGAAGAAGGAACATAAGGGGCAAAAGGGGGAGCAAAACAACCGTGAGTACTCATCCAATGTACTCGCAAGCAAGGATCTATACTACATATGCAATGTTAAGAATGATATGGGTAGTACTATGGTCTGATGTAATGCCCAGGATGGGACTATATCTCCTACGTGTCGAGGCACGACTTAAAGATATAAGCCCATTCTGGAATGATCGCAAGTTTGGTACCTTTGCACATCTCATGTAAAAATAGGGATGAAAGCGGAAAAGATAGTTGGCTTACACTCGCCACGTCACACAATTCATTACATATCCAAACATCATTCAAAACATCACAACCCGTCTACGGGTAAAGATCCAAATGAAAGATACCAAACATACATTAAACCACATGTCTGAATCGCCCCTAGTAGAAACCTCTACTGATCGTCGGGATAGTGCACATAGTAACGGCTACGGTCCTCGTCGTACTCCCAGTACAGCTCGGTGCCATCACTTGAATAGATCGCCTGAGTAGCTGCATCTGGTGTGGTGTAGAGTCTGTGAGCCACAGAGGACTCAGCAATCCCGTTCCCGGGTAACACAACTATCTAAGCCTTGGGTGTGGAACAAGGTTGAAGTAAGAATAAGAGGTTGCAGCAGCACTAGCACTAACTTACGTAAAAGAGAGCGAGAAGAGAAGTGCCTCGGACGAAAGATGATCACGAAGTGATCCTAACTAAACAAGTCAAACATAACCCCACCGTGTTCACTTTCCGAACCCTTTCGGAAAATGACCGTCACGGTACTCATGCTGGTAGTGTATTCTGAACATGGTGTCAAGTTTTCTACAACCCGATATTAAAAAATTCCCATCTGCCACATAACCGCGGGCACGGCTTTCGAAAGTTCATAACCCTGCAGCGGTGTTCCAACTTGGCCCATGACAAGCCCACGATCCGCGGAGTCGCAACTCCAAGGTGGGAAGGCCCGAGTATCCTCGGATTCTCGTGCTCAAGATAATCCGACTAAGGTAAGGCTAATCCAGCAAATCCTCCCGGCGTGCCGACACCCTGACAATAGCCGCGCGTATCTAGTCTCAGGCCACGACCGGATGGGCGAAGCTACGGGTTTTTACCAGACCTCGGGTTCCCCCAGGGTGGCCCCGCAGGCTCCCCGTTTCGGACCAACACTCATGTGGAACACTGGCCCGGGGTTGTTGATTAAGAAGAGGGTTAATTACTCCCTATGCAAGTTTTTAGTTATTAGGCAAATAGTACCAATGTTGGGACTTGCTGGAAAAGACTTAGCACTTAGCGGTTTATCGAGGGGGTCCCATAACCCCAACCGTGTGAGGAACGCATAATCAAGGAACATAATACCGGTTTATACGGTTCCTAGGGCGGCATGAGTGGAACAAAACACCAAGCAAAAGGCTTAGCCTTCCACCCATTACCAATATATAGATGATTTCATTAAGAGTTAAAATAGTGTGATATCCCAACAAGCTTCAACAAGAAGCAAGAATCTTCAATCTTCTCCTGCAACTAGCAATGCTATAAGAGGGGCTGAGCGAAGCTTACTTAGCCAATCAATGGTTTGCATAGGTAGGGTGGTTAAACAGGTTCATGGTTACAATAGGAGGCTGACAGGAAAAACATGGCATCGAGGCAAAAGCTATAGAGCGAGACTTCTAGCAATAGGCAAAGATAGTAATGTTATCGGGGTCAGGTCATCTTGCCTGAAGAGTCGTCGATGGGATCGTAAGTGGGCTCCTCGTTCTCAACCTCGGTAGTAACCTCGTTCTCGTACTCGGTCTCAGCTTCTGGCTCTACTCAACACAAAACACACAAGGCACGAAATCAACAAGATGCAATGCGCAAAACACAGGATGCATGCCTGATGCACTAAGGAGGCACTACAGATGCACTTAGGAAGCACAGAAAGTCAACATAGGAAGCACAGAGGTACAGCACAAGGAGCATGGCAATATGCATCAAGAAAATTACTTCAAAACAAGCTAACAAGAGGATATTATGAATCTACATGCAAAATCACGCAGGTTTCATATAGGACTTTCTCAAAACGGAGCAACAGGCTAAAAGATACACCCGAAACAATAAACATGGCAAAGCTGAAACTAACAGCCACATAGCAACTTCGGAGCAAGAAATAAATAGTCTACAACACTCAAACATCATGGCAAGAAGCATGAACATAAAGTAGACATATCCTATAGCAAACAATTCCATTGGAGCATCTCCATAGGAGCCATGGATCAATAGCAACAAGCTATAACATTTTGAACATGACAACAAAATCCTGACAACAGTATTTTATAGCAACTTGGGAGCAAGAACTAAATATGCTACAGCCACCCAAATGAGCATGTGAGAGCATGAATGGATAGCCAACAACATATACAACAAGGAATCATCAAGAGTCACCCCAAAACTATCATGGATTTGCCTAGAACAACAAGCAAACATGGCATCTGGAAATTACAGATTCCAGACTTAGTGAAATTTCACTAAGTGTTAAAACAGCAGTCTTATCATGGCATGTTTGTGAGCAAGTTTAAGTCATCTCAAAGCATAACATGACAAGTAGTTAGCACCACAGCAAAATACACATGACGGGGATTCCAAAACATCTAAGCATGCATCAAGGGGACAACCACATCAATAGCAACGAGCTCCTCAACTAGGCATCTCGTAACAAGTTTAACAACATAACAGCCACAAGCACTTTTGCAAAGGAGATAAACATGGCAAGATGAAATCTATCATGCAAGCTAAAGCAACCAACATGTAGAGCATGACATGATGAACATGTGGACATATCATTTGCTTCATTTGGATAAACATGCTCCAAGATATCACATTGCAAACATGGCATGAAAACATCTAATACTAGCAGTTTATAACAAGTAGCACTCTTCCCATGAAGATTAAGACATCTAGATGACCTCAAACATGTATGGCACAATGGAACAAAACATTGTACAAGTCACCACGATCATTTTGACATATCATATGCTCAATTCGGACATGCACAGTAAAAGTTATCATCATCACAAAACTGCATCAGAAACTGAAAAACTGGGGACTTAGAGGAAAAAAACGGAGTCAACCTTGCGGGTGGTCAAACGGGTCGCGGGTCCGGGTCTGGAGCGGATCGGGCGCTGCGGCTCGGGCGGACGGAGTCAACGGGCTGCCGGGTCGAAGCGGGCAGGACCCGCGGATCTAGGCTTCGGCCCGTTAGGGTTCCTCGCTAGGAGGTCCCGATCGGATCGGCCTGGGCGCTGGCAGCCTCGAGGGCCCGATGCGGCGGCTGTCGAAGGGATCTGGGCGGCGGCCCTTCCCGGCGCGGCGGCCGCACGAGGGGAAGCCGGGCGCGGCGGCGGAGGAGGGCCCAGCCGGCGGGCGAGGGGCGGCGGCCGGTCGCCGGCGAGGAGGCGGCGGGGCGGTAGCCTGAGGCGGCGTGGAGGCGGTCCGGCGGCGGTGCAGCCTGAGAAGGGGCGAGGCGAGGTCCTCCGGCGACCCGCCGGAGTCGAAGAAGACGAGGCGGCGGCGGAGGCTCGGAAGCACGGCGGCGACGAGTCGGAAGCACGGCGGCGACGAGTCGGAAGCACGGCGGCTAGGTCGGAAGCACAGGTGCAGCGAGGTTGAAGACGAGGTCGGAAGCACGGCGGCTCAACGGTGGAAACACCGCGCGTCAACGGTGGAAGCACCGCGCGGCAGAGGTGGAAACATTAGGGTTTCTGGACGCAAAAATTGGAGGGGTGGACGTTTATCTATGCACAAGGAGCTAGGCTTGTCCAAAGGTTTTCGGCCACGAGATCACAAGTGAACGGCCTAGATGAAGGGATGGGTTTGAGTTGGGTTGGTGGGCTGTTGGAGGGGTTTCTTGGGCCTCAAAGAGGAGGTACTTTTAGCCCACGAGGATTACTATTGGAGCATCAAACGAACTCCAAACGCGACAAAACTTGACAGGCGGGTTACACATACCAAAACAACATCGCATGACAAGTCTCACGCCAAACCGGAAACGTTACACGGCCAAACACAAAAGTAGGCCTCAGGGATGCCACGGGCACGTGAGAGAGCTCCGGAACTCGAAGCGGACAACGGGAAGGAACGAGTGGGACCGGATGCAAATGACAACACAAATACAATGCAATGCACATGACGACATGACATGGATGAATGCACACACGCACACGACAAAAAGGATAAAAACCCGAAAAGACGTAGAACCCAGAATGGAATTGATGAAGCCAAAGTTATATATTGCCAAAAGGGAAAGTATTACATCCGGGGCATTACATCTGAACTACAGAAAGCCAAAATAAAGGGGGGATAGCTAATCCTATCGAAGACTACCCTTCTGGTCGCCTCCATCTTGCAGCAGTAGATGAGAGTAGATGGTAAGTTCACTATGGAACATCGTATAGCATAAACCTACCCGGCGATCCTCCCCTCGTAACCCTGTGGGAATGCAATCACCGGGTTGTCTCTGAAACTTGTATGGGTGTGTTTTTTTAAGTATACAGTTCTAGTTATCATGAGGTCAGAGTACTACTCTGGGTCGTCCTTTTACAGAGGCACACGGTTGTTCGAATAGTTTAACTTCCCTGTAGGGGCACACCACATTTCCCAGCACGCTCAATCCCCTCTGGCTGGACACACTTTGCCGGGTCATGCCCGGCCTCGAAAGATCAACACATCACAGCCCTACCTAAGCACAGAAGAGAGGTCAGCATGTCGGTCTAAATCCTAAGCACGCAGGGGTCTGGGCCCATCGCCCATTGCACACCTACACGTTGCGTACACGGCCGGAGAGCAGACCTAGCAACCTCCATTTCAAAGGAAGTTACGTTATGCGGTCCAACCCGGCGCACGCCGCTAAGTCGCTGATGTCAAGAAGGTTTCGGCTGATACCACGACGTCGAGAGCCCATATATAATCCCACGTAGCTGGTTAGTGCGTATAGGCTAGAGGCCAGACTCAGATCAAATATCCAAACTGGTTAAGTGTGTTATTATGAAATAATAGCGGACAACGACCAGGGCCAGGCCCACCTGTCTCCTAGGTAGTCATGACCTACCCTATCGCTCCCCCACAAAGATCCACACAGAGGGCCATCGGGACAAAGGTCCTTTCAGCCCCCAATCCGCGAATCACTCGCGGGTACCCTTCGAGCCAACCCGACTTTAGTCACAACATGTATCATGTATAATGTGTATATAGTACATACCCGTGATCACACCCAAAGTGATCACGGCCCGATAGAATAACATGACAGACGGACAAGGGTGTAGGGCCACTGATGGAATACTAGCATCCTATGCTAAGCATTTAGGATTCCAGTCAAAGGTATCAATAGTTGTAGCAACAATGACATGCTATACAGCAGAATAGGATTAATCGAAAGCATTAACATGCTACACTACTCTAATGCAAGCAGTAGAGAGAGCAATAGACGATATCAGGTTGATCAAAGTGGGGCTTGGCTGGAAGCTCGGCAGCGAAGGAGGGGTCGTCAACATCGTAGTCGATAGGGGCAGCAGCAGCGTCGGTCTCGTAGTCAACCGGAGAGAGGAGGGGGAAGAAACAATGAATACAATGCAAACAGGTGCATGGCGATGCATGACATGACATACAACGGTGCTAGGTGTGCCCTAACGCAGTACCGCGTGCTACTGGCGAAGGGGGGAAACATCCGGGAAAATATTCCCGGTGTTTGACGTTTTCGGACAAACGGACCGGAGGGGGAAAGTTGCATTTTCGCTATGCTAGGGTTGTGTGGCTGGCGAACGGATTGCGCATTCGGATCCGTCTCGAAATTCTGAGCAACTTTCATGTACAAAGTATTTTCATCCGACTTACGGATTATTTTATATTAATTTATAAAGATTTAATCATTTTCTGGAATTATTATTAATTAGTTAATACGAAAATTAGGTTTACTGAGTCAGCATGATGTGAGCAGTTAGCAGTGCATTTGACTTGGTCAAATTGAAATGTGGGTCCCACTTATCATATTCTCATTAACCTTATTAACAGATTAATTAGGTTAATTATCTATTTAGGTTAATTAATCTTAAATAGTTTAATTAAGCAAAGTTAATTAACTATTAAATTTATTAATTAATTAATTAATTTTATTATTAGTTTTTTCTTTTTCTTTTACGTTTTCGGCTGTGGGCCCCGGTTGTCATAGGCCAGGGCCTTAATGGGCACGGGCAACCGGGCTGTGGGCGCACGGTTGCGGAGCGACCCCCTAACGGGCGCTCGCCCGCAGGGATGCGGCGGGGCGAGGCCAGTGACCAAGGCGGCTGTGGTGGCCAGCCAGCCTGGGGGGTGGCGGAGTGTGGGCTGTTGACGAATGGGCGCGGTGGGGCGGCGGCGGCCGGAAAGGCAGAGCGGCGCGGCAGCAACAACCATAGGGAGTGGCGGGGCGAGTGTTGCACATGGCCGTGCAAGCGGGTGGAGATGGGAGCGGTGCACCAGGGCGGCCAAGGGCAGCGCGGTGCAGCGGGCAGAGGGAACGGCAGGCGTCGGTGGCAGAGAGGCGGCCAGGGCAGCGGCGGCGGCCGGAGCTAGCGCGAAACGAGCAGGCGTGGGGCGCGGGTGCGGTTAGGTGGGGTGAGCGACGGAGGTGACCGGCAGGAGTGGGACAGGTGTGGGCGGAACCGAGCGCGTGCGCATGCGGCAACGCGGCGGTGCGAGTTGCTGTGTGGGCGCAGCACGGGCGCGGTGCGTGTGCGTGCAGAGGAGTCGGGGATGGGTGTCGCGGCGAGCAGTAGCGGTGGCATAGCCAGAGCGATGGCGAAGGAGGGAGGCAGAGGAGAGCGCTCATGTGCGCTGTAGATGTGCGGGTCGGCGAGGCGCGAGGAAGCCGTTTGGGGAGGAGGTCGGGGATGGCGAGCAGTCCGGCGAGGCGGCGAGGGGCTCCGGCGGTGAGGTTCTCGTGCGGCAGCGACGGGTTCGATCCCGATCCAGAACTGGATCGGGGGGAACTGTAGCGACCAGACCTCAAACAGTCTGATCTCTGTGCATCAGTGTCATCCCTGGATCAGTAATGCTGACACGCATAGTACTCGAAGGATTTATAACAGAGTAGCAATCACACACTTATTACATCGATAGTCCAACGATGAATTTATTACAAATAATATGGCTGAAGGCCATCTAACACGATAACAGTGGAAGGCATGGAAGATAAGTGAGTCCATCAACTCCAGCGGCATCACTGAGTATAGAACCACGACCTAAAAGGGCATCTTACTCGTCGTCTGAAAAGTCTGCAACATGAAACGTTGCAGCCCGAAAACGGGTCAGCACATGGAATATGCTGGCAAGGTAACACAAGAGAATGCAATGAAAGTAAGACTATACTATATGCATATATGGCTGGTGGAAAGCTCTATGGTTAAGTTTTGCGTAAAGCCAATTTTTCCCTACTTCAAAGGAATAGATTTTAATTAACTATCATGGTAGTTGAAACATCGTTGAGAAGATAGACATCCTCTCAACCCCAATTAAAATAATCATTAAACCCAACAATATTAAATTAGAGTAACATGATGAGATGCACATGAAAATCCAAGTACTAGATACTCAAGACGTCCATAACCGGGGACACGGCTAATCATGATCAGTTTGTACACTCTGCAGAGGTTTGTGCACTTTTCCCACAAGACTCGATCGCCTCCGTTTGGTTTCTCGCACTGCATGGTGTTTGAGAAACGGATGACCGAGACATAGTCTTTCAGAAGCGCTAGCACCTTAGGATCGGGCAGACCGTACCAACCTACACCCCCTACATCTACTAGTCCACCACTGTAAGAGTTCGCACGACTTATTCATACTATGCTAGAGCCCATAATAGCATTGTGGGTGCACACGGAAGTTTCTAGTATGAATAATCTCATGATCCCTTTGAGCCTGGGTGGCGGTCCAAAAGAAAAACAGGCAATCACTGGAATACCCAGGTGCCTCAATCCACCCAGATGTGTATTAATGTTGCCACCTTAAGTTGAACCATTAATTAACAAACTCACATCTGTCATGGATTTCACTCACCCAATCCACGTCTACGAGCATGGCATGTCCTAATAGCAAACGTAGATGTAACTCCCAAAGGTTTGAATGTAATGCAGGTAATATGTACTACCTCAATCTACTTCCTAGTCCGACAAGTTAATTGATCCTACTCATGCAAAGTGTGAGGGCTGGACTAATGCAATGAAAACTGGGTAACTGGAAAGTATGATCAAAGTGTTACTTGCCTTGCTAATGATCCGCAAAACCTAGAGACTCAAAGTAGCAAGCGGCGCACTCCGGGTACTCTATCGCAATCAAACAAGCACACAATAAGTACTTAAATAATGCACGGGTAGAACTCAAATAAGAGATCTAACCAGAAAGTTCTACTTAAGAACTCCGGTTTGCTAAAAGAATCAACTCGAAAGAGGCAACGAAACTCAAACTGCAAAAGAAACGAGCTCCGGTTTACTAGTTGGCCTAAAGTCACATTTTACAGTAGACAAAATCTTGTTCCAGTTGATTAAACGTAAAGAGGGCTTCGAGACGAAGATCTGGGATTTTGAATCACCTGATTCCGACTCTCGAGCGAAAAGAAAAACGAAAAACAAGATCAGGGGAGAAATCGCGATCGGAATAACCGCGGATAAATACCGCGAAAAAAAACAGACGAACAGGCTAACGAACGAACGTTCGCTGTGTGCGGTTAACTAACGAAAACTGTTCGTTAAAACGAACGTACGGACGAACGTCCGCTAAATAACTAAACCGACGGAAAAAACGAACCGATCTATTCTAAATAAAAAAATAGATCTAGGGTTTTCCTAAAAAAAACGATCGGTCTTTTGGAGAAAACCGATGGCGGCGGCGCTTGCTACCTCAGCGACGGCGGCGAAGTCCGGCGGCTCCGGCGGCGGGGCGGCGACGGCGCGGCTCGGGGCGGCGGCGCGGCGCGGTGCGGGCGGCGGAAGGCGGCGGCGCGGGGCGGCGAGGTGCGGCGCGGCGGCGGCGGCTGGCGGCGGGCCTGCGGCGCGGCTAGGGTTAGGGCTGGGGCGGACGCTGGGCTGGGGCGAAATGGGCCGGGGCGCTGGCTTATAAAGCCCAAAGTCCTACTCCTATAAGGATCCTAAGTCGGTTCCCTTTTTTTTTCTAAAAGAGTCCCGGCATAGAAAAACTAACGAAAGAAATACCAAACTGACTCCAAAATTCCCTAAATAAGTTTTCACCGTCCTCTAATAATATTTAGGACAAAGTGAACATTTTTCGGACCTAAATGCAATTTTGAAAAACGCGCATTTTTCCTATGCAAATAAATCCGCAAATAAATCCAGAAAAATACCAAAAGTGATTTTAACGTTTTTCCTCCAATATTTCTGTTATTTTGGAGAAGTTATATTATCTCCGCTCATATTTTGTATTTAGAAATATTTTTAGGAGAGAAAAATAATTAAAATCGCACTGTCCTCGTACCGGTATTCGAGCGAACTCAAATACGAAAACGGTAAAATTCCCAACTCTCTCCGTAGGTCCTTGAGTTGCTTAGAATTTCGAGGATCGCCACAAACAAAATGCAAAAAGAATGCAATGCAAGTATGATCTATGTATAACATTCCAAATTGAAAATTTGGGATGTTACAGGAACGAGGGGGAGTGTGGGCAGTCGGGTTAAGGTTTGGTAGTGGGAGGGTTATCCGGTGAGAGAGTGGGCCGGCCTGGTTGGCCCGATTGGCCAGCTGAGCCACGGTTGGCCCAATGGGGGGTTTTCTTTTCTTTTTATTTTGTTTTTATTTAGCAGTTTTTCTTTTACTTTTGTTTATTTTCCTTTTCTATCTTTTTTAGTTTAGGGTATTTAGGCGTTTTCTAAAAATGAGTTCACTGCAACACAATTACAACAATATTTGTCACATCCCGAACTTTTTTATTTTAAAGTTTGAGAATGTTTGATGTTTGTCATTAATTCAAATTTGAATTTGAATCGATTTGAACTACGCGAGATTTAAAGAACAGTGATCGTGGTGACGTGGCATTATTAGCAGAGTTTTACTGTAGCTTAATTATCCGGGCGTTACACGCACCCTGATGGAGTGTCAGATTTTGTGGCTAACACCAATGCTCAGTATAAAAATCAGTGTCGTAAGAACAGGCCATGGTATGGGGGTCCAACATTTAACCTTGAGGCAATGCTTAATGACCCTTTCCCAAAGGATAGTCTTCTTGGTAAGCCATCAAATCATGCCTGGAAAGATTGTTTCATATTCCGACAATACCGGAATTATAATCCGGGTCACGGTAATGATAATGGGCCACCGGGCAGGTCAGCATATGTGTCTCAAGGGCCTAGTTTTGGTGGCGGCGGCTCAACTCTGGTTTTCAAGGTCAAGGCCTCCAGGGTGGTTATAATCAACAATCCAGTCAGGGAAACCAACATCGAAATAATCAGTCAGGTTATCAAAGTAATCCAAAGCATCTCAATGGTGGTCAATATCATGTTTTCACTACGAGTCTATGCAAAAGGGATCAGAAGGTTCATAAGTGTATGGTTAATACAGTTGAGCCGACGGTGCTTTAGTATTTGAGATGGTCAGAATATCCAATCACATGGAGTCTGAGGATCACCCACCCCGAGTTGAGAATCCGGGTCATATGGCTTTGCTAGTAGACCCTCAAGTTGGGGGTTATAAATTCACTAAAGTACTAATGGATGGTGTTAGCAGTATCAACATTCTGTATTATGACACTTTCAGCCAGATGAATTTAACTAATAAAGATCTTAAACCGTCATCAACAGTTTTTCATGGAGTGGTGCCATTTAAGTTGGCATATAATGTTGGAAAGATTGCTCTGGAAGTCGCCTTTGGCACTGACTATGAATATAGGACAGAAACTTTTTGGTTTGAGGTGGTCAAGATCACAAGTCTGTATCATGATTTGTTTCGGCGGCAGGCTTATGCCATTTATAGTTCGAGCTTGTTATGTGTACTTGCAACTTAAGATGCCAGGGAAAAAAGGTGTGATCACGATCCACGGTGATCAAAAAATCGCTTTGGAGTGTGAGGAAGGAGATGCGGCTTATGCAGAGTCAGCTTGTGCCTCTAAGGAGTTAAAATTTATAAATATAATCTTGACCCGACAGATATGACCCCTTTGAAGAAGCCTAGCATTGAGCAAGAGCCGTTGTTGAAGTTTTAATCTGCCGATGATACCAAACAAGTGGATTTTGTTCCTGGCGACTCGTCACAACATTTTACATTAAGCGCCACTATGGAACCCAAATAGGAAGGCGCACTCATCGAGTTCATCCGGGAGAATCAGGACATTTTTGCATGGAAACCTTCTAACTTGCCAGGTGTACAGAGAGAACTCGCTGAGCATAGTATTAATATAGATCCTAAGTTTAAACAGGTCAAACAATTCCTCCATTGTTTCAATGAAGAGCGACGTAAAGCTATTGGAGAGAGGTGGCCCGGCTTTTAGCAGCTGGTTTCACTGTGGAAGTCTTTCACCCTGAGTGGTTGGCTAACCCCGTGCTGGTACTTAAGAAAAATGGCACGTGGTGTATGTGTATTGATTATACAGATCTTAACAAGGCATGTCCAACGGATCCATTTTCTCTCCTCCTTATCGACCAAATCATCGATGCAATGGTGGGTTGTGAGAGTTTGTGTTTTTTGGATGCATATTCTGGTTATCATCAGATCAAGATGGCAGTCAATGACCAAGAGAAGACATTGTTGATCACACCTGTTGGAGCTTTCTGCTATGTTTCTATGCCTTTAGGGCTTAAGTGTGCTCAGGCGACTTACCAGCGATCTGTCGCGCAACGTACATGCTTTTGTGGATGACATTGTGGTCAAATCTAGGAAGAAGGAGACACTTCTAGATGACTTAAAAGAAACATTTGACAATCTCCAGGTCTACAAGATAATGCTTAACCTGGCCAAATGTGTTTTTGGTGTGCCTGCAGGTAAGCTATTGGGTTTCCTAGTCTCAGAACGAGGCATCGAAGCTAACCCAGAAAAGATAAAGGCTATCACTTCATTGACTAAGCTAGCATGTGTTAATGATGTTCAACGACTAGAGGGTCGTGTTGCGGCTTTAAGATGGTTCATAAGTTTCCTATGAGAAAAGGCTCTGCCTTTATATCAGATGGTGAAGTATAAGAGCGGCTGAGAAAAGCGGTAACATAGCCAATGACTACGCCGGCGTGTGTTAATGATGTTCAACGACTAGAGGGTCGTGTTGCGGCTTTAAGACGGTTCATAAGTTGCCTATGAGAAAAGGCTCTACCTTTATATCAGATGGTGAAGTATAAGAGCGGCTGAGACGGTTCATAAGTTACCTATGAGAAAAGAGACATCATAGAACACACCATATCCAATAGAGTACGTTTGGACACACCATTACGCTCTGGTGTTCCAAGTGGCGTGAGCTGTGAAACAATTCCACATTGTCTTATATGCATGTTAAACTCGTAACTCAAATATTCACCTCCACGATCAGATCATAGAAACTTTATTTTCTTGTTATGATGATTCTCCACTTCACTCTAAAATTCCTTGAACTATTCAAATGTTTAAGACTTGTGTTTCATTAAGTAAATATACCCATATCTACTCAAATCATCTACGAAGGTATGAAAATGACGATATCCATCACGTACTTCAATACTCATTGGACCGCATACATCGGTATGTATTATTTCCAATAAGTCATTAGCTCACTCCATTGTTCCAGGGAATGGAGTTTTAGTCATCTTGCCCATGAGGCATGGTTCACATGTCTCAAATGATTCATAATCAAGAGATTCCAAAAGTCCATAAGCATGGAGTTTCTTCATGCGCTTTACACCAATATGACCTAAGCAGCAGTTCCACAAATATGTGGTACTATCATTATTAACTATGTATCTTTTGGAATCTATATTATGAATATGTGTATCACAACGATCGAGAATCATTCAGAATAAACCATTCACAAGGGGTGCATGACCATAAAAGATATTACTCATATAAATAGAACAACCATTATTCTCTGACTTAAATTAATAACTGTCTCGTAATAAACAAGATTCAAATATAATGTTCATCCTCAATGCAGACACTAAGTAGCAATTATTTAGGTTTAAAACTAATCCCGAAGGTAGATGTAGAGGTAGTGTGCCAAAGACGATCACATCAACCCTAGAACCATTTCCGATGTGCACCGTCACCTCGTCCTTAGCCAGTCTTCGTTTATTCTGTAGCTCATGTTTCGAGTTATAAATATTAGCAATCGAACCAGTATCAAATACCCATGCGCTATTACAAGCACTAGTAAGGGACACATCAATAACATGTATATCACATATAACTTTTTCACGTTGAGAGACTTCTTATCTACCAAGTACTTGAGGCAGTTCGGCTTCTAGTGACCATTCCCCTTCTAGTAGAAGCACTCAGTCTCAGGTTTGGGTCCAACCTTGGGTTTCTTCACGGCAGCAGCAACTTGCTTTCCGTTCTTCTTCAAGTTCCATTTCTTTCCCTTGCCTTTCTTCTTGTGTTCTATATGTTATGTGACGGTTCATAAGTTGCCTATGAGAAAAGGCTCTGCCTTTATATCAGATGGTGAAGAAGTCTGGCCACTTCGTCTGGAGTGAGGCGGCGGATCAAGCATTTGAAGCTTTCAAGAAACAGTAGGCTTAGCCGCCGGTCTTGGCTACTCCAATCGACAAAGAGCCTTTGCTCCTATACGTGGCAAATAATAATAAAGCTGTCAGTGTAGCAGTTGTCCTGGAACGCAAGAAGGTGGGTAAAGAATATCCATTCCAACGGCCGGCTTATTATATCAGTGAGGTTTTAACTGAGTCCAACCAAAAGGTACCCACATTGGCAGAAATTGGAGTATGGGGTGTTCATGGCGAGTCGCAACCTGAAGCACTATTTCCCGGGGCATCCTATTTGGTGGTTAGCACTGCTCCTTTGGGAGATATTATTCAAAACAGAGAGGCTACTGGCCGGGTTGCCAAGTGGGCAATTGAAATTGGGCCTCACGGTTTGCAGAATGTGCCCAAAACAGCTATCAAATCTCAAGCTGTCGTGGATTTTATTAATGATTGGACATAATTGTAGACACTGAAGGAGAAGCCTAATAACACATACTGGATAATCCATTTTGATGGCTCTAGACAACTGGAAGGCTCGGGTGCTGGAGTTATATTGACTTCCCCACGAGGTGATAAATTTTGTTATGTTTTAAGGTGGATGTTTCCTTGTACTAACAATGCAGCTGAGTATGAAGCTTTGCTCCATGGGCTTCGTATGGCCAAGGAGATTGATTTAAGCCAAGTTAGATGCCTGGGAGATTTAGATTTGGTGCCTTCGCAAGTCTTAGGCAAGTGGGATTCTAAAGACCCGCTCATGGCGGCTTATTGTCAGGTGGTTGAAAATATAGCTAGTCACTTTAAAGGTTACCATATGGATCACATTGATCGATGGAAGAACGAGGTGACTGATGCGTTATCACATCTCGGGTCTCAGCGTAAGCCAATACCCCCTAATGTCTTCCTTGACGTCTTGCATACCCCATCGGTTAAATTGCCATCTGAGGAGGATATTGCTATACTTGACCGAGAGGGCCAACTGGTGGCAGTTCTTCATATTATTCTGGACTGGATGTTTCCCTATCTGGCTTATATGACCTGGGGCGAGTTACATGAGGATGAAACGTTGGCACGACAGATCATTAGAAGGTCCAAGTCTATGACTATTGTGAATGGCGAGTTACATCGATGAAGTGTGACGGGCGTGTTCCAATGATGTATTTCTCCTGAGGAGGTCCATGAGATTCTACGAGAAATTCATGAAGACGATTATGGTCATCATGCCGGCTCAAAATCTTTGGTTGCTAAGGCCTTTCAGCACAAGTTTTATTGGTTGGCGGCTCATGCTGATGCGAAGGATATCGTCAGCAAATGTGACGGATGTCAAAAAAATTCTAGAAAAGCTCATGTGTTGGCTCAGGAATTGTGGATGATCCCAATAACCCGGCCGTTTGCAGTCTGGGGGCTTGATATGGTTGGACCGTTCAAAATATCTAAAGATAAGAAGACCCACCTTTTGGTGGCGGTTGATAAATTTACCAACTGGGTTGAGGCAGAGTCTGTCAGCAAGTGTGACGCAGATACTACGGTTCAGTTTGTCAAGAAGCTAATTTTTCGCTTTGGTTTCCCTCATAGTATTATTGTGAGTGCTATAAGAGCGGCTGATGTCTCTTATACACATGTTTCCTGAACTCAAACATATGGTGTGTTCTATGATGTCTCTTACCGATTTGCAACTATCATTTTGGGGTTATGCATTAGAGGCAGCCGCATTCACTTTAAATAGGGCACCGTCCAAATCCGTTGAGATGACACCGTATGAGTTGTGGTTTGGCAAGAAACCTAAGTTGTCATTTCTTAAAGTTTTGGGATGCGACGCTTATGTCAAAAGGCTACATCCCGATAAGCTCAAACCCAAAGTGTAGAAGTGCATCTTCATAGGATAGCCTAAAGAGACCATTGGGTATACCTTCTACCATAGATCAGAGGGCAAGATCTTTGTTGCCAAGAATGCGTCCTTTCTAGAGAAGGATTTTCTCTCGTAAGAAGTGAGTGGGAGGAAAGTAGAACTTGATGAGGTAATTGTACCTTCTCTCAATTAGGAAGGTAGGACATGACAGAATGCAGTTCCCATGATTCCTACACCAACCAAAGAGGAAGCTAATGATGATGATCACGAAAATTCGAATCAGGTTACTACTTAACTTCGTAGGTTGACCAGGATATGTTCCGCACCAGAGTGGTATGGTAATCATGTCCTAGAAGTCATGTTGTTAGACAATGGCGAACCTTCGAACTATGAAGAAGAAAAGATGCGCCCGGATTCCATCAAATGGCTTGAGGCCATGAAATTCGAGATAGGGGCCATGTATGAGAACAAAGTATGGACTTTGGTGGACCTGCCAGATGATCAGCAGGCCATTGAGAACAAATGGATCTTTAAGAAGAAGACATACGTGGATGGTAATGTCACCATGTATAAAGCTTGACTTGTAACAAAGGGTTTCTGACAAGTTCAAGGGTTAACTGTGATGAGACTTCTCACCCGTAGCGATGCTTAAGTCTGTTAGAATTATGTTAGTGCTAGTTGTGATCCGCATTGGTAAATTCCCTGAAGAGGAGGGGATGATGCAGCACAACAGTGGTAAGTATTTCCCTCGGTGATGAAACCAAGGTTGTCAATACAATAGGAGAACTAAACAACACTATGTAAGCATCACCTACACACAAACAACAAAACCTCGCATCCCAACGCGTAGAGGGTTGTCAATCCCTCCAAGGTAAGATAAATAGATAGATTCATATATGCCAATAAAATAAAGGCAAACAAAACATATCAAAGTATTTTATTGATTTTTGGCAAACACATCAAAAAATATATGATAGGAAAATAGATCCTGGGGCCGTAGATTTCACTAGTGGCTTCTCGGGAAAATTGCATACTGTGGGTAGAGTAATTATTGTTGGGCAATTGATTGAAGAATAAATAACTATGACGATATCCAACACAGTGATCATTTATACAGGCATCACGTCCAAGATTAGTTGACCGACTCCTGCCTGCATCTACTACTATTACTTCACACATCGACTGCTATCCATCATGCATCTAGTGTATTAAGTTCATGGAGAAACAGAGTAATGCATTAAGAACGATGGCATGATGTAGACAAAATCTATTCATGTAGGAATAGACCCCATCTTGTTATCATTAATAGCAATAATACATGTGTGTCATGCATCCTTCTGTCACTGAGATTGAGAATTGTAAGATCGAACCCATTACAAAGCACCTCCTCCCATTTCTAGATAAATCAATCAAGTTGGCCAAATAGAACCGAAATATGGCAGAAGAAATATGAGGCTATAATAATCATGTATGGATAGATCTAATCATAAACACACAATTCGTCGGATCCCAACAAACACACCGCAAAAAATAGTTACATCAAATAGATCTCCAAGAACATCAAGGAGAACATTGTATTGAAGATCAAAAAGAGAGTAGAAGCCATCTAGCTTGTCACATCCCTAGATCAACCCCTGTGGTCCTTGCCTGATCATCATGTCATCATGTTTAATTTTTGTTAAACTTGAAATGGGGATGTTCAAACCCTAGCACTAAATGAATTCAACTAGGGTCAAATTAAAATCTTTTTCAATAAACCCAAAATGCCCTTGGGAAAAGTTCATCATTTTTTGATTGATTAAAAACCTCTGCCAAAAATGTTGCACCTATTTCTTGGACCATTATGGATTTTTGAATTAAATCTTAAAGTATTTGCATTTGGGCATTTAAATGCTACTAATTATTCTAAATGTCCAAATAATCCTAAACTGAAATGTTCCATGTTGGTTATATGCTAAACAGTGGGCATGAGCAGTTTGGTGATTTTTGTAAGTGCCTAAGCATTTTTAGAAAAGCCACAAAGTTACAAAAGAAATAGATAACAGAAAACAGAAAGAAAAGAGAGAGAGAGAGAGAAGCTTACCTGAGGCCCACTTACCTGGTGGCCCAGCAGTTTCGGCCCAGCCCACCTGGCCCTCCCCTGTCATCTTCCTCGTGACAGAAGGACGGAGGGCGTGTGCTCGCCGCGCGTGGCCACACGCCGGCCACCTCCAGGCTGCCTACCTGCGTCTCGACCCCCCTGGAGGCCTCCACGGACGCCACGCACCCCTTGGACCCCCTGCACCTCTCCCTCTCTCCCCAGAACGCTCCCCCCTCCTTCGTTTCCCCCCACCGAACACGGTCGTCGCCGCCGTTCGCCGCACGCATAGCCACCGCTGTCGCCTCGCCCTTCTAGCATGCCCACGAGCTTCGCCTCGTCCCTCTCTTCCTCCTCGCCGAGCCGCCCGACGCCGGAAGCCCCTGGACGCCGTCTGCACCGCCGTTCCCCTCGTCGGCTGCCGGCGATCCTCGCCACCGATTCGCCGACTCCGGTGCCTCCCCGAGCCCACTCAGCTGCTCACCGACCCCCCAGTAAGCTCCGCCGTCGTTTTCCCCTACTCCCCGAGCTTGTCTACACCTCTAGCCGCAGTAGCCGCCGCACCCGTGAGCTCCCCACCGCCGGTGATGTCGCCGCCGTCGTTCTAGCCCCCGTCGCTCGTGTCCGAGCTTCCCACTGCACTCAGTGCACTCCCGCGCATCGATTTCGGCCACCAGTTTCCTCTACCATGCGCTATAGCGTCGTTTTCACCGACGCCCGATTGCTGGCCGCCGCCACGAGCTCAACTCCGGCGAGCCCGGTCCACCCCAGCTCCTCCCGCTTGCACCATTCGACGCGGACGAGTCTCCTCGTTCCGCAGATGGCCTCGGCCTTCGATTTGGTCGCCGTGGGACGAAATCCGACGCCCTCCGCCTTCTCTGGGTCCGCCGGCGACGAGCCGCCGGCGCTTTTGACTTTTTGACCGGTGGGTTGACCCTCCCGAGTCACTGACCATTGGGCCCCACGCCCTTAGTCAACCACTAACTCGCTGACAAGTGGGGCCCACCCTGCTAATTAACCTAGTTTAGTTTTAATTAATCGGTTAGTTAGTTAGTCACTGATGTGTGGGCCCTGTCATGTATAAGATTAGTTTAGAATTTAGTTAGTGCTAATTAACCCTGTTAATTAGCAGAGCCACTGACCTGTGGACCCCACACGTCAGGTTTGACCTGGACCAGCCTCTGTTGACTGCTGACATCACATTGACGTCATGCTGACACAATAAGTGTTTTCTGGAATTTTGAATAAATCAGAAATGATTTATTTATTTCAAGAAAATATTCAAAACTTCTAAAAATCTTATAAAATCAACCTTAGCTCAGATGAAAATAATTTATATATGAAAAATGATCAGAAAAATCCAAGGAATCTGTTTATGGCATTTTCATGCATGTTTGAACAAGTTAAACCTGCTGATCAGGTCAAATCAATTAAATGGCATTTAAATAATCACATATGGAGTTTGAATTTGAATCTTGGATTGAAACCAACTTCATTTAATTGTGTTGCTAGTTGCATTAGCTCAATCCACAGAATATTGCCATGTCATGATCATGCATCATATTGTTGCATTGCATTGATTGTGTTTCTTTCTCTGTTGCCGGTGTTGTTCCCTTTCAGTAGACGTGTTCCGACGATGTGATCGATGACACCGATGAAGACTCAATGTTATCTTCAGAAGTGCCAGGCAAGAAAAACCCCATTGAGCATTCCGATAAAATCCCACTCTCTCGCTCTTGCTCTCTTTTAATGCATTAGGACAACAACGCTTCAACTGTTACCTGCTGCGGTAGTTGAACCCCTTTCCACTGCATGACCTGTCATTGCCACAGTAAATAGTTGAAACCCACTAGTATGAGTAGGAGTTGTTTGAGCCATGTTGTGCCTACTCTTTCATGTTTTCTGGTTATGCCTGCTATTGCTTAGAGTTGTGTCAGGTCTGATTCATCGGGGATGAATTGGAATGTGGTGAACATGTCTTACTGTTGAGAGCTAAGTGTGTGAACACGATTTGGTAAAGGTAGCGATGAGAGGCCATGTAGGAGTACATGGTGGGTTGTCTCATTGCAGCCGTCCTCAGGAACTGAGTTCTGTGTTGGTTGGACCATGAAACAGCTACTACCACACATTGGGATCCTTAATTGACTCTCTCGACTTATTAATCAACATGATCTCTGTCCAAGAGTTGCAACTAGTTTCTGGTGTTTGTAGTTTACTGGAGGTCGTGCGCAGCGCTGACCCTCGGGGTGGGCTGTGACGCGGCAGGTATGTGGCACGGTGTACCGATCGCCCGTTTGGTGATGCGGGAACCCTGTACACATCGTTTGGGGCCGTGAGCGACACCCCGGCCGGATCTCCCCACGAATGGAACCCAAATAGGCGATAAACCTGGACGAGAGACTTGTGTGGTTTGTCAGGTCGTGGCCGACACCCTCGCTGGGCCTCCGCTTGAAGGTTGCCGAGTACATGTCGTGTAAACGGCGGTAAGTGGTGAGAGCGTGTGTGAAGAAGTACACCCCTGCAGGGTTATATATAATCTATTCGAATAGCCGTGTCCGCGGAAATGGACTTCTGGGTTACCTCTACAGTTCATAGACAAGTGAAAGTGGATACTCTAAAACGCGCAAGATAAGCGTGAGTGCTATGGATGGCCTTCTCGTAGGGAGACGAGAGCGGATCCATAGTGGTGTATTGATTGGTGAATATGTGGACTCGTGTGCGCCACCTCAAAAGTATTACTTGCAGTCGTAGATTAGGATAGCCACCGGGTCAAAGCTGGCTTGCTGCAGTTAAACTCCACCACCCCCTTTGTTGATACGGATGCATATGTAGCTAGTTCTGATGTAAGTCTTGTTGAGTACCTTTGTACTCACGTTTGCTTAATTTATGTTTTTGCAGAGAGACTTCAGTCTCGCTAGTGGTTCCGCGTGGACTTCGACGTTTAGCTTGTTACCTCAGCTACGATCTTGTACCCTTGGGAGGGTCTTGTAGGTAGTCACGCTTTTTCAGCCTTCTTCATTTGTAGTTGTCTGTACTCAGACATGTTATGCTTCCGTTGCCTGTATGCTTTGTATGTTGGGTCATGTGACCTCTGATTGTAATAAATGCTATGATGGCTCTTCTGGGCCTTTATCTATATGAGTTGTTGAGTTATGTTGTGATGCCTTGTTGTACAGCACATACTTGCATGTTATGCGTACGTGTAATGTGTATTGCTATGTGTGGGATCCGACAGCTAGTTGTTTACCTTTGGTAGCCTACCTTACAGGGAAATGTCTCCTAGTGCTTCCACTGAGCCTTGGTAGCTTGCTACTGCTCCGGAACACTTAGGCTGGCCGACATGTGTCCTTCTTCGTTCCTATGTCTGTCCCTTAGGGGAAATGTCACGCGTTGTTCCTTTAAGTCCTTGTAGCTTGCTACGACTTGGGTTCATACGTTGATGACCGACACGTTCGTTGTTGGGTCATGTATGCCTGTCTCTGTAATTTAGTGCCACTTTTGGTTTATAACTAGTCATGTCAGCCCGGGTTCTCTGTCATACGGATGCTAGCGACACTATCATATACGTGTGCCAAAATGCGCAAACGGTCCCGGGCCAGGTAAGGTGGCACCCGTGGGGATACCGTGCGTGAGGCCGCAAAGTGATATGATGTGTTACAGGCTAGACCTGTGTGACTTAGGATCGGGGTCCTGACATAGCTACTAACTACGAACCCGTAGGTCTGTGGTAAACTACTCACGCATCATCGAAGGAGCACCAATGAGGATGATGAACCCCTCCGTGATTGTGTTCCTCTCCGGTGGAGGGCCGAAAAAGGCCTCTAGATTGGATCTCATGGTTCTGGAACTTGCGGTAGCTAAAACAATATTTTGTTGGCTCACCTAGGGTTTCGGTAACATTGTGGTATTTATAGAGTTGGAGGTCAGTGGAGAAGGGCACCGTGGGCCCCACAAGGCACCAAGGCACACCTGGGCCTCATGGAACCCCTTGGTGTCTCGTGGGCCCCACAGGCCTCCTTTGTTGTACATGTTGAGCTCTCTGGGTTTCTTTTGGGCAGAAAAAGATCTACAAAAAGTTTCGTTCCATTTGGACTCCGTTTGGTATTGATATTCTGCAAAAGTAAAAAAAGCAAAAAACAACAACTGGCACTGGGCACTATGTCAATAGGTTAGTCCCAAAACATGATATAAAGTTGCTATAAAATGTATGTCAAACATCCAAGATTGATAATATAACAACATGGAATAGTAAAAAATTATAGATACATTGTAACACCCAAGATGTGGCTATATCTCACACGTGTCGAGGCACAACTTAGAGGCATAACCGCATTTTGGTATGATCGCAAGATGGTCATCTTCACACATTCCCATGTACAAGATAAAAGGAAAAAAAATACATAGTTAGCTTACAATCGCCACTTCACACAATGCATAAATAAGTCATACATTCATCCAAGTACAATCATGGTCCGGATACGGACGAATCCAAATGAAATGAAGATAACCACCCACTATGTCCGATCGGCCCTAGTAGGAACCACTACTAATCATCGGGATATGTCACATACATACACCCACGCTCCTCATCGAACTCACACTTGAGTTCCTGATCATCACCTGCATTGTACTCGGTTGTACCTGCACATGTGTTTGTAGTAAACCGTGAGTCACGATGACTCAACAATCCCATTCCCAGGTATCAAAACTATCAAAGCCTTTGGGTAAGGAGAAAGTGTATAAGTAGTTGTTGTAAGCGCTAAGCGTAGATGGGGTGGCTAGCTTATGTAACTTCAGAGCGAGAAGAGAAGTTAAAGCCATCAGTCATGAACTAATCATGATCACTAGATGATCATGTCTACCTACGAGTCATACACAACCCAACCATGTTCTATTCCTGAACTCCCTCGAAAAGAGACCATCACGACTACTCACACAGTAGTGTATTATGGTTGAGTTATTGTGTCAAGTTATCTACAACCGGATATTAACAAACTCCAATCCGCCACATAATTAGGGGCATGGCTTTCGAAAGATCATAACCCTACAGGGGTGTCCCAACTTAGCCCATCACAAGCTCTCGCGAACAACAGAGGTAAATCCTCTTATCTTAGGGACTACCCGATCAAACTCGGAATCCCGGTGTACAAGATGTTTCGACAATGGTAAAATAAGTCCAGCAAGACCTCCCAACGTGCTGACACCCTGATAGGAGCCACGATCGGATAAGCGACGCGTATAGGTAAAACCAAGTCCTCGGGTTTCCCCGTGGTGGCCCCGCACAGTGCTCTAGTTTGGACCAAAACTCATGAGGAGCGCTGGCCCGGGTTGATAATTAAGTCCTCGGGTGCTAACCGGCCCCTATGCAAGTTTTAGTTATTAGGCAAATGGTAAAACCAAAGTTGGGCCTTGCTGGAGGAGTTTTATACAAAGCGAACTATCAAGGGGGGCCCATAAAGCCCAACCGCATTAGGAACGCAAAATCAAGGAACATAACACCGGTTTATCGTTTCTAAAGGCGGCATGAGTGGACTAAAACACCGAGCAGAAGGCCAAGCCTTCCACCCATTGCAATGTATATAGGTGCATTAATGTAAATAGTAGATATTATGTATTCCCAATATCCAATCCAACATGGAGCAAACTTCATCTTCACCTGCAACTAACAACGCTATAAGAGGGGGCTTGAGAAAAAGCGTAACTTAGCCAAACAACGGTTTGCTAGGAATGTAGTTAGAGGTTTCATGGCAAGGTTGGGGCTGACATGCAAATAGATAGGTATCGCAACAAAGCAATAGAGCGAGGCAACTAGCATAGCATCGATAGAGGTGATGAAAAAGTATCTCCTTTTAGTTGATTCAACAACTTCAATCAGTGTTACTCGCACTCAGCAGCAACTTGCTTGCCGTTCTTCTTCAAGTTCCATTTCCTTCCCTTGCCTTTCTTCTTAAAACTCAGGTAGTGTATTATCACTACCGGTAAACGTAATAAACTAAAAAGAAACGGAAGAACCGGGCGGGTTTATACCATGGCGGTTCGGGCGATCGGGCTTCGGGTCCGGTAGAGCGGGGCTCCGGCGGGTTTTTGGGCAGCGGCCGCGGTGGGTCCGGCGACGACTCCGGCCGGCGGATGGCGAGGCGACACGGGGCTGCGGGCGGGGCGGTTGCGAGGGCGCGCGGGGCAAGGCGAGGCAGAGGCGAGTGCGACAGGTGGTGCGCGCGCGAGGTAGCAATGGCAGCGGCGATGCGGAGCAGAAGCGACGGTGAGAAAAAGTGGCGGCGACGAGATGCGGGAGAAGAGGGGAGAGAGGCGGCCGGCGGCGGTGCTTAAATAGAGGGGAGGGGTGAGGCAGCCTTGGAGAAGGGGACAGGGGAGTCCGGCCTTGGCACGGATGCCAAAGTCGGCGGCGCAGTCGTGGCGGCGGCGGTCTCCTAGCGAGAGGAGGAAGGCGGCGGGGCGTTGGGCTGCTCTGGGCCCGGCGGGAGCTGGGCCGGCCCAGTTAGCGGAGAAACTTTTTTTTAAATACAGACAAAGAACAAAAAGAAAAGAAATAAAACCAATATATAATATAGGCATATTATATATCAAAATTTGCAGAAAAAGATTTCCTTCAAGATGAACATTTTTCTACAATCAAATAAAATCCTCACTAATTATAATAAATCAAATAGTGCTACTATTGCAATAAAATCCAATAAAAATCATTTTTTAAAAAAATACCAAAACGACATCAAATTTATTTCTCTCCAATTTTCGGCTGTAGGGAATCATGTTACCCTATTTTCCATATATTTTATTTCTTGGAGAAAAATAATTTGAATAAAATTAAATAACTCAAATTTGAAAATGAGTTTTCAAAACACTTCAAAAAACTTCCAACTCATATTTCCTATAATTTGAAGAAGTCATTTTATCTTCTCTCGGGAAAATCATTGAGTTGCATAAAGTTTCTGAATTTGAAATATTTCGAGAATGAAATTCAAAATCCTTTCAAAACCCTTTTTCATTTAATAAATGGAATACGTCATTTTATCTTCACTCCAGGGTTTTGTGATGAAAATAATTTGAATTCCCGGAGTTCCAAATGCAAAGTGAAAGTTTGGGAAAGTCATTTCATTCCCTCTCATTTAACTTTAAAAAAATTCAAATTTCGCTCAATTTCACACAACACATCAACAATTAATCGAAACTATCTATTTAGTATAACATTCCAAAATTTAGAATTTTGGGATGTTACACTTTGTGACGAACTATAATATGCAAGGGATGGAGAAAACGACCCCCGAGCTATTCGCGATGCTTAAGGCCGCGGAGGTAGAAATCAAGAAAGAGCATCAACTGTTGATGGTTAATAAAACTACCAGTTTGAAGAAGAAAGGCAAGCGAAAGAAATGGAACTTGGAGAAGAATGGCAAGCAAGTTGCTGCTGAGTGCGAGTAACACTGATTGAAGTTCCTGAATCAACTAAAAGGAGATACTTTTTCATCACCTCTATCGTTGCTATGCTAGTTGCCTCGCTCTATTGCTTTGTTGCGATACCTATCTATTTGCATGTCAGCCCCTACCTTGCCATGAAACCTCTAACTACCTTCCTAGCAAACTGTTGTTTGGCTAAGTTACGCTTTTGCTCAAGCCCCCTCTTCATTGACTAGCAAAAGCGTAACTTAGCCAAACAAGGGTTTGCTAAGAAGGTAGTTAGAGGCTTCATGGCAAGGTAGGGGCTGACATGCAAATAGATAGGTGAACTAATGTCATCAGACAAATCTAAGGACTTCGTGGTGACTATCCTGGTTCACGGGATTCTTCACTTCCTTGTTGGCCAGTTGCTAGCATATTCACGTAAATCCTTGCACCGGTAACATGTGATGTGGCTCAGGTCCTTTTCTGCAGAAATTGTGTTCTTCTGGGGACACATGTTCTTTCTCTTCTGCGACTTCCTTGTTCCAATCAATTCTTCTATCTTTTGTGGATCAAACTCCACTTCTTATGTCGGGAAGTCTCCTAGATACTCTTGGCTTTCCTTCGTGCAATACTGTGAAAGATGTCCTTTTTCTCCACATGAATAGCAAGAACGGGAGTAAAATCTATTTAGGCCTTCTCCATCAGGGTCGTCAATATCTTCCTCCATCGCGGATTCCTTTGAAATTTCCACGAGGGCTTCTTTCATTGCTTCTTTCTTCTCCTGGATAGTTCGTTGTACCATGGGGTAAATGTGACACTGAGGAGGGTAGTGGGTAGTCCCTTCACACAAGAAATAATTAATCTGCCTAGCTGGGCATTCTTCAGCCGGATGAATTCCTTCACAATTAGGGCATTCATCCTTGTGCTCCTCCTGGGTGTGTCCTATTTATCCACAAATCCTGCAGGCACAAGGCTTCTTCTTCGGGTTATCACCACGCTCTCTGATGAGATGGGATCTTAAAAGAGTCTTCTTGAATTCCTCCCAACTTTCTGCTCCACTACATCCTTGTAAGGCTTGATGCATTTTCCACCATGTTGCAGCACTTTTTCTAAAGAACTGAAGAGCGTATTGAACCTCATACTTCCTTGCAACCAAAATTTTCCTGAAGTGATCTTCCATGTTTTGTATCCATAGCTCTGCCTCCGGCTGGGTCATCGATCTTGAGAATACAAGTCTATCTTCTTCCATCCTCTATTGGGTCCAAGAGTTTTGGGATGAGATTCGGGAGATGGGCAGAGATACACTCAATACAAACAATAGTTTTGAAAAGATGGGTTTTTATTTTGTGGCCATCAGAAAACATCAAACAAATGATGGCTCACAATCATTGCATCTAATGTAAGTACATAACGGGGGTTTGGTCTTCTAAAGGTCTATATCTCTTTAAAGTCGTCAACTCTTCAAATCTTCGGAGTATCCACTATTGTAGCTTCAACACTTCTAATGCATGGTTAAATCCTCTTTACTCCGAAGTTGTCAAAATGGAAAAGGGTATTGTCTAACTATTTATGGTAAAAGGGGAGATTTGACAAAGCTTGGAACAGAAGAGAGGTAAGAATCTTTTTGAAAATATAGTTTTAGAGAAATCCTTTCCTATGGGCTGGCCAGTTTCTAGGTTCACGTCCTACAATCAACATGTGCTCTGATACCATCTTGTAGCGACCCGACCCGAATGGATCAAGTCTCTATGCTAAGGTGTCATCGCTGGATCGGTATGCTGACACACACAATACTCGAGGATTTATAACAGAGTTAAATCACATGTATAAAGTAACGTAAATACTATTACCTCAATCAATCATAGCAGAAGCAACAAAGGTTGTGGAGTTCCATCAACACCAATGGCAAAGTTGAGTGTAGACAACGCAACCCTAACGTAACACTTACTCGTCGAATAATTCCTGCAACATGAGACGTTGCAGCCATGTAGGTTAGTACATTGAATGTACTGGCAAATCCACACTATAGAAGTAATGATGAACAATGCCTACAACTACATGCATATTTGGCTGGTGGAGGCTGTAAGGCTGTTTTTGCATAAAGCTGATTTTTCCCTACCACAAAGGAATGCATTTATTTAACTACTTTGTTAAATTTAAATCATGAACAATTGAGAATGGTACCCCCATCTCAATCCCAAACCAAAGTCATTATTAACCCAACAAATTAATTAAATAGAGTGTTGAGATCAACAAATAGTACACTTCTAGATACTCAAAGATGTCCATAACCGGGGACACGGCTACTCATGAATAGTTTGTACACTCTGCAGAGGTTTGTGCACTTTTCCCCACAAGACTCGATCTCCTCCGTTGAATTTCTTGCACTGCATGGTGTTTGAGAAACGGATGACCGAGACACAGTCTTTCAGAACCATTAACTCTTTACCCCGTGTGGACCCGTACACCTACATCTGCTACATCTGCTAGTCTACAAGTGAAAGAGGTTACACAAGATACTCAACTATGCCAGAGCCCATAATGGCTTGTGGATGCACATGGAAGTTTCTAGGCATGAAAATATCATATGATCCCTTTGAGCCTGGGAGGCATTCTAATAGGGTGATCACACGGTTCCTCCGGGATCCCCTAGGACAACACTGGTTTCTCCAGGAGCCCGGCAACCACTGGGTGCTCCAGGGTGCCACAACCAATCCACCCAGATGTGTATTAAATTACCACCTTAAAGTTTCCCTTAAAATCACTCACATCTTTCATAAAACTCTCATACCAATCTACGTCTATGAGCCTCGCTAAGCTGTAAGTAACAAAGCGTATACCCCCTTGGTTGATCTCAAGTCATTGGGTTCCTACCTCATGAACTACAAAGCATCATATTATGTAACCAGTCCTACTCATGCAAGTGTTTGAGGATGTAACCAATGCAATGAAAACCGGGTATTGGAAAGTATGATCAAAGTGTGAACTTGCCTTGTACTGACGACGTAGAAGATTTCACACTCAGAACTCGTGATAGATCTACTCATCACGCTCCGATCAATCTATCATAAGCAAACAATGGTAACCACACATAAGCAATCACTCAGCAAGTCAGAAAGAACGAATAAAACACTTCGGAAAACTTCGAAAAAAACTAATGACACTTGAAACAATTTCTAACAGTACAAAAATTGAATGAATTGGCCTTATCAGAAAGTTTAGGTCAAGAGCTTCGATTTGCAAAAAGAATCAATTAAAACAGAGTTATAAAACTCAAGTTATGATGAAACGAAGTTCAAATTCAAATCTAGTTGAATTCAAATTTTAAAAATTTCAAAAACATGTTTAAGTTATTTTACTTTAAGGAGGGGATCGTAACGAAGATGTGGGCGTTGGTTTCGTTGGATTTGGACCAACGAGTAAAATGGTGTGGTCGTTTGAAGTTCAGGGGCTAAACTGTAAAATAAAAAAAATCACAGATATAAGAGCGGCTAAGAAAAGCGGTAACATATTATTGGCACCATTACATCATATAACACACAATAACTCTTATAGATATGCACCTGTAAAAAGAACCTTTTGTAGCCCTCAGGAGCCAGGTCATCTTATGAAGATGAGTCGGGTCTTATGCATTGAATTTTGAAAAGAACTTCGTCAGACATTAGCCCCCAAGTGCCAAGTATATTGCTTGCAATGTGCTTGGGACTTAAATACTCCTTGCATACCAACTTATACACATGCTGAAATGTATTTATTGCCTTCAATGCTCACTTCTAGGACACCTTAAGCTTTAATGACTCACAATTGGGCAAGTTAAGAAAAGTGTCCAAACACCAAGAGTCTGAAACTCAGAAAGCTGATATAAAGTTCAAATTTAGCTTGGATGAAAACGAGACGCTCAAAGCCATCTTTACTACCGAGAGAGCCGCCTGGGAAAAAGAGAAAACTGCATTACTTCAAAGGGCAGAGGCCACTGAATCTTCCTTGAAGAACACCACTTCAGAGCTGTCACGCTTAAAGTGGCGAATTTCACATTTGACAGCCGTTGTCTTTGGTAAACATCACTTAATTTGTAGTCCTTCACAATGCTTTATTTTGACTCCCCTGGTGAATAATATGTATGCTTGCTCAACAGGCCCTAGAAGCTCCAACCTTGGCCATGATATGCTCTTGAAGCTGAAAGTCGTATACGCCTTGGTTGAACAACTATATACGGGCATTCAACAGGTTCTTGTGGCTATTTCCAATGGAAAGCAACCGCCAACTCTCATCAGGGTGGTGCTAGACCAACTGTCCACAGTGCCCAAGCAGGTGGAAGAGATGAAACTATCAACCACCCGCTCCGGTGCCATTACCGTGCTTAGTCAAGCCAAGGCATGGCAAGTAGAATTAGACCCGGAAGAAATGCCACCAGTTGTCCAGGCTTAAAATAAGATGGGTCGCCTTTTGATCAGGTGGACTTTGCTAAATGCATAAAGGAGATGCGTCCCTTGGCGTGCAAACTGGCCGAGAAGATCGATTTGTCCAGGTACCAGCTGTCTTACACACTACTAGAAAAAGCCCTATTAGTGGCGCACCTGTTTTCGTTAGTAATGGCGCACTATAGGTGCGCCACTATTAACACGCCACTAGTAACAGATAGTAATGGCGCACCTCTGGTGCGCCATTAGTAATCCAGATAGTAATGGCGCACCTCTGGTGCGCCACTACTAACCCTTAGGTGCTCCACTGGTATTCCCTCTAGGTGCGCCACTAATAGCCTTATAGGTGCGCCACTAGTCATAAAGGAAGGTGCGCCACTAATAAGGTCTGAAATGCGCCACTAGTAATGTATTTGGAAAACAAAAAAAAATCCAAATTTACAGAAAACAACCTATAAGGAAAAATAATTTAAAAACAAAAAATGAAATAGAATCATAATTTTTATTATAGTAAGAATATTACAATGTCTTTACAAGTATCCAATAAAAGGAAAATTGCAAGGAAATAAAAGAAAATCCTAAAACTAATCTTCTAGTAATATTTTCTTCTTTTTCTTCACTTTATCCCTGCAAAGTGTAACAAAATAAACAAAAAGACAAACAAACTATTTATAACCGATGAAAGTTGGAAGTGGATATGCTTTAACAGAAGGCTAGTACATTCATCTTATCTAGAGAAAATAATATACCAGTACAAAGGAAAGCAAAATACTAAAGTACCAAACAGCGAAAGTGTTGATGCATGTACCAAATAGCGAAACTGTTATCTTGTTCTTCTGAATTAAAAGCAAATATTAAGTACCAAACATCCTCAAAATGCAATGGCTCAGTTTTTATATAACAGTTTCTTCAGTCATGAATTCTCAAAATGCAATGGCTACTGACTGGTCGTTCACGTGGAGAACAAGTACGGTTTGATACTTAATATTTAGGAACGGAGGGAGTAATAGATAAAAATGAAACCATTCACTATGAACAGTAAGTTCCTACAGTAGAAAAAAAACAAAAACCCAAGGGACAAGCCTCTTTGGCCAAGGAATATCAGTAGTAGGCAAGACAATTAACATAAAACCGCAAGGCAGGCAATGCATCTGATCCTTATAGCAAATAAACAGCACAAAAAAAATGAAGCCTTCAATGAGTACATTTTGAGAAGCCTAAGAAGGTAGCACCAGTGATCAGAATCAAGCCACATACCATTTTGCCGAAATGAACAGCCCCAGACAAATGGTTAACTTTCATAGCAACAAAATTATGTTTGACCGCATCAACAGCCATCTTCTCCACGACATTGAAGTCAAAGAATGGGATCATTCTGGAGAGCATGTCAATCTTCATGGACTGGAAAATACGAGATGCCTGAAAATGGTTAAAAAGAGAGTTGAGAAACATGTTTCACAAATAGTGATGTAAAGTTTGATAAAGTGAATACATATTAGCAACAAAAAAAAGTGACATGAACACATATCCTATGGCTAGTGGGACATAGCATAGGACCTGCTGCAGCACCCTCAGTGTTGTAAGCTTCTCCAATGAAGATTGGTACTGTGATAACTGAATTTCAGGAACTGAAGATGCAGCTGAAAGCTTTCCTCCGATCGTAGAAATCTTGGAAAGCAGAGGCTGTACTTTTGATGCT
>LR738712.1:374384090-374656716 GCA_902687465.1 Secale cereale
GTCCGCGTCTGTGTTATGGACAGAACTACTGCCATGGCCTAGTGGTTGGACCCTTGATGCATAACCCAGCCAGCCAGGGTTCGAATCCTGGCGGCCCCATTTTTTTCAATCTTTTAAAAAAATGTTTTTGATGTATATATGTCTATTGGTTGCACTAGTCCGGTCTTTAAACATTTTTTTACCTTTTTCTGTGTTTTTTCTTTACTGTTTTTGTCAGTTCTTTTTTAGTTTTCTATTAAATATATTTGAATGTATTTGAATATTTGAATGTAAATATTGTTAAACAACATACATTTGAATGTAAATATTGTTAAACAACATACATTTTAATGTATTTGAATATTTCCTATTAAATATATGTACATCTTTTAGGACAATATACGTGGGCTTATGTGTTTAGATTTAAGATTTGAATCATTGTGATAATTTAAGATTTGAGATAAAAGAATATAGGAAAATGCAAATGGAGTGATAAAACCATTGTGCCCAGCCTTACCAGTGGCGCACCAGGGCAAGGTGCGCCACTACTATCAAAAATAGTAGTGGCGCACCTTGACCTGGTGCGCCACTGGTAAGCCTGGGCATGGCTGGTTACTGTTCAAAAACATAGTAGTGGCGCACCCCACACCTGGTGCGCCACTAGTAATGTCACTATTAGTGGAGCACCTGTTTGTGGTGCGCCACTGCTATATAGTAGTGGCGCACCACATCTCTGGTGCGCCACTAATAGTGATATTACCTATAGGCTTTTTTCTAGTAGTGACAACATGGAAAATGCTAGGATCAGAGCGCCGACTCATGAGATCTCACTCCTCCAACGCGTAAGCATACTTTTGCCCCTGATATTGATTCGTCCCCAATTATCAATGATGAAGCCATATTTGAGGCCTTAACCGGCATTGAATGGACATCGGCTGACCTTCAGATGGTTAATGATGAAGAGGTGGCACATCATGATTCATCACCTTCAAGGTGCCAGAAAGAGACTTAATTGTGGCCGTCACAAGTCAGGCGGCTCTTAAGGCCGGCTTATAGCATTGGAACTCCAAAAAAATACTTCAACTTAGTGATCCTCTCGGCTTATTTTGTTGGCCTTGTAATAGGATAGTCTTTTGAAACAATGATCCGTCTTGTCATGCCATCGTGCTTGTTTATCGAAACCGTTTGGTGGAAATATTGTCATGCATGTTGATTTGAACCAACCATATGATTCGTATCACGACTCTTATTATCTTCTGATGTCCATGTTCACTTATAAGAGCCCAATCTACTGCATACTGACGACTTATAAATCAACAGCGAGGTGGGTAACAACCCCAATATCAGTAGCCTGTCATGACTAAAAACTCATCATGTTTGGCTTTTCAAGTTAAAGCAAAACAGGCGACACAACATCCAAAACTAGGGCGGGTAATAACCCGGAATTTTCAAGCATGAGCCATAACATAATGGCGACTTAAAGTCAAAAACCAGTGCGGGTGTCAACCCGAATTAGTCAATCATAACCATCATGACCCGGAGCCAGGTGACTCGGGGATCCATGATTTGGCTAAGAAACCAAAATTTAAAAGCATAAAAAACTTCTAAAAACCAAAACACCAAATATGCAAATTTCAAATAATCACTTGGCTAGCTTTCAAGACATGACCAAAAATATTGGCTCACATACCTCATATTTTCTTTCAATGGCTGCAAGAGCCCTTGGCACTCAGGCAACATGATTGCTTTCAATGGCCACAACAACCCTTGGCAGATAGTCCATATGTTTGCTTTGAATGGCCGCAACAGCCCCTAGCACTCATGCCATATGTTTGGTTTCAATGGTTGCAACAACCCTTGGCTCTCAGACCACATGATTGCTTTCAAAGACCGCAACAACTCTCGTTTATCCTAGATCAGTGTAAGCCGGCTCTCACGTGACACAAGCCGCTGTTTTAACCTTAACAAGTTCAGGGTCTTAAAAAAGATTCATGGTTAAGAGTTCGGCGGGTCACTTGGTGGAGTAGCAAGTTGCAAACAGGCAGGTAAAACCTATAAGAGTGGCATTCAAGCCAGTTAAAAGGGTATGAAAGCTAAACCTAGTGGTTGAAAGCCCCCAAGTGACCTTATGATCAATCAATAAAGGCTCATATGCTCATAAATGGAACGATAGAAGCCCCGTAATTCGAGGATGCCGGCTTTAGTATATTGATCATAAAAATTTATATACATTATCAAAGGTATGTACAAAGACAAGAGCCAGTGCCTCAAGTATAATAAGGCCGAAGATGTGCAATATTCCATGACCGGCGGGTCTCCTCTTCCGACTTGCAGGAATCCTTGTGCTCACGCACACCAATGAGGTAATAAGACCTGTTGTTGAGATACTTGCTGACCACAAATGGTCCTTGGGGAGAGCTTATGCTTCCCTGTTTGGTCCCGAATCAAACGGAGCACCAAGTCGCCTTCCTGAAAGGTCCAGCTTCGAACTCTATGTCTATGATAGCGATGTAGGTCTTGTTAATAAATCGCTAATCCAGCAGCTGCAAGGTCTCGCTCTTCATCCAAAGCAGCAAGTTCGTTTTGACGTGCCTTCTCATTATCAGCTTCAACGTAAGCCGCCCCTCTAGGAGAGCCATGACGATGATCACTTGGGAGAACTGCCTCTGCTCCATAAACCATTAAGAAAGGCGTATAGCCTATTGATCTATTGGGGGTGGTCCTTCTGCTCCAAATAACTGAAAGAAGCTCTTCACCCCAACAACCCGGAGTTCTTTGCAAAGGAACCATGAGCCGGGGCTTAATTCCTCTCAATATTTCATGGTTAGCACGCTCGGCTTGACCATTGGACTGGGGATGTGCGACTGAAGAAACATCAAGCCTGATATGCTCTGTTTGACAAAACTCCTTCATAGCACCTTTAGACAAATTTGTCCCATTATCAGTGATAATACTATGAGGGTTTGATGAAAATTTGGACACACACCCTCACAAACCGGGGCAACTCACTAGGAGGCTCGTGGTTCCGAGAGGGAACAATGCATGTTTCATGACAAACTGGCGATAGCTTAGTCTTATGGCCTTCACATCTTTTCTCAAGTTAACGTGCACTAATACAATTGTCATGTCAAAATTTGGAAAATTTCATGGGTCATTTGATCTTTTTAAGACATTTAAGTAATTTTCTAGCCATTTAATGACCTTAATTCAAATTTGAACTACGTGTACATGCATCAGCTAACCATGTGTAGTAAATTGGAAGGAATTTTCAAACATATTGGTGTCACGGGTTAGACACATGCTTAGAGTGCGATGGTAAAAAATAAGCATTCGCGCCTTATATGAGGAAATAAAATGTAAATATCTGGCATGAAAACCGGGCCCCACACGGTTGGCACCCTATTTTCGCACCTCGAGGTTTAGAAGGTGAGTAGCGCGAGTTATTAATCTGACGCGGTTCTGTATTGGAAACCATAAGCTATTAAGTACGCACACGTCTTTTGCTGCGGGAACCGTCTGCAATTCAAACTGCAGTAGTCGTAAATTTTGGTAACTCGCATGTGTACTATTGTCGTCGATCTAGATTCCGACCGCCAATAAATACTACCTTGCTGACGTCGTCCTGCCTGCATTCTCATCTACATCCTCCCATCGCACGCCCTCTCTCTCTCTCTATGTCTGTCATGCCCAAGATGCGATTCTATCCCGATCACGTGTTGAACTCGTGATTGGGGCACAACCGCATTTCGGGCGCTTAGTAAGATGTATATCATTACATAAATAGATGGGGATACAACAATAGGCAACAATTTCCACATGAATACAACAAAATCATACACAAGACATACGACTATGGATGAAAACACATGAAAAGCACAACGACATCCATCCTGCTATCCCAAGCTACTGACCAGGAATCTATCCCAAGATCGACGAAGAAGAAGAAAGAACTCCAACACAAGTAAACATCGCTCTCATGTCAAATCATCGGAAACCTGCACCTGCAACTATTGTTGTAGTATCCATGAGCCATGAGAACTCAGCAACCCATAACCATGGGTATCAAGACGAGAAAAGCTTAATGGGTATGGAAAGGATAAGTGGTGAGGTTGCAGGAAGCAACTAAGCATTGTATGGGGACTCGAACCCAGGTCTACGGGGTGCAAGTGAGAGGCTCAAGCCATTGGTCTACGGTGCGTTTGTCTGACAGAGTAGAGGATCCACACTGCTTGACTTAAACTGATGAAGCAAAACAGGAGGAGAAACAGGGGCGGTCGGAGAGCTCGTCGGAGCTGCTCCGACGACCAATTCGTACGGCGGTGGCGTGCGATGCGTTCCTGGAGGAAAACCGCACATGCGACGATCGCTGGCTACACCTAACGCACACTACAACGACGCCAACGACCTCGAACCAAAGCAGCGGCGGCGAGCTGCGGTGAGGCCTAAACAGAGCCTAACGGAGCGGCGGAAGCATCTAATAGGACCTACATGGCGAGGCAAAGACGATCCACGCAAGCCAAGCTGCTGAGGGGGTCGGAGCACTCGTCGGCGACGAGGTCCGACGGTGATGGGTTTGGACGCACGACGAACTAGGTGCTAGAGCTCGCAAACGAAGGGGAAAACTGCACGGGGAGGAGCAGCGGCTCACCACGAACACAGTGGTGTGCTCGGCTGGCCGGGAGGAGGTCGAAGACAACGACGAGCTCGATCGAACACCCGCGGCGGCCAGAGTCAAAGACGAGGAAGAAGACGTCACATGAGAGGCGCTCGGCTCCATGTAGTGGACGTAGTCGACGTCGAGGAAGAAGATGGACACCGCTGGCGAGGCAGAGGAGGATGGGGAAGATGCCGGCGACGAGGCCGTGCGCTCAGATGCATTCGGGACGGTGGTGGCGCGGCGGATCTGGTGGCCTAGAGCTCACCTGGCGGCGGGGAGGAGGAAGAGGAACCCTAGGGGAGCTGGTGGACACCAGGGTGGCTTAAGAGGAGAGCCGAGGTGACGGGACGGACGGTGACGCGCTTGTGCTCGCGGTCCCTATGGCATGAACGCGAGGAGGAAGAAAGCTGGGTGCGGGCGCACTCGCAGTCGCTGACGTGCGGGCCTGACTCCACGTGGAGGCGAAGCGGAGGGGGCGAGTGTGTGCGTGGGTGAGAAAAGGGGAGACGGACGTTGTGGGCTGCTGGCACGGGCTGCTGCGGCTGGTTAGCTGGGCCGGCCTGGGTAGCTGAGGCCCAGGTTGTTCTAGCTGCGCCTGGGCTGCACTGCTGGCAGCTGCTGCTTTTCTTTTTCCATTTTCTTTAGGCAGAAAACAAAAAGAAAAAGACCAGGTTAAAAGATAAGGAAATAGGAGGAAATAAAAATATTCCCTAGCTCCTGGAATTAAGCCCTATTTTATAAAAATGAGTTGGACATTTTTAGAGGTAGAAAAATAAAACAAGTTTGAATATGGTTCAAACTTCTATCATTTTTGAACCTGACCAAAACATTTCAAAATAAGGTGAGGTTTTGCATACTAGCTTAGGACAAGGTAGCAAAGAAGTTGTGAGGAGATTAACATTTAAAAGAAGAGGTTAAAGCCACTTGCAAAAATTAAAGAAATGGAAAAGAAAGGAGGGGGAAGTGGTGCAAGTTGGAAGGGTTTAAGGATTGGGCATGGCCTTGCAACAAGCCACCAAAGCATGATCTAGACAAACTCAAAAGTTCTAATAAGGATGAGAAAGCACAATGAAAAAATGAAATGCCATATGATGACCATGATGCAGTGATGATGATGAAGCAATGCATGAATGCATAAAGAAAGAAATATGACAATGCAATGACAAGGCATAATTGAAAAGAACCCCCAAGGAAAGGACAAGGACCAAATGGTAAATGTTTATATATTGCCAAAAGGAAGTATTACATATGGAGTGTTACAAACTCTCCTCCACTACGAAAAGATCTCGTCCCGAGATCTAGGACTGAAAGAAAAGCGGGATACTCAGAACGGAGATGATCTTCTCTTTCCCATGTAGCTTCTCGGTCGGTATGGTGTGACCACTTTACTTTCAAGAATTTGATGGACTTGTTGCGGGTCTTGCGCTCAGTTTCTTCAAGAATAGCAACTGGGTGCTCACGGTAAGACAAGTCTTGCTGAAGATCAATCTCTTCGAAAGGAATGTTGTGTTTAGGCGTCTTGAAGCACTTGCAGAGTTGTGACACATGAAAGACATCGTGCACATTTGGAAAGTTGGAGGGAAGCTCGAGTTGGTAGGCTAGATCGCCTCTCTTGCCAAGAATCTTGAAAGGGCCTATGTATCTTGGAGCAAGATTGCCCTTGATACCGAACCTCTGAGTGCCCTTCATGGGAGAAACACGGAGATAGACATGATCACAAATGTCGAAAGCCAAGTCACGATGCTTACCGTCATAGTAGCTCTTTTGGCGCGATTGCGCACCTTTGAGATTCTCACGTATGACTTTGCACATATCTTCGGCCTCTGAGATCAAATCATTTCCAAGGAGTTGACTGATACGTCTCCAACATATCTATTATTTTTTATTGTTCCATGCTATTATTTATGATGTTTTGGATGTTTAATGGGCTTTGATATACACTTTTATATTATTTTTGGGACTAACCTACCAACCCAAAGGCCCAGTCCAGATTGCTGTTTTTTTGCCTGTTTTAGGGTTTTACAGAAAAAGGAATATCAAACGGAGTCACCTTCGGGAGAGATATTTTTGGAGCAAAATATGCACGGGAGAATTGAGAACCACGGAGTAGGGCTGATGTGGCGTCCACGAGGGTGGGGGGCGCGTCCCCCCTATAGGGCGCGCCCCCTGCCTCGCGGGCACCCCGTCTGGCCCCCGGTGCCCTCCTTCCTCCTATATATACCTACGTACCCCGCAACCTTCTGTTCCTATGAGATCCCATCTTCGGGCCTGTTCCGGAGGGGGGATCTTCCATGGAGTGCTTCTACATCATCATCATCGCCTCACCATGAGTTGTGAGTAGTTTACCATAGACCTTAGGGTCCATAGCTAGTATCTAGATGGCTTCTTTTCTCTCTTTGGATCTCAATACCAACTTCTCCTCGGTCTTCGAGGAGATCTATTCGATGTAATCTCTTTTTGCAATGTGTTTGTCGAGATCCGATGAATTGTGGGTTTATGATCAAGATTATCTATGAGAAATATTTGGTTCTTTTCTGAAATATTTTTGTATGATTATAATATCCTTGCAAGTCCTTTCAAATTATTGGTTTGGTTTGGCCTACTAGATTTATAGTTCTTGCAATGGGAGAAGTGCTTGGCTTTGGGTTCAATCTTGCGGTGTCCTTTCCCAGTGACAGTAGGGGTAGCAAGGCACGTATTGTATTGTTGCCATCGAGGATAAAAAGATGGGGTTTATATCACGTCATCTTGCTTAAGGCGTTACTCTGTTCTTATGAACTTAATACTCTAGATGCATGCTGGATAGCGGTCGATGTGTGGAGTAATAGTAGTAGATGCAGAATCGTTTCGGTCTACTTGTCTCGAACGTGATGCCTATATATAATGATCATGCCTAGGTAGTCTCATAATTATTCACTTTTCTATCAATTGCTTGATAGTAATTTGTTTACCCGTCGTAGAATATCGCTATCATGAGAGAAGCCACTAGAGAACACTATGGCTCCCGGGTCTATTCTCAACATATCAATCTACAATCTAATTTACTTTTCCACTTTTACTTTCTGTTCTTATATCCAAAAATACCAAAAATATCAAACTATCATCTCTATCAGATCTCACTTTCATATGTGACCGTAAAGGGATTGACAACCCATTATCGCGTTGGCTACGAAGTTCTTATTTGTTTGTGCAGGTGCGAGGGACTTGCGCGTGGTCTCCTAATGGATTGATATCTTGGTTCTCAAAACCGAGGAAAATACTTACGCTACTGTGTTGCATCACCCTTTCCTCTTCGAGGGAATACAACGCAAGCTCGAGAAGTAGCATTGACGTTCACCGGTCTCGGACCAGTTGAGAGGGGTACGACACTTTCTGCCATAGAGAATTTCAAATGGAGCTTTGCATGCACTTGCTTGGAAGCTGTTGTTGTAGGAGAATTCGGCAAATGGAAGGCAATCTTCCCATTTCATACCGAAGGAGATGACACATGATCTGAGCATATCTTCGAGAATTTTGTTCACTCTCTCGACTTGACCACTGGTCTGAGGGTGAAAAGCTATGCTGAAGCGAATCTTGGTACCCATAGCTGACTGAAAGGAATCCCATAACTTGGAAGTGAACAAGCTTCCACAATCTGAGGAGAGTACTTGAGGGATGCCATGCAAAGAGACAATTCTAGAGGTGTACAGCTCTGCCAGTTGAGCTGCGTTGATGGATTCTTTGACTCGAAGAAAATGAGCCACTTTAGTGAGCTTGTCAATCACCACAAAGATAACATCATTTCCTCGATTGGACTTGGGAAACCGGTGACGAAATCCATCTCAATGTGATCGAATTTCCACTCAGGAATAGGTAGAGGTTGAAGGAGTCCGGCTGGACGTTGATGCTCTGCCTTCACTCTTCTGCAGACATCACACTCATTCATGAATTGAGCAATCTCTCTTTTCATGCGAGTCCACCAATAGGATTGCTTGAGGTCATGGTACATCTTGGAGCTTCCTGGACGTATCGAGAGGAGTAAGTCATGTGCTTCGTTCATTATGAGCTTTCTGAGATCACCTTTGGGAACCACAATTCTGTCCTCAAAGAACAAAGTGTCTCTGTCATCAATGCGATAGCACTTGTACTTGGGAGTACCCTTTGCAATACCATGTTTCACTTTCTGCACCATAGCATCACTGAGTTGGGCCTCACATATTTGATCTTCCAAGGTAGTAGCGACATGAAGGTTGCCAAGAAACCCTTGCGGAACAACTTGGAGGTTGAGCTTCCTGAATGACTCACAAAGTTCAGGTTGGAACAGTTTGAGAAGGAGACTGTTGCAGTAAGCCTTTCTTCTCAAGGCATCTGCAATGACATTGGCCTTGCCAGGAGTATACTCAATGCTTGGATCGTACTCTTGAATCATTTCAACCCAAAGATTCTGGCAGAGGTTAAGGTTTGGCTGGGTGAAGATGTACTTCAGGCTCTTGTGATCGGTGAAGATGTCCACTTTTCTGCCCAATAGAAGGTGTCTCCATGTGATCAAAGCATGAACAACTACTGCTAGCTCAAGATCACGTGTGGGATAATTCTTCTCATTCGGTTTAAGCTGACGTGAAGTGTATGCAACAATATTCTTGTCTTGCATGAGAACACCGCCAAGACCTTGCAATGAAGCATCACAAAAGACTTCATAAGGCTTGGACTCATCTGGAGGAGTAAGAACCAGAGCAGAAATGAGCTTCTCTTTGAGTGTCTTGAATGCCACATCACAATTAGGATTCCACGACTACTTGACATTCTTCTGCAACAGGTTGGTAAGAGGCTTGGAAATCTTGGAGAAGTTCTCAACGAACCTTCTGCAATAGCTTGCGAGACCGAGGAAACCTCGGAGTTGTTTGACATTCTGAGGAGGTTCCCAGTTGACAATAGCTTCAACCTTCTCGGTGTTAACAGAAATGCCCTCGGCAGAGATAATATGGCTAAGATAGATGACTTTATCAAGCCAGAATTCACATTTGGAGAACTTCACATAGAAACGGTGCTCACGGAGCCTGTCAAGGACCAAACGGAGGTGCTTGACATGGTCTTCTTTATTCTTGGACAATACCAAGATATCATCGAGGTAGACAAGAATGAATTCATTGGTGTACGGGTTGAATATGAAGTGCATCATCCGAGAGAAAGTGGGTGGAGCATTAGCAAGCCCGAAAGACATGACCGTGTATTCATCGGAGCCATAACTCGTTCTGAATGCGGTCTTGGGAATATCCTCTTCACGGATACGAATCTGATGGTAACCCATCCGGAGATCAAGGTTCGAGAAAACCTTTGCTCCTTTGAGCTACTCGAACAATTCATTGATATTGGGGAGCTTGTACTTATTCTTTATTGTCTTCTTGTTCAATGGCCGGTAATCAATGCACAATCGCTCCGTACCATCCTTCTTCTTGACGAAAAGAACACCACAGCCCCAAGGAGAAGTACTTGGTCTGATTAGACCCATTTGTTCTTGCTCATTGAGTTGTTTCTTCAGCTCCTTCAACTCTTTAGGAGAAAGCTTGTACGGACGCCGATAGGCTGGCTCGGTACCAGGTTCAAGTTCAATGACGAATTCAACTGGACGGTTGGGAGGCATGACTGGAAGCTCTTCAGGGAATACATCCTCATATTCACAAACCACCGGAATCTGGGAAATGGCATTAATCTCGCCCTTGTCATTGAGAGAGAATAGCTTGATTGTGTTATCTCGAGATGCAAAGATAATCACGTCTTCGGAAGGATGAGTTAGATTGACCTCTTTGTTTGCACAATCAATAAGAGCATCATGCTTAGAAAGCCAATCCATCCCAAGAATAAGATCAATGTCCGAGTTACTGAGAACAACCGGGTAAACCAGAAAACTGTAATCATCCATATGAATAGATATGTCTGGAGCAAACACGCTAGAATGCATTAGTTTTCCCGGAAATAATTGATAACTCTCTTGGTAAACTTTTGATGTCAACAATGTGCTTCGATGCAAATGTTTGTGAAATGAATGACAACGATGCACCAGAATCAAACAAGACTTTAGCAGGAATTGAGTTAACCGGAAGATTACTAATTATCACATCAGAAGAATTCTTTGCTTGAGCTGCATTCATCAGATTCACTCTTGCTGACTTGGGATTGTGCTTGACAATAGCATTGCTGACAGGTGGAGGAGGCGGAAGGCGCCTTTGGTTGGGACACTAGTTAGCATAGTGACCCTTCTGGGTACAATTGTTGCAAGTAACTTATGAAAGTGGCCGATGATAAGGACCGCTTGGTCTTGGAGCCTTGAACTAAGACTTGGACTGGTTGCTTGGGTTGGATGGGTGGGAGAATCCACGACCACCTGAGTGCTTGTTGTTGCTTGGAGGACGGAGCACTGGAGGAGGCAGTAGCCAGAACTTCTGTTGCTTGGCAACCACTTGAGAGGAAGAGGAGGAGTGAACAACATCTCTTATCCTCTTCTTGGAAGATTCACACTTGAGTTGAGCTGCCTCTTGCTTGAGAGCCAAGTTGTAGAATTGGTCAAATTCATCCAGCTCAAACAAAGTGAGTGCAAGTTGGAGTTCATCTTTTAGACCACCTCGGAACTGGTAGATTTTGCTCTTGGCATCAGGGATATCTTGCTTCGCATAACGGGCAAGATTATGGAATTTGACATTGTATTGATAGACAGACATGGTGCCTTGCTTCAGGTTGGGAATTGCTCACGCATGCCTTCAATGACACTGGTTGGAATGTGATGAGAACGGAAATCACGGCAGAAGTCAGTCCACGAGATCTCACGACCACGTCTGGAGTATTTGTACTGTTGCCACCAATCTATAGTTTGATCTTTGAGTTGGAAAGCGGCATACTTGACTTAATCTTCAGTTCTAACGTTACTGCACTCAAATTGTTTCTTGATGTATGTGATCCAATATTTCGCATCGAGCGTATCAACACAGAAACTGAAAGACTTTGGTTGGTTTGGCAAGAATTGGTTGAGAGTCGCAAAGTGAGGTTGATTGAACATATTTCCTTGGCCTTGGTTCCCTTGATTTCCTTGATTTGCTTGATTGGCTTGGAAATTCTGCATCATTTGCATGAGCATCTGAGTGTTCTGATTGGTTGCCTGCATGATCGCTCTCCATGCCTTTGACGGAGGAGGAGGGGAAGGAGGACACTCTTCTTCACCCTCTTGGTTTGGGTTGGGAACTTTCTTAGGTGCCATCCTGAAGATGATGACAACCGTTAGCCATTGATGCAATAATAGATAAGCTGAATCAACGGCTAGATATTTGCAACATATAGTCTTCACAATGAACATCCGAACAATATTGAACGAATGAATTCCATAGCTTAATGGTACAACAACTTGTCGAGAAGCCACTTGGGAGAACAAAAAGATAGAATAAAACAACAAGGTATAGATGGAACAAATACATAACAGAGGTTTCGTCCCACATGTTTGTGTTGAATGCCCCATGGCACGTGTTACAAAGGGTCTTGCAATCCCCTGATAAGCATAGCCAAGAATCCTTTAAGATGCAACTCCCAATTGGAACAGCGCCCATGAAACCTCTTCACTAAATGTTGAACCCCAAACCTCATACCATGCACCCGTTGGAATATTACCTACGAGCTACTTGAAACCCACCTATTAATTCCCGAAGCTTTCCGGTTATGCAATCTGGTGTTGGGGATACAGGGGAAGCACCGCGCACTCAACTCTAAACCTACATCCAGCTGTATCCATCCGTCAACACATAACCAGTCATCTTGGCAAACTATTTACCTCGGACCTTCGAAACGCATCCGCTATACTAGCTGTGGTAATACTCCCGAACTATCTCCCCAGTACTGGGTGACGTCGGGGTTATCTCACCACCATACATGCATAGAAGAGTTTTCGATGTCGGCCACCTCTGGTATTCTAGAACCGCAACGATACATTTGTGATGACAACACCTCGGAGCTCAACTCCCCGGGACACTGCCACAACCCCTAAATGACAGGAGGCACCAAGAACAATGTTCTCATCACAAAGATATCCGAACAATCCAAACAATACCCACGTGATCCTAAAAAAATTGGTGAAATTTTGAGAGTAGTGAAGGTAAAACAACATCAGGAGTCCTCACCAGGGCGATGAAGGGGATGAGGAGTAAAAGAAATCCTACTCTCCGATATATATATAGGACTCAAAACATTTTGTGTGTGTGCCTAGACTCAACCGTCAGTGGTTCGATCAATCAAGGGGGCTCCTAGGTCGGAGAAGGCTCTGAATACCAACTTGTAATGCCCAGGATGCGATTATATCTCCCACGTGTCGAGGCACGACTTAGAGACATAAGCGCCTTCTGGAATGATTGCAAGCATGGTATCTTTGCATAACTCATGTAAAAGTTCAGGGATGAAAGAGTAAAATAGTTGGCTTACACTCGCCACGTCACACAATGAATACAATAACATACATTCATCCAAATAGCACAGGGTCCGACTATGGACGAAATCCAAATGAGAAAAGATGCCACAACACAAGACCGGATCACTCCTAGTTGGAACCACTACTGATCGTCGGGATACGAAACATAGAAACGACAACACTCTTCATAGAACTCCAAGTGAAGTTCTGATCCATCTCCTGCATTGTTCTCAGCGGGACCTGCATCTGGTGTGAGTTGTTATCTGTGAGTCACAAGGACTCAGCAATCCCATTCCCGGGTATCAAAACTAACAAAGCCTTTAGGTGTGGAAAAGGGTATTCAAGTGTTTGCAACAATCACTAAGCATCTAGCTTACGAGTTTAGAGTGAGAGGAGAATATGTGCCAACGGTCGCCAAGTTGATCAAGAAGTGATCCTAGCTACTCACGTTCATACATAACCCCACCGTGTTCACTTCCCGAAGCCCTTCGGAAAGAGACCATCACGGTTCCTCACACAGGTAGTGTATTCTTAAGGATAAGGTGCCAAGTTATCTACAACCGGATATTAAAAATTCCCATCTGCCACATAACCACGGGCACGGCTTTGGAAAGTTCAAAACCCTGCAGGGGTGTCCCAACTTAGCCCATCACAAGCTCACGATCTGCGGAGTCGCAACTCTAAAGTGGGAAGACTCGAGTATTCTCGGAATCCCATGCTCAAGATATTTCAACAAAGGTAAAACTAATCTAGCAAGACCTCCCGGCGTGCCAACACCCTGATAGTAGCCGCGCGTATCTCGTCTCAGGCCACGACCCGATGGGTGATCCTACAGGTAATACCAGCCCTCGGGTTTCCCCAAGGTGGCCCCACATAACACCCAGTTTGGACCAACACTCATGAGGAGCACTGGCCAGGGTTGTTGATTAAGAACTCGGTTTTGCAACTCCCTATGCAAGTTTTAGTTATTAGGCAAATGTAAAACCAATGTTGGGCCTTGCTGTAAAAGCTTCAAGCAGAGCGAATTATCAAGGGGGGCCCATAAACCCCAACCGTGTTAGGAGCGCAAAATCAAGGAACATAACACCGGTTTATTGGGTCCTAAGGTGGCATGAGTGGAACAAAACACTAAGCAGAAGGCCAAGCCTTCCACCCATTAACAATATATATGTGCATTAAGTTAATTAAGATATATATAGTGTTATCCCAATAAACAAGTCCAAACATGGTGCAATCTTCAAACTTCACCTGCAACTAACAATGCTATAAGAGGGGATGAGCAAAAGCGTACTTAGCCAATCAACGGTTTGCTAGGAAGGTGGTTAGAGTGTTTCATGGCAACAATAGGAGGCTGACAAACAGGAATAGGCATCGACGCATAGCTAAAGAGCGAGACAACTAGCATAGGCAAAGATAGAGGTGATATCGGGGAATGGTCATCTTGCCTATTAAGTCCACGGAGGGATCGTAACCTTGCTCCTCAAACTCAGTCTCGATAGGAACCTCGAACTCTAAATCGTCACCGGGCTCTAACCAACAGAACAATACAAACACCGGAACAACAATCAATCATCATGCAATGCTCCAACACATGATGCAAGATGTGATGCATATGTGCATGGACAGGATGTGATGCATCTCGAGGGAACATGATGGGTGCACATGTGACATGGCAATATGCAAGAACACAAAACATGTTGGAGCCACATCATGCAAAAGAAAACAACAACAAGCATGGTCACAAAAGTGGTTATGTAGATGAACTATCCAAGCACCCAACAAGTTTTAAAAGTTGTTTAGCATGGCAAGGGGTGCAACTAAGAACAACAACATCATGCAAGCATTTTAAATGGGCCGGAAAGAACAAACAACAATTCCGGGAACTCCCGTGAACATAAAAACAAATAATGGACAGATCTGTGGCAACCATGTATTAGAGTTGTTAAACATGTAATGTAACAGCACCATGTTAATGTACACATTTTTCCACCCCAAATACATATAAAGATTGTCAAATTTGGAGCTATGGTTATTTAGTTATGATTTAAACAAGTTTGAACATCTATTAAACAAAAATAAATATCAAACAACACTTTAAATGTTTTTAACATGGCAGCAAGTTGCATGTAAATAATCTACACTAAAAACTAAGCAGTTTTCATATAAATTTATTTTGAACAGATGCATATTTCAACATATATGAAATATGCAAAAGAAAATGCAAAACTGAAATTGAAATCAAAAACAGAGAAGAAAAGAAAACTAAACAGACCCAGCCTGGACTAGCCACAACCACTAACTAGTGGGTCCAGGGGGGGCTGATGTGGCAGCGTGGGTGCGTGAGTAGGTACGTGTGCGCGCAGAAGCTGCCAGGTGGGGCCCATCTATCAGCAAGGTAGAAAATGCAAAAAGGGAGGCCGAAACCACTGGCCTTGCGGGGACTCGAACCCAGGTCTGCGGGGTGCAAGCGAGAGGCTCAAGCCACTGGGCTATGGTGCGTGTGTCTGACAGAGTATAGGATCGACACTGCTTGACTTACACTGACGAAGCAGAACAGGAGGAGAAATAGGGGTAGTCGGAGAGCTCGTCGGAGTGCTTCGGCGACCAATTCGGATGGTGGTGGCGTGCGATGCGTTCCTGGAGTAAAACCGCACACGCGACGATCGCTGGCTCCACCTAACGCACACTACAGCGACGCCGGCGACCTCGAACAGAAGCGGCGGCGACGAGCTGCGGCGAGGCCTAAACAGAACCTAACAGAGCGGCGGAAGCATCTAGTCGGACCTACGCAGCGAGGCAAAGACGATGGACGCAAGCCACGGTGCTGAGGGGGTCGGAGCACTCGTTGGCGACGAGGTCCGACGGCGATGGGTTCGGACGCACGACGAACTAAGTGCTAGAGCTCGCAAACGAAGGGGAAAACTGCACGGGGAGGGGCAGAGGCTCACCACGAACACGGTGGTGTGCTCGGCTGGCCGGGAGGAGGTCGGAGACGACGACGAGCTCGATCGAACACCCGCGGCGGCCGGAGTCGAAGACGAGGAAGAAGATGTCGCAGGAGAGGCATTTGGCTCCGTGTAGTGGACGTAGTCGACGTCGAGGAAGAAGATGGACACCGCTGACGAGGCAGAGGAGGACGGGGAACATGCCAGCGACGAGGTCCCGCGATCAGATGCGTTTGGGATGGTGGTGGCACGGCGGATCTGGTGGCCTAGATCTCACCTGGCGCCCGGGAGGAGGAAGAGGAACCCTAGGGGAGCTGGTGGACACCAGGGTGGCTTAAGAGGGGGGCCGAGGCGACGGGACGGATGGCGACGCGCTCGTGCTCACGGTCCCCATGGCGCGAACGCGAGGAGGAAGAAAGGTGGGTGCGGGCGCACTCGCAGTCGCTGATGTGCGGGCCCGACTTGTCCACGTGGAGGCGACGTCGAGGGGGCGAGTGTGTGCATGGGTGAGAAAAGGGGAGAGGGACGTTGCGGGCTGCTGGCGTGGGCTGCTGTGGCTGGTTAGCTGGGCCGGCCTGGGTTGCTGAGGCCCAGATTGTTCTGGCTGCGCCTGGGCTGCACTGTTGGCAGTTGCTGCTTTTCTTTTTCCATTTTCTTTAGGCAGAAAACAAAAAGAAAAAGCCCAGGTCAAAAGAAAAGGAAATAGGAGGAAATAAAAATATTCCCTAGCTCTTGGAATTAAGCCCTATTTTATAAAAATGAGTTGGACATTTTTAGAGGTAGAAAAATAAAACAAGTTTAATATGGTTCAAACTTCTGTCATTTTTTAACCTGACCAAAACATTTCAAAATAAGGTGAGGTTTTGCACAGTGGCTTAGGACAAGGTACCATAGAAGTTGTGAAGAGATGAACATTTAAAAGAAGAGGTTAAAGCCACTTGCAAAAATTAAAGAAAGGGAAAAGAAAGGAGGGGGGAGTGGTGCATGTTGGAAGGGTTTAAGGATTGGCATGGCCTTGCAACAATCCACCAAAGCATGAGCTAAACAAACTCATAAGGTCTAACAAGGATGAGAAAGCACAATGAAAAAATGAAATGCCATATGATGACCATGATGCAATGATGATGATGAAGCAATGCATGAATGCATAAAGAAAGAAACATGACAATGCAATGACATTGCATAATTGAAAAGAACCCCCAAGGAAAGGACAAGGATCAAATGGTAAATGTTTATATATTGCCAAAAGGAAGTATTACACATGGGTTATTACACTTCCTCCGTACGGAGATAACGCTCCTTATTTCCATTGACCGTGATGACGCCACGTGGTCCAGGCATTTTAAGCTTTAGATAAGCATAATGCGGGGGCCGTTCTTCCGAGTAGTGTATGATAGCCACTTCGAGAGCGGAGCTATGTCGAAGATTAGCTCTTCGCTTCAAAAGTTATCAGGAAAGCCGAATACGACCTCCAATGTTAAAGAGCCCGTGCAATGGGCTTCTACGCCCGGTATCACTCCTTTAAAGGACGTGCTGCTTGGCTTTATTCTTGATGGGTCGATGCCCATCTTGCGGACAGTGTCCTGATATATCAGATTGAGACTGCTGCCGCCATCCATAAGGACTCGGGTGAGATGGTATCCATCGATTATTGGGTCGAGAACTAGGGCAGACGAACCCCCATGACGGATACTAGTCGGATGATCCCTGCAATCGAAAGTGATCGGACAGGCCGACCATGGGTTGAATTTGGGGGCAACAGGCTCGACGGCGTAGACATCACGGAGTTCGCGCTTGCGCTCCCTCTTTCGGATATGAGTGGCATATATCATGTTCACTATTTTGATCACCGTGGAAATTTCTTGTGTCCCCCTGTGTTCGGCTGACGAGGTTAATCCTCGTCTTCCCTCTGAGGTCCCTTTCCCTTGTGTTCGGCGTTGAACTTGCCTATCTAATATTTTGTACAGGCTAGATGGACCATCTTTGTTTCCTTTAAATGGCTTATTCCGTTGGCCAGGTCTGGAGCTGCTGAATTTGGCGTTTACCGCTGTATCATTTGGGCTTCGAGTGTTGTTTCTACGTTTTTTTTCGTTACGTCATGGCTTTCCATTGCATCCCTGACTTCAGATGTTCCAAGGTTGCTGGTGCTGCTACGAGCTAACCACCTGTCCTCGCCCACACAAAAACGGGTCATGAGTGTAGTTAGGGCTGCCATTGTCCTTGGCTTTTTCTGTCCGAGGTGTCTTGCTAGCCATTCGTCCTGGACACTGTGCTTGAAGGCCGCTAAGGCTTCGGCGTCCGGACAGTCGACGATTTGGTTCTTTTTAGTGAGAAACCGATTCCAAAGCTTGCGGGTTGATTCCCCGGGTTGTTGGATGATGTGACTTAGATCGTTAGCATTCGGGGGCCAGACATAGGTACCTTGAAAATTGGCTCGAAAGGCATCCTCAAATTCTTCCCAACTCACATGGAGTTCTCTGGGAGGTTGTTTTGCCAGTGCCGAGCTGGTCCTTTCAACTTGAGGGGTAAATATTTAATGGCGTGGAGATCATCTCTGTGAGCCATGTGGATGTGAAGAATGAAGTCGTCTATCCAGACGGCAGGATCCATTGTTCCATCATACGCCTCGATGTTTACGGGTTTAAACCCTTCTGGAAAGTCGTGATCCAGCACCTCATCGGTGAAGCACAGACGATGCGCGGCGTCCGTGTAGTTTGCTATGTCATGGCGTATGTCTGATGGTTGTGATGTTCGGTATTGACCCCGAACTAGTATATGACCGGCGCGATTGGCTTGATAGCCGCCGTCCCGTGCGGGAGCACGGTCCCTAGATCCATAGATGGATCTGGTCTTGCCAGCCTTTTTGTTCAGGTCCTCACGCAGATCGTGTTTCCGGGCCTGAGCCGCATCCTCATTTCGTTTACAGGGTGGGGGTGCGGGCTTGTGCACACCGTTGCTAGCCACTTTGTCCCGTCCACGAGGTGGTCGGTCCAGCTTGTCGACGGTGTTGTTCTTCGGCAGTATAGGCGCGGCGGCCTCGTCGTCGAATTCAGGCAGCAGTTTATGCTTAGGATAGCCTTTAATTTGGCGATTTCCATATTTTTCCTCAGCGTCCAGCACTTCGTTCTATCTATCATTGAGTGTATCATATTCGGCTCGAAGCCGTCTCTGCTGCTTTTCAGGTTCGTCGCGGTGGCAATAAGCCTCCGATGGAAGCGCTTTTGTTCTAAGGGTTCTTCTTGGACGATGTATTCGTCATCTCCCAGGCTAACATCCTCTTCGGAGACCGGTTCATAATTATTGTCTTCGGCATCGCCGTCATCAGACTGCGGTTTTGGACTATGTTCGTTGTCCTCTCGCTCGTCCTACTCCATCACTGGGTCTGCGGGGTCTTTGGCATGCTCTGGGCTGTCACCATCGTTAGTGACAGTGTTGCTATCTTTTCCTTTACGGGATTTAGTTCGACGCTTTGGACACCTATGTTTGGGATGTTCTTCGACAGGCTTGTCCTTTACGGGATCGTTTTTTCCGTTGCCCTCCTTCTCCTTAGGTGTATCCACCATATACACATCGTATGAAGACGTAGTTCTCCATCGCTCGGTTACGGGTCGGTTTTTGTCTAGATCTGCTTCAACTTCGAGGTCCATCCCCTCGATGTCTTCGGAAGCATAGTCAAGTAGATTAGTTAGATCTTCGACCGTGGCTACCAAGTGGGTGGTGGGTGGGGAGCAAAATTCTCCATCATCAGCCTCCAGTTTGAACCGGATATAACTCAGCTATGTGTTCCCAGCTAAGGATCGAGATTTTAGCGAGTTCAGTACATCGCCAAAGGGTGAGTGCCGGAAGATATCTACGGAGCTGAATTCAGCGACAGACGCCTGATCGAGCTTGAAGGGCGTAGATGCGCATGGTTCGAAACCTATAGCCGAAGACGAGTCCGGAGTTCCGGTAACACAGACTCCGCTCGGAGTTGGGTCCGTGTGCGGCTCTAGCGCCGTTGAGTTTGCGGCTTCCTCGGCGGGGTTGAGCTTCCCGTTCTCGGATGTCGCGATCTGTTCCAGATCTAGGACCAAAACAGTTACATGTGCTATTTCCTGGTCCGATGATAGAGTTAGGTCATGTTCATTGTGGTGGCAGGGAGAGGTCGCCGTGGGCTCGAATCCGTCAACGATCAAGTCTCTGCGGATATCAGCGACATACTTCAAGCTTCCAAACCTGACTTGATGGCCTGGGGCGTAGCTCCGAACCAGCTTGAGGTGGCCTTCTGTGTTGGCACGGAGCATGAAGCCGTCGAACACAAAAAGTTGGCCGAGAGGGACAATTCCCTCGGTGGCGCCGTCATGGTTGATGAAGCGATCCATCAGTCCTTTGGTCGACGTCATAGTGGAACTCTCAATGAAAGCACAAATGTCAGTGTCAAAACCAGCAGATCTTGGGTAGGGAGTCCCGAACTATGCGTCTAAGGATCGATGGTAACAGGAGGCTGGGGATACGATGTTTACCTAGGTTCAGGCCCTCTCGATCGAGGTAGTACCCTACTTCCTGCTATATTAATATGGATGAATATGATTACAAGAGTTGATCTACCTCGAGATCGTAATGTCTAAACCCTAAAGTCTAGCCTATGAGGATGTCATGATTCTCTAGCCTCTACGGACTAAACCCTCCAGTTTATCTATGCACCGGAGGGGCCTAGGGTTTGTACATAACCATCTTGTAGAGGAAGGAAATATCGAACCGAACCTAAAACCTGCCATTATACGAATACAGGAGTCCTATCCGAATACGAGAGACGATCTTCAACAATGATTTTCGTGGCCCACCAGTCCGGCCCACCATGAGTAATCCGGCCACCGGAGGACCCCTCAATCCAGGACTCCCTCAACGGACCTAGTCCGAATAATTTCTTACAATACCTTTCAACTTAATATTTCTCTATGAATGTGTTAAAACGAGGAGCTACAGAGCGAGCTACTGATCTACAACATAATTTACATAGTCAATTAAGACTAAGTTCATGATAATTAGTTCATTTAATCAAATTACTAATGAACTCCCACTTAAATCACCATCCCTCAAGTTGTCTAAGTGATACATCATCCAAATCAACTAAACCATGTCCGATCATCATGTGAGATGGGGTAGTCATCAATGGTGGACATCTCCATATTGATCATATCTACTATATGACTCATGTTTGATCTTTCGGTCTCCCGTGTTCCTAGGAAATTTATATTCATGCTAGGCTCGTCAAGTTTAACCCAAGTATTCCGCCTGTGTAAAACTGGCTTACACCTGTTGTATGCGAGCGTAGAGTCTATCACACCCGATCAGCACGAGGTGCTTCAAAATGACAAAATTTTGCAATGGTTCATACTTAGGGAGAACACTTTTATCTTCAAATTAAGTTAAGGAATCATCTTATAATGCAACCATCGTCCGAAGCAAAATAAGATGCATAGAAAGATAAACATCACATGCAATCAATATATGTGACATGATATGGCCATTATCATCTTGTGCTTTTGATCTCCATCTCCAAAGCACCGACATGATCTCCATCGTCACCAGCATGACACCATGATCTCCATCATCGTGTCGTCACGTGGTTGTCTCGCCAACTATTGCTTCTACAACTACTGGTAATGCATAGAGATAAAGTAAAGCAAGTACATGCTGTTAATGATTGACACGCAGGAAATACAATAATTTAAAGGCAACACTATGGCCCCTACCGGTTGCCATACTCGTCGACATGCAAGTCGTGAACCTATTACAAAACATGATCATCTCATACATCAACATATATCACATCATGTTTTGGTCATATCACATCACAACATGCCCTACAAAAACAAGTTAGACGTCCTCTACTTTGTTTTTGCAAATTTTACATGGCAGCTATGTGCAACTAGGAAGAACCGCTCTTATCTACGCAAAGACACAACAATGATAATCTAGTTGCCTTTCAACCTTCTACAAGGACCGCCTTTGTAAAATTAGATTCAACTAAAGTAGGAGAAACAGACACTCATTAGCCATCTTATGCAAAACAAGTTGCATGTCAGTCCGTGCAACCGATCTCATGTGCGAGAACATGTATAGTTGGTCCGAGCCGCTTCATCCCACAATACTCCCGAATAAAAATAAGACAAGAGAGTTAAGAAATTTTAGCATCAATGCCCACAACTCTTTGTGTTCTACTTGTGCATATACATCTACGCATACACCTAGCTCTGATATCACTATTGCGAAATGTTGCATGGGAAACAAAAAAAATCCTATGCACATGCAAGATCTATCCATGGAGATGCATAGCTATGAGAGGAGAAGTGTATCTACTTACCCTTGTAGATCTGTAAGCGGAAGCGTTAAAACGCGGTTGATGTAGTTGTACCCTTCGCAATCCGATCACAATCAACCTGATCTAGTGCCGAACGGCCGGCACCTCCGAGTTTAGCACACGTACGGCTCAATGACGTCTCCTCCTCCTTGATCCAGCAAGAAAAGGTGGATAAGTAGATGGGATCGCAACCAGCATGATGGCGTGGTGGTGATGGTGGTGGAGCTAGTTCAGCAGGGCTTCGCCAAGCGCTACTAGAACGAGGATGGAGGAGCTACGGAGTAATGAGAGAGAGAGAGAGAGAGAGAGAGAGAGAGAGTGGTGGCAAGGGCTTCGTGTGTCCTCTTGGGGCGCTCCCTCCCATCTCTATATAGGTGGAGGGGCATGGGAACATCCCCTCCAAACCCTAGGGAGCAGCCAAGGTGGGAGGAGGTGGAATCCTAGTCCTCCTCCTTCCCTTCCATACAAAGGTGGACGTTCCACCTTTCCCAACTCCATGGGCCTTGAGGGACTTGTGCGCCTGGCCCAATAAGGCCAGGACGCCTCCCCTCAGCCCATGCTGACCCTTGGGACGTGGTGGAACCCTTGGTGGACTTCCGGACTCCTCTGGAAGTTTCTGGAAGCTTCCCAGTACAATACCAAAAAACTGTTTTTTTTAACCCTGAAAACAACTTTCCATTTATAAATCTCTACCTCCCGACCATTCTAAGACTCCTCTTGATGTCCGGGATCTCAGTCGGGACTACAAAAACATTTGGTTACCAATTGTCAAATATCTCATACTACTCTAGCGTCAACGAACGTTAAGCGTGCGACACTGTGGGTTTGGGAATCATGTAGTCATGACCAAGACACCTCTCCGGTCAATAACCAATATCGGGACATGGATGCCCATATTGGTTCCCAAATATTCCATGAAGATCTTTTATCAGTTGAACCACGATGTCGAGGATTCGGTTAATCTCGTATGCAATTCCCTTTGTCTAGTGATATGTTACTTGCCGAGATTTGAACGTCGGTATCTCCATGCCTAGTTCAATATCGTTACCGGCAAGTCTCTTTACACATTCCGTAATACAAGATCTCATGACTAAAATATGAATTCGACAAATTTTACCTTCTAAACTGTAAGTCCGAATTCAACAAATTTTATATCCACGGATTTGTTGAGACATGTAGTTTATCACGAGTCAAAAATATTTCACTTTTGCTACCTTCAAATTTAATTTCTATTTAAAATACGAATTCGAGTAATTTGGCTATATCTTTTATTCTGTTAATTGTATAAAGATGTTTTACATATGAAAATTTGTCTTTGGAACCATACCAATCTGCTAGAACTCATAGAATAATTTTTCAGCACGGTTTACTTACGGTTTTAGCACAATATCGTAAATTTGACCTTCTTTGATCATCATTTAATAATTTCGTTGAACTAAAATTTATTCATAGGATAAATCTGTTAGATCGATCCCTAGGGAACCTCTCTGTCATATACCATCATCATACAAATTTGGACTTAGGAAATGTTACATGAATTTTGTAACATAAACATTATGCCACCAACTCCATCTAGCATTTTCATTGGACCCAAGTCAATATTCCAATCAAATCCCATTATAGAATTTGTTGCCGAACCATGCCTCACAACACTTCAAACCATCATCCTAACTTGTATCAATTTGATCCACCCCCGGAATATGATTTATGTCATATTTTCAATCAAGCCAACTCGATCCTATCTCAACCCTACCACGCCATATTAACTAGCTTAGTAATAGTAAAAACTAAATAATTTCTATTGTGAATTTTTATCTTTTATTTAGATCTTCATTTTGTTTTTATTGTGTTTGAATTATTTTCTTGTATTGTTATATATATCGTATGGTGAAGGAGAGATGGCTAAGAGTAGATATTTCATCTTCAAGAGACCCATGCAAGTTGCAACTTGATCATTCCTTGTCATATGTTTTCGTTATACGCATGAACTCTTTTATTACTATGCTTGTTTTACTAATAAGTTTTGCAAACAACTATTGCTAGTTAAAGCCCTAGGAACTTGTAGCCATGCTTGGCCGCGCTTGCACAAATGGGTGGGTTGAAAATCAAACAAGTTTTGAAAAAATAAACATGTCCTCTTTTGGGGCAATGTTTTTTGATTTTTTTTTGAAAAAACAAAAACTATATATTGTTTTACTTCTACTCTCTGGGCGGATGGTATTGACGGGAGAGTACACAAGTGATTGCGCCCAATCAGGGTATTGCAGTGAATGCGCTCGACTGGGGTCTTGCACAGAGGTTTTTGGTAGGGATCGTCATCCAGGGGACAGAGATCTTCCAAGTACAGTTCGATGTAGCTTCCAGTACAGCCACATGCTACTATGGGCTCTGGCTTAGCTTAGTAATAACGGGAAACCCTTACCTCAGGACCGCCATCAGAGAGGGGCTTTCATTTCCTAAGTTGCGGGCGGCTTGGTCAGGTATAGGGGGCTGCTACAAAAGGCTTCGTCACAATCTTCTTCTAGTCGTACACCTAAGTGTGTAACGATAAACGGGATTGGTTGTGTCATGTGGGGAACGTGTACGACCTCTGTAGATGGTTTAACCTAATTGATTAGCCGTGCCCCCGGTTACGTGCAATTTTGAACAACTGAAGACTTGGAGTGAAGAAGAATCTCCCCTCTCTTTTCTAAAAGTCTGTTTTAAGGGTTAAAGTTGAGGAGAGTTTCACCTCAACCTTATGTATGTTCTAAACTAATTTGGAGAATGAGCACTGGTGCATATATCTATGTGCCTCACACCTATCTTTTATATTAAAAAAATATTTTTATTTCAAAAGAAATTTATAAAATTTTGTATAGGAGAAAATTGGCTTTATGCAAAGGAAACCTCCACCAATACTTACCTTGCATATATATATTATGTTAAACTTTTCTTTGCAACTTGCGAGTACATTCCACGTACTCATCTGCACTTTTCATGTGTAGATCTCGACAGATTAAGAGACGATAGGGTTTATGGTCTACACTCAATGAGCCCAGTGGCGTTGATGGAGCCCTATCTTAGCGACTATGTATTATTCTATTGTATTATGTGCCAACATTGAGCTGTATCAATGGTATGTATTTCCTTAATTTTGGATCTATCATTGTGATAACCCACAAGTGTAGGTGATCGCAACAGTTTTCGAGGGTAGAGTATTCAACCCAATTTATTGATTCGACACAAGGTGAGCCAAAGAATACTCTTAAGTATTAGCAGCTGAGTTGTCAATTCAACCACACCTGGAAACTTAGTATCTGCAACAAGGTAGTTTAGAAGCAAAGTAATATGGAGATATGGTAACAGCAATAAAAGTAACGGTAGTGTTTTTGTAGTTTTTGTAATAGTAGCAGCGGAAAGTAAATAAGCAACAAGCAATATGTGAAAAGCTCGTAGGCATTGGATCGGTTATGGGGAATTATGTCAGATGCAATTCATCATGTAAAAGTTATAACCTAGGGTGACAGAGAACTAGCTCTAGCTCATCAATGTAATGTAGGCATGTACTCCGAATATAGTCATACGTTCTTATGGAAAAGAACTTGCATGACATCTTTTGTCCTACCCTCCTGTGGCAGCGGGGTCCTAGTGGAAACTAAGGGATATTAAGGCCTCCTTTTAATAGAGTACCAGACCAAAGCATTAACACTTAGTGAATACATGAACTCCTCAAACTACGGTCATCACCGGGAGTGGTCCCGATTATTGTCACTTCGTGGTTGCTGGATCATAACACATAGTAGGTGACTATAGACTTGCAAGATAGGATCAAGAACACACATATACTCATGAAAACATAATAGGTCCAGATCTGAAATCATGGCACTCAGGCCCTAGTGACAAGCATTAAGCATAGCAAAGTCATAGCAACATCAATCTCAGAACATAGTGGATACTAGGGATCAAACCCTAACAAAACTAACTCGATTACATGGTAAATCTCATCCAACCCATCACCGTCCAGCAAACCTACGATGGAATTACTCACACATGGCGGTGCACATCATGAAATTGGTGATGGAGGAAGGTTGATGATGACGATGGCGACAATCTCCCCTCTCCGGAGCCCCGAACGGACTCCAGAACAGCCCTCCCGAGAGAGATTAGGGCTTGGCGGCGGCTCCGTATCTTAAAATGTGATAATTCTTTCTCTCTGATTTTTTTCTCCCCGAAAGTGAATATATGGAGTCCAGGGGTACGTCGGTGGAGCATCAGGGGGCCCACGAGGCAGGGGCGCGCCCAGGGGGATGGGGCGCGCCCCCACCCTCGTGGACAGGGTGTGGGCCCCCTAACGTAGATCTTTCCGCAGATATTTTTTATATTTTCCAAAATAATTCTCCGTGGATTTTCAGGTCAGTCCAAGAACTTTTTATTTCTTCACAAAACCAACACCATGGCAATTCTACTGAAAACAGCGTCAGTCCGGGTTAGTTCCATTCAAATTATGCAAGTTAAAGTCCAAAACAAGGGCAAAAGTGTTTGGAAAAGTAGATACGTTGGAGACGTATCAACTCCCCCAAGCTTAAACCTTTGCTTGTCCTCAAGCAATTCAGTTGATAAACTGAAAGTGATAAAGAAAATCTGTGATAAACTCTATTTGCTCTTGTTGTTGTAAATATATAAGCCAGCATTCAGGTTTTCAGCAAAGATCATGAACTAACCACATTCACAATAACTTGCAGGTCTCATGTCTACTCACATCAATGGCATAATCAACTAGCAAGCAATAATAATAAACCTCGGATGACAACACTTTCTGAAAACAATCATGATATGATATAATAAGATGGTATTTCGCTAGCCCTTTCTGAGACCGCAAAACATAAATGCAGAGCACCTTTAAGGATCAAGGACTGACTAGACATTGTAATTCATGGTAAAAGAGATCCAGTCATGATCATACTCAATGCAAATTGATAGTAATACATGCAAATGAAAGAGATGCTCTCCAACGGGTGCTCTTTAATAAGAGGATGATGACCGAGCATAAAAGTAAATAGATAGGCCCTTCGCAGAGGGAAGTAGGGATTTGTAGAGGTGCTAGAGCTCGATTTTTAAATAGAGATGAATAACATTTTAAGAGGTATACTTTCATTGTCAACATAACAACCAAGAATCTCGATATCTTCCATGCTACGCACATTATAGGCGGTTCCCAAATAGAATGGTAATGTTTATACTGCCCCAACCACCAACAAGCACACTCCACGGCTAGCCTGAAACAACGGGTACCGTCCAAACTAACAACAACCCTGGGGGAGTTTTGTTTAATTATTATGATTTTGAGCAAGGGACTGGGCATCTCGATTACCATCCTTTTTCTCATGAATGATGAGCGGAGTCCACTCATCGTGAGAATAACCCACCTAGCATGGAAGATATAGATAGCCCTAGTTGATACATGAGCTGTTCGAGCATACAAAACAGAATTTCATTTGAAGGTTTAGAGTTTGGCACATACAAATTTACTTGGAATGGCAGGTAGGTACCGCATATAGGAAGGTATGGTGGGCTCATATGGAATAACTTGGGGGTTTATGGAAGTGGATGCACAAGCAGTATTCCTGCTTAGTATAGGTGAAGGCTAGAGAGAGACTGGGAAGCGACCAGCTAGAGAGCGACAACAGTCATGAGCATGCATTAAAATTAATCAACAGTGAATGCAAGCATGAGTAGGATATAAATCACCATGAACGTAAATATCATGGAGGCTATGTTGATTTTGTTTCAACTACATGCGTGAACATGTGCTAAGTCAGATCACTTGAATCGTTCAAAGGAGGATACCACCCTATCATACCACATCACAACCATTTTAATATCATGTTGGCGCGTAAGATAGACCATTATAAACTCTCATCTAATTAAGCATGGCATAAGCAGCTATGGTCTCTAATTGTCCTTGCAAGCATGTTTCATTCATAACAAGCTGAATCAGGAATGATGAACTATCATATTTACAAAAACAAGAGAGGTCGAGTTCATACCAGCTTTTCTCATCTCAATTAGTTCATCATATATCGTCATTATTGCCTTTCACTCGCACGACCGAACGGTGTGGATAATAATAATAGTGCACGTAAATTGGACTAAGCTGGAATCTGCGAGCCTTTAATACAAGAGAGAAGACAAGGTAATATGGCTCAAGGTTAAATCAACAATAAAGCATATGAGAGCCACTAAGCATTTTCAATCATGGTGTTCTACTCTTGACCCCCAAAGAAAAGAAAAGAAACTATTTACAAGGGAAAACTCCCAACAAGGAAAAGAAGAACGAGAAATCTTTTTGGGTTTTGTTTTAATTACTACTACAAGCAAGGAAAGTAAACTAGCTAGAAGCTAGAACTAATATATTTTTGTTTTTCTTAAGGTTTTTTCTAGCACACAAGGAAAAGACTAAGAAAAAGAATTGAAACAAAGCATGGACGGTACAATGAAAGAGTGAGAGCACCGACAACTAGAATAAGTGTGTGAGAATGAATGTAAAGTCGGTGAGAAACACGTACTCCCCCAAGCTTAGGCTTTTTAACCTATGTTGGTCTATGGCCAGTATTGGCCTGACGGATATCCAAAGTCGTAGTTGGGGTTGTACTGGGATGCAGCAGCTACTGCCTGCTGAGCTGCAGCTCGAAGGTGGGCTGCTTCCATCATATCATGATACTCATTTGCGTCCTCCCTGGTTATAGTATATCTCCCTTTTGCCTGAAAGTCAAACAAGGTAGGGGCAGGAAGAGCAATATGGACGGCGTGACGCCTGTTAAAGATTAGTCGATATTTGAGGGATTGTTCATCCCTCTCTATAAACCGGTGACTAGCCATAGCATTGTAATCCAAATGAGCAAGCGGTAAAGGTTCATCATTTTCATATACAGGCACACCAAGACGACGGGCTATGCGCGTGGCATAAATCCCACCAAATAAATCTTCATACAAACCATTATGATGTAGCCTATGTGCAACAATGGCTCCCAAGTTGTATTGTCTATCACCTAATACAGCACTCTTGAGAACACTAAGATCAGGGACACACATATGACAAGCCTCATCTTTACCGTTTATGCATCTACCAATAAAAAGAGCAAAGTAATGAATAGCAGGAAAGTGAATGATCCCTATGGTAGCCTGTGTGATTTCTCTAGATTCCCCCACAGTGATACTAGCAAGGAAATCTCTATATTCAGATTTGCGAGGATCCCCATACTGCCCCACTGCGGGAGCTTACAAGCATCATTAAAATCCTCTAAGTCCATGGTGTAAAATTTATCATAAAGGTCAAATAGGACAGTGTGAGAATTACGTGAAGATGAAAATTTAAACCTTCTCACAAAGGTATCAGTTAAGCAACGGTATTGAGGGCACATATCTTGTATGAAGCCCTCGAGGTCAGCGTAGCGCACATATGCGTCAAATTCCTCCTTAATTCCAACATGAACCATAAATTCGTCTGATGGCCATTCACAAGGCCGCACTTCAGCTTCCCTCGATAGTTCATCGTCCGGCTCACGAATCGCGAGCCTTGGTTCTTGCTTCCTTAAAGAACCACCTTGGAAGATTTTCCTATGCATTTTTCTGAAATTTTCTAAAAAATTTTGTAACTCAAAATAAAAGTGAACCAAACTCAACAAGATTGATAGCAACAACTCCTACTAGTGCATAGAGACTATATCATGCATTAGAACTACTTGGGGCCAAAGAAATTTGACATTCAAGTTCAAGAACAAGTCACCACAGCAGCAAAATTTGCATTAAATAAAGCACTAGAACAAAAACTAATTGGACCAATGGAGGAGTCACATACCAAGGAACAATCTCCCCAAACAGTTTTGTGAATGGAGCTTTGAGAAAGGAGATCGAGAATGGCAGCAAGATGAGCTAGAACTCGTGCTTGAGCTGGGTAGTGATTTTTTTGGGAGGAAGAAGAAGGGAATGGGTGCAGGAATAAGTGTGGGGGGCACGTGGGGCCCACGAGGCAGGGGGCGTGCCCTGTGAGGGTGGGCGCGCCCTGGACCCTCGTGGCCAGGTGCTGGCTCCCCTCGTTGTGTTTTCCGTGTCATATATTCTCAAATATTCCAGAAAAAATCATATTTAATTCTCAGGGCATTTGGAGAACTTTTATTTTCGGGGTTATTTTTTATTGCACGGATAAGTGTGGAAACAGACAGAAAATACTATTTTTGCTTTATTTATTATAATTAACAGAAAGTAAAAAGGGGGTTACAGAAGGTTGTGCTATCTCGATTCACCCATCCCATGCTCATCAAAAGGAATCCAACAAGGTTGATCAGGTCTTGTTAATAAACTCTTTCCGAATAACATGAAACCAGAGAATTTTTGAATAACACTAAGTTACCTCAATAGGGATATGTATGTCCCCAACAATAAGAATATCATATGTCCTCTTGACAGTAGGAAGAGGAAATTCAAAACCTCCAATAGCAATAGTTGAAATTTTTCCAATATAATTGATACAGTGGACCTGAGGTTGTTTCCTCGGAAAGTGTACCGTATGCTCATTACCATTGACATGAAAAGTGACATTGCCTTTCTGCAATCAATAACAGCCCATGCAGTATTCAAAAAGGGTCTACCAAGGATAATAGACATACTATCGTCTTCGGGAATATAAAGTATAACAAAGTCCGTTAGAATAGTAACATTTGCAACCACAACACACACATCGTCGCAAATACCGACAGGTATAGCAGTTGATTTATCGGCCATTTGCAAAGATATTTCAGTAGGTGTCAACTTACTCAAGTCAAGTCTACGATATAAAGAGAGAGGCATAACACTAACACCGGCTCCAAGATCACATAAAGCAGTTTTAACATAGTTTCCTTTAATGGAGCAAGGTATAGTAGGTACTCCTGGATCTCCTGGTTTCTTAGATATTCCACCTTTAAAAGTGTAGTTGGCAAGCATGGTGGAAATTTCTACTTCAGGTATCTTTCTTTCATTGGTAATAATATCTTTCATATACTTAGCATAAGGATTTGTTTTAAGCATATCAGTCAAACGCATACGCAAAAAGATAGGTCCAATCATTTCAGCAAAGCGCTCAAAATCCTCATCATCCTTTTTCTTGGAGGTTTAGGAGGAAAAGGCATGGGTTTCTGATACGTCTCCAACGTATCTATAATATTTGATTGTTCCATGCTATTATTTATGAAGTCTTGGATGTTTAATGGGCTTTATCATTCACTTTTATATCATTTTTAGGACTAACCTACTAACCCAAAGGCCCAGTCGAGATTGCTGTTTTTTTTGCCTATTTCAGGGTTTTGTAGAAAAGGAATATCAAACGGAGTCCAAACGGAATGAAACCTTCGCGGGAGATATTTTTGGAGAAAATCACGCACGCGGAGCTTGAGGACCAAGTCAGGGGACATAGAGGTGGCCCTCGAGGGTGGGGGGCGCGCCCCCCTGCCTTGAGGCCCCCTCGTGTGGCCCCCGATGCCCTCCTTCTTCCTATATAAGTCCACGTACCCCAGAAACTCCATACGCAGAGAGAAAACCCTAATTCCACCGTCGTAGCTTCTGTTCCCATGGATCCCATCTTGGAGCTTGTTCCGTAGCTCCATTGGAGGGGGGTCCATCACGGAGGCCTTCATCATCATCATCATCGCCCTCACCATGAGTTGTGAGTAGTTTACCTCAGACCTTCGGGTCCATAGCTAGTATATAGATGGCTTCTTCTCTCTCTGGATCTCAATACAAAGTTCTCCTCGGTCTTCGAGAAGATCTATTTGATGTAATCTCTTTTTGCGGTGTGTTTGTCGAGATCCGATGAATTATGAATTTATGATCAAGGTTATCTATGAAAGATATTTGGTTCTTCTCTGAACTTTTTATGTGTGCTCATAATATCCTTGCAAGTCTCTTCTAATTATTGGTTTGGTTTGGCCTAATATATCAATAGTTCTTGCAATGGGAGAAGTGCTTGGCTTTGGGTTCAATCATGTGGTGTCATTTCCCAGTGACAGTAGGGGCAGCAAGGCACGTATTGTATAGCTGCCATCGAGGATAAAAAGATCGGGTTTACATCATATTGCTTGAGTTTATCCGTCTACATCATGTCATCTTGCTTAAAGCGTTACTTTGTTCGTATTAACTCAATACACTAGATGCATGCTGAATAGCGGTCGATGTGTGGAGTAATAGTAGTAGATGCAGAATCGTTTCGGTCTACTTGTCTCGGACGTGATGCCTATATACAATGATCATGCCTAGATAGTCTCATAATTATTCGCTTTTCTATCAATTGCTCGACAGTAATTTGTTTACCCGCCGTAGAAGATCGCTATCATGAGAGAAGCCACTAGAGAAAACTATGGCCCCTGGGTCTATTCTCAACATATCAATCTACATCTACTTTACTTTTACCGCTTTTTATTTTCTGTTTTATTAAACCAAAAATACCAAAAATATAAACTATCATCTCTATCAGATCTCACTCTCGTAAGTGACCGTAAAGGGATTGACAACCCCTTATCGCGTTGGCTGCGAAGTTCTTATTTGTTTGTGCAGGTGCGAGGGACTCGCGCGTGGTCTCCTACTGAATTGATACCTTGGTTCTCAAAAACTGAGGGAAATACTTACGCTACTATGCTGCATCTCCCTTTCCTCTTCGAGGGAATACAACGCAAGCTCAAGAGGTAGCAGTTTCTGAACCCATGGTTCTCTGTCCTTACCGTGCTTCCTAGCAACAAAGTCTCTCTTATCATAACGTTGATTCTTTGATTGTGGGTTATCAAGATCAATAGTAGGTTCAATCTCTACATCATTATCATTGCTAGGTTGAGCATCATCATGAACATCATCATTAACATTATCACTAGGTTCATGTTCATTACCAGATTATGTTTCAGCATCAGAAACAAAGATGTCATTGGGATTTTCAGGTGTGTCAGCTACAGGTTCACTAGAAGCATGCAAAGTCTTATCATTTTTCTTTTTCTTCTTCTTAGAAGAACTACGTGCATCTACATTAGTTCTCTGAGAATCTTGCTCAATTCTCTTAGGGTGGCCTTCAGGATATAGAGGTTCCTGAGTCGTTCTGCCACCTCTAGTTACAACTCTAATGGTATTATCATTATTCTTACTATTTAAATCGTTGAGCAAATCATTCTGAGCCTTAAGTACTTGTTCTACTTGAGTGGTAACCATGGTAGCATGTATACTCATAAGTTTCAATTCACCTTTAACTCTAGACATATAATCCCTCAAGCGTTCAATCATATAAGCGCTATGTTGCAATTGTCTACCAACATAAGCATTGAAGTTTTCTTGCTTCACAATAAAATTGTCAAACTCTACTAAGCATTGGCTAGCAGACTTATAACGAGGAATATCACCTACATCAAATCTATAAAGAGAATTTACCTTTACTACCCGTGTCGGGTTATCAAGACCATGTATTTCTTCAATATGTGGTAAATTCTGAACATCTTCGGCTTAATACCTTTTTCTTTCATAGATTTCTTTGCCTCTTGCATATCTTCAGGACTGAGAAATAGAACACACCTTTTCTTCGGAGTTGGCTTAGGGATTGGTTCAGGAAGTGTCCAATTATTTTCATTGGCCAGCATATTATTCAATAGTAATTCAGCTTGATCAATTGTTCTTTCCCTGAAAACACAACCAGCACAACTATCCAGGTGGTCTCTGGAAGCATCGGTTAATCCATTATAAAAGACATCAAGTATATCGTTCCTCTGAAGAGGATGATCAAGCAATGCATTAAGTAATTGGAGAAGCCTTCCCCAAGCTTGTGGGAGACTCTCTTCTTCAATTTGCACAAAGTTATAAATTTCCCGTAAGGCAGCTTGTTTCTTATGAGAGGGAAAATAATGAGCAGAGAAGTAATACATCATATCCTGGGGACTACGCACACAACCAGGATCAAGACAATTAAACCAAGTCTTGGCATCACCTTTTAATGACAAAGGAAATAGCTTAAGGATATAATAATAGCGAATCTTTTCATCATTGGTAAACAGGGTGGCTAAATCATTCAACTTAGTAAGATGTGCCACAACAGTTTCAGACTCATAGCCATGGAAAGGATCAGATTCAACCAAGGTAATTAACTCCGGATCAACAGAGAAATCATAATCCTTATCAGTAAGAAAGATAGGTGAAGTAGCAAAACCAGGGTCATGTTTCATTCTAGCATTCAAGGACTTTTCTTTCAGCTTAGCTAATAATTTCTTAAGATTATATCTATCATTGCAAACAAGAAAGTCTCTAATAGTTTCTTCATCCATAACATAACCCTCGGGAACAACAGGCAATTCATATCTAGGGAAGAAGCTTCATCATCACTTTCATAAATATTATCAGTTTCAATATTTGCATTCTCCCTCACCTTAGCAATTTGTTCATCTAGAAATTCACCTAGTGGCACAGTATTATCAGGAATGGAAGTAGTTTCATCATACATAGCAGAAGTAGCATCATCCAGAACATACGACAAATCTGATTCAATAGCAGGAGTAGGTGTTGCAAGTTTACTCATAACAGAAGGAGAATCAAGTGCAGAGCTAGATGGCAGTTCCTTACCTCCCCTCGTAGTTGAGGGATAGATCTTGGTTTTTGAGTCCTTCAAATTCTTCATAGTGATCAACAGATGTAAATCCCAAGTGACTTATAGAATAGAGCTATGCTCCCCGGCAACGGCGCCAGAAAATAGTCTTGATAACCCACAAGTGTAGGGGGTCACAAAATTTTCGAGGGCAGAGTATTCAACCCAATTTATTGATTCGACACAAGGGGAGCCAAAGAATACTCTTAAGTATTAGCAGCTGAGTTGTCAATTCAACCACACCTGGAAACTTAGTATCTGCAACAAGGTAGTTTAGTAGCAAAGTAATATGGAGATAGTGGTAACAACAATAAAAGTAACGGTAGTGTTATGTAGTTTTTGTAATAGTAGCAGTGGAAAAGTAAATAAGCAACAAGGAATATGTGAAAATCTCGTAGGCATTGGATCAGTGATGGGGAATTATGTCGGATGCAATTCATCATGTAAAAGTTATAACCTAGGGTGACACAGAACTAGCTCCAGTTCATCAATGTAATATAGGCATGTATTCCGAATATAGTCATACGTGCTTATGGAAAAGAACTTGCATGACATCTTTTGTCCTACCCTCCCGTGGTAGTGGAGTCCTAGTGGAAACTAAGGCATATTAAGGCCTCCTTTTAATAGAGTACCGGACCAAAGCATTAACACATAGTGAATACATGAACTCCTCAAACTACGGTCATCACCGGGAGTGGTCCCGATTATTGTCACTTCGGGGTTGTCGGATCATAACACATAGTAGGTGACTATAGAATTGCAAGATAGGATCAAGAACACACATATATTCATGAAAACATAATAGGTCCAGATCTGAAATCATGGCACTCGGGCCCTAGTGACAAGCATTAAGCATAGCAAAGTCATAACACCATCAATCTCAGAACATAGTGGATACTAGGGATCAAACCCTACCAAAACTAACTCGATTACATGGTAAATCTCATCCAACCCATCACCGTCCAGCAAGCCTATGATGGAATTACTCACGCACGGCGTTGAGCATCATGAAATTGGTGATGGAGGAAGGTTGATGATGACGATAGCGATGATCTCCACTCTCCGGAGCCCCGAACGGACTCCAGATCAGCCCTCCCGAGAGAGATAGGGCTTGGCGGCGGCTCCGTATCATAAAATGCGATAATTCTTTCTCTCTGATTTTTTTTCTCCCTGAAAGTGATTATATGGAGTCCGGGGGTACGTCGGTGGAGCATCAGGGGTCCCACGAGGCAGGGGGCGCGCCCAGGGGGAGGGGGCGCGCTCCCCACCCTCGTGGACATGGTGTGGGCCCCTGACGTAGATCTTTCCGCAGATATTTTTTATATTTTCCAAAATATTTCTCCGTGGATTTTCAGGTCATTCCGAGAACTTTTTATTTCTGCACAAAAACAACACCATGGCAATTCTATTGAAAACAACATCAGTCCGGGTTAGTTCCATTCAAATTATGCAAGTTAGAGTCCAAAACAAGGTCAAAAGTGTTTGGAAAAGTAGATACGTTGGAGACGTATCACGTTGTATTAAAATGATGTATGTTTTACTAATATTCATTCTTGTTACTATGTGTGCTAGCTACAATCTAGGGATAGCACAGTAAGAAAAGAGACTTGGATTTTCTCAAATCTGGGTCATGACAAAATGGTATAAGAGGATACGTTGACTGTAGAACGTGACCCTAGAAAATGGATTAGAAATAGGAAGACCTTGGTAGGAACAACTTATATTTTTAGTAGTATTAATAGCATTCTCGTATCCTCTTCTTTTCTTTACTAAGTTCTCGTCTTCTTTCAAAAACTTAGATGGCAACCTATAGACTCCTATGACCTTGACACTGATATGGATTTTTCAAGAGCCTAAAGGTTACTTCAAGGGAATGATGCTAAGACAAAGTCGTCTCCTGTACTGAAGTTTACATCCAAGATGTTGAAGAAGAACTGAAGACATTCAAGACTAAGATGGCTATGAAGAAGTTGAAGATTACCATTGTCATGGAATATCCCACACGATTAAAATAGTATACAAGCCCACCATGAGAGTTGTGAAATAAACAAAAGACTGCGAGTAGTATATCCGACCATGACAACTCATGTTGAAGAGGGTACCATAGGAATTGTTTGTTTGAAGTATATGAGTGAATTAGGAGTTTTGTTGGGGTTATTCGCCATTCATTTGATATTGGTGTCGTCTGAACTATGTTATTTAAAATCATGCGTTATGAGGATACGACCTCAGTAGGTTTGTATAATTTATTCAACCTCGAGAGGTGTAAGTTACGGATGATTAACAGAAGACTTCCATACAAGTGGGGCATCACGCACTGAATACTTTCAAGAACCAAATAAATGAAGACTTTATGATGTAACCATATTTAAAAAGCCTATTACAAACGTTAAGATATGGGTTGTTTACTGATTGTTCTGTGTGTATCCAACTCCCTTTCTATAGAGCTTTACCGCATCTCTGACCAAAACTTAAACCCCATATATGGACGGAATTATTTTGATGAGACCAGTGACCTATTTAGAAGTAGATGAGTGGATTTAGAATATAGAAGAAGTAATGGAATACACCAAAGTAAATCTGAATGAGATGTGAAAAATGCTTCACATAGTAGGTGACTATAGAATTGCAAGATAGGATCAAGAACACACATATATTCATGAAAAAATAATAGGTTCAGATCTGAAATCATGGCACTCGGGCCCTAGTGACAAGCATTAAGCATAGCAAAGTCATAACACCATCAATCTCAGAACATAGTGGATACTAGGGATCAAACCCTAACAAAACTAACTCGATTACATGGTAAATCTCATCCAACCCATCACCGTCCAGCAAGCCTATGATGGAATTACTCACGCACGGCGTTGAGCATCATGAAATTGGTGATGGAGGAAGGTTGATGATGACGATGGCGATGATCTCCACTCTCCGGAGCCCCGAACGGACTCCAGATCAGCCCTCCGGAGAGAGATAGGGCTTGGCGGCGGCTCCGTATCATAAAACGCGATAATTCTTTCTCTCTGATTTTTTTTCTCCCCGAAAGTGATTATATGGAGTCCGGGGGTACGTCGGTGGAGCATCAGGGGTCCCACGAGGCAGGGGGCGCGCCCAGGGGGAGGGGACGCGCTCCCCACCCTCGTGGACATGGTGTGGGCCCCTGACGTAGATCTTTCCGCAGATATTTTTTATATTTTCCAAAATATTTCTCCGTGGATTTTCAGGTCATTCCGAGAACTTTTTATTTCTGCACAAAAACAACACCATGGCAATTCTATTGAAAACAACATCAGTCCGGGTTAGTTCCATTCAAATTATGCAAGTTAGAGTCCAAAACAAGGTCAAAAGTGTTTGGAAAAGTAGATACGTTGGAGACGTATCACGTTGTATTAAAATGATGTATGTTTTACTAATATTCATTCTTGTTACTATGTGTGCTAGCTACAATCTAGGGATAGCACAGTAAGAAAAGAGACTTGGATTTTCTCAAATCTGGGTCATGACAAAATGGTATAAGAGGATACGTTGACTGTAGAACGTGACCCTCGAAAATGGCTTAGAAATAGGAAGACCTTGGTAGGAACAACTTATATTTTTAGTAGTATTAATAGCATTCTCGTATCCTCTTCTTTTCTTTACTAAGTTCTCGTCTTCTTTCAAAAACTTAGATGGCAACCTATAGACTCCTATGACCTTGACACTGATATGGATTTTTCAAGAGCCTAAAGGTTACTTCAAGGGAATGATGCTAAGACAAAGTCGTCTCCTGTACTGAAGTTTACATCCAAGATGTTTAAGAAGAACTGAAGACATTCAAGACTAAGATGGCTATGAAGAAGTTGAAGATTACCATTGTCATGGAATATCCCACACGATTAAAATAGTATACAAGCCCACCATGAGAGTTGTGAAATAAACAAAAGACTGCGAGTAGTATATCCGACCATGACAACTCATGTTGAAGAGGGTACCATAGGAATTGTTTGTTTGAAGTATATCAGTGAATTAGGAGTTTTGTTGGGGTTATTCGCCATTCATTTGATATTGGTGTCGTCTGAACTATGTTATTTAAAATCATGCGTTATGAGGATACGACCTCAGTAGGTTTGTATAATTTATTCAACCTCGAGAGGTGTAAGTTACGGATGATTAACAGAAGACTTCCATACAAGTGGGGCATCACGCACTGAATACTTTCAAGAACCAAATAAATGAAGACTTTATGACGTAACCATATTAAAAAAGCCTATTACAAACGTTAAGATATGGGTTGTTTACTGATTGTTCTGTGTGTATCCAACTCCCTTTCTATAGAGCTTTACCGCATCTCTGACCAAAACTTAAACCCCATATATGGACGGAATTATTTTGATGAGACCAGTGACCTATTTAGAAGTAGATGAGTGGATTTAGAATATAGAAGAAGTAATGGAATACACCAAAGTAAATCTGAATGAGATGTGAAAAATGCTTCACATAGTAGGTGACTATAGAATTGCAAGATAGGATCAAGAACACACATATATTCATGAAAAAATAATAGGTTCAGATCTGAAATCATGGCACTCGGGCCCTAGTGACAAGCATTAAGCATAGCAAAGTCATAACACCATCAATCTCAGAACATAGTGGATACTAGGGATCAAACCCTAACAAAACTAACTCGATTACATGGTAAATCTCATCCAACCCATCACCGTCCAGCAAGCCTATGATGGAATTACTCACGCACGGCGTTGAGCATCATGAAATTGGTGATGGAGGAAGGTTGATGATGACGATGGCGATGATCTCCACTCTCCGGAGCCCCGAACGGACTCCAGATCAGCCCTCCGGAGAGAGATAGGGCTTGGCGGCGGCTCCGTATCATAAAACGCGATAATTCTTTCTCTCTGATTTTTTTTCTCCCCGAAAGTGATTATATGGAGTCCGGGGGTACGTCGGTGGAGCATCAGGGGTCCCACGAGGCAGGGGGCGCGCCCAGGGGGAGGGTGCGCGCTCCCCACCCTCGTGGACATGGTGTGGGCCCCTGACGTAGATCTTTCCGCAGATATTTTTTATATTTTCCAAAATATTTCTCCTTGGATTTTCAGGTCATTCCGAGAACTTTTTATTTCTGCACAAAAACAACACCATGGCAATTCTATTGAAAACAACATCAATCCGGGTTAGTTCCATTCAAATTATGCAAGTTAGAGTCCAAAACAAGGTCAAAAGTGTTTGGAAAAGTAGATACGTTGGAGACGTATCACGTTGTATTAAAATGATGTATGTTTTACTAATATTCATTCTAGTTACTGTGTGTGCTAGCTACAATCCAGGGATAGCACAGTAAGAAAAGAGACTTGGATTTTCTCAAATCTGGGTCATGACAAAATGGTATAAGAGGATACCTTGACTGTAGAACGTGACCCTAGAAAATGGCTTAGAAATAGGAAGACCTTGGTAGGAACAACTTATATTTTTAGTAGTATTAATAGCATTCTCGTATCCTCTTCTTTTCTTTACTAAGTTCTCGTCTTCTTTCAAAAACTTAGATGGCAACCTATAGACTCCTATGACCTTGACACTGATATGGATTTTTCAAGAGCCTAAAGGTTACTTCAAGGGAATGATGCTAAGACAAAGTCGTCTCCTGTACTGAAGTTTACATCCAAGATGTTGAAGAAGAACTGAAGACATTCAAGACTAAGATGGCTATGAAGAAGTTGAAGATTACCATTGTCATGGAATATCCCACACGATTAAAATAGTATACAAGCCCACCATGAGAATTGTGAAATAAACAAAAGACTGCGAGTAGTATATCCGACCATGACAACTCATGTTGAAGAGGGTACCATAGGAATTGTTTGTTTGAAGTATATGAGTGAATTAGGAGTTTTGTTGGGGTTATTCGCCATTCATTTGATATAGGCGTCGTCTGAACTATGTTATTTAAAATCTCGCGTTATGAGGATACGACCTCAGTAGGTTTGTATAATTTATTCAACCTCGAGAGGTGCAAGTTACGGATGATTAACAGAAGACTTCCATACAAGTGGGGCATCACGCACTGAATACTTTAAAGAACCAAATAAATGAAGACTTTATGACGTAACCATATTCAAAAAGCCTATTACAAATGTTAAGATATGGGTTGTTTACTGATTGTTCTGTGTGTATCCAACTCCCTTTCTATAGAGCTTTACCGCATCTCTGACCAAAACTTAAACCCCATACATGGACGGAATTATTTTGATGAGACCAGTGACCTGTTTAGAAGTAGATGAGTGGATTTAGAATATAGAAGAAGTAATGGAATACACCAAAGTAAATCTGAATGAGATGTGAAAAATGCTTCACATAGTAGGTGACTATAGAATTGCAAGATAGGATCAAGAACACACATATATTCATGAAAAAATAATAGGTTCAGATCTGAAATCATGGCACTCGGGCCCTAGTGACAAGCATTAAGCATAGCAAAGTCATAACACCATCAATCTCAGAACATAGTGGATACTAGGGATCAAACCCTAACAAAACTAACTCGATTACATGGTAAATCTCATCCAACCCATCACCGTCCAGCAAGCCTATGATGGAATTACTCACGCACGGCGTTGAGCATCATGAAATTGGTGATGGAGGAAGGTTGATGATGACGATGGCGATGATCTCCACTCTCTGGAGCCTTGAACGGACTCCAGATCAGCCCTCCCGAGAGAGATAGGGCTTGGCGGCGGCTCCGTATCATAAAACGCGATAATTCTTTCTCTCTGATTTTTTTTCTCCCCGAAAGTGATTATATGGAGTCCGGGGGTACGTCGGTGGAGCATCAGGGGGCCCACGAGGCAGGGGGCGCGCTCCCCACCCTCGTGGACAGGGTGTGGGCCCCTGACGTAGATCTTTCCGCAGATATTTTTTATATTTTCCAAAATATTTCTCCGTGGATTTTCAGGTCATTCCGAGAACTTTTTATTTCTGCACAAAAACAACACCATGGCAATTCTGCTGAAAACAACGTCAGTCCGGGTTAGTTCCATTCAAATTATGCAAGTTAGAGTCCAAAACAAGGTCAAAAGTGTTTGGAAAAGTAGATACGTTGGAGACGTATCACGTTGTATTAAAATGATGTATGTTTTACTAATATTCATTCTTGTTACTGTGCATGCTAGCTACAATCCAGGGATAGCACAGTAAGAAAAGAGACTTGGATTTTCTCAAATCTGGGTCATGACAGAATGGTATAAGAGGATACGTTGACTGTAGAACGTGACCCTAGAAAATGGCTTAGAAATAGGAAGACCTTGGTAGGAACAACTTATATTTTTAGTAGTATTAATAGTATTCTCGTATCCTCTTCTTTTCTTTACTAAGTTCTCGTCTTCTTTCAAAAACTTAGATGGCAACCTATAGACTCCTATGACCTTGACACTGATATGGATTTTTCAAGAGCCTAAAGGTTACTTCAAGGGAATGATGCTAAGACAAAGTCGTCTCCTGTACTGAAGCTTACATCCAAGATGTTGAAGAAGAACTGAAGACATTCAAGACTAAGATGGCTATGAAGAAGTTGAAGATTACCATTGTCATGGAATATCCCACACGATTAAAATAGTATACAAGCCCACCATGAGAGTTGTGAAATAAACAAAAGACTGCGAGTAGTATATCCGACCATGACAACTCATGTTGAAGAGGGTACCATAGGAATTGTTTGTTTGAAGTATATGAGTGAATTAGGAGTTTTGTTGGGGTTATTCGCCATTCATTTGATATTGGTGTCGTCTGAACTATGTGATTTAAAATCTTGCGTTATGAGGATACGACCTCAGTAGGTTTGTATAATTTATTGAACCTCGAGAGGTGCAAGTTACGGATGATTAACAGAAGACTTCCATACAAGTGGGGCATCACGCACTGAATACTTTCAAGAACCAAATAAATGAAGACTTTATGACGTAACCATATTAAAAAATCCTATTACAAATGTTAAGATATGGGTTGTTTATTGATTGTCCTGTGTGTATCCAACTCCCTTTCTCTAGAGCTTTACCGCATCTCTGACCAAAACTAAAACCCCATACATGGACGGAATTATTTTGATGAGACCAGTGACCTGTTTAGAAGTAGATGAGTGGATTTAGAATATAGAAGAAGTAATGGAATACGCCAAAGTAAATCTGAATGAGATGTGAAAAATGCTTCACGGTATATAATTCGAGAGGCTAACGGTTGGTGGAAGATTCGTATAGCCACCAATGAATCTCAGATGGCAATCACTTGGGAATAATTCAAGGAGTCTCTACTTCAATATCATTTTGACATACGGATCTGAAGAAAGTAATGAAGATGCAAGGAAATTTTATTGTCTTACAGATGCAAGATTAACACAACCAGCATAGGGTAAACGCCTCCCAAAAACGTTTTATTTGTTTTGTAGGCAAAGACTTCTTTAAGATGAGTGAGAAAGACCGAGTGTTAGGATACGCGATTTACTTACTGCATATGAGGTAATGATTTGAGTACGGGATGGCTCGGCCGCCATACCGGATACTCTTATTATCTACTTTTTTATGTTTGATTGGTACATCAAATAGATTAGAAACCCTAGAAGAGTGTCGATACGGCAAGCCTAAAACCATAGAATAGTAAGACGTGTTACCCTTATAGATAGGAAGTCGTGCTTAACATAGGCTAAATGGTGAGGATGAAATATGAAGATCTTCAGGAGTTCCATCAGAAGCTATTGACCACCATCAGAGTCTCGATAGGTAGTTCCGGAATTTGTGGATTTTCAGCAGGACTTGTTCTTCTGTGGAAAAGCCCAGTTCTAACACACGAGCTTGAAGAAGAACCATCATGGAGTGAAGATATTATGGAATCCTCAAAAGTTTGTTTTTAAGGGTGGTAGCTTTTGAACACCCTAGAAAGGAAATTGTCACAAAGACAACCAACTGGCCAAGACTCAGTATGTAGCAACCATGATCCCAATGGATCGAAGTCTCTGTGCTTAAGTGTCATCCCTGGATCGGTATGCTGACACACACAGTACTTGAGGATTTATAACGGAGTTTCAATCACACACTTATTAAATCGAGATCCTCGTAAAGAGTATTATTACAAAAATATTATGGCTGAAGGCCAACTAAAATAAGATGCAGAAGCATGGAAGATAACTTGAGTCCATCCAACTCCATGGCAAACACTGAGTGCATGACAATGACCTATCGCACCTTAATCTTCGTCAGAAAACTCCCCAACATGAGACGTTGTAGCCGTGTAGGTTACCACATTGAATATGCTGGCAAAGTCACACCGAAGAAATAGAGATGAACAAATATCGACTATTACATGCATATTTGGCTGGTGGAGGCTGTAAGGTATATTTTTGCATAAAGATAATTTTTTCCTACAACAAAGGAATAAATGTATTTACAAGTAAGTTGAATAGATCAATATTGAGAAGGTTCCTCCATCTCAATCCCAAAATCCAATGTCATTAGTAACCCAACAGTTTAATTAATAGTATGATGAGATCAACCAATAATTCAACTACCAGGATACTCAAGATGTCCATAACTGGGGACACGACTATTAATGAATAGTTTGTACACTCTACAGTGGTTTGCGCACATTTCCTCACAAGACTCGCCCACATTCATGATCGGAAGATCGAGACATAGCCTTTCAGAAGCATTTACTCTTTACTCTGGGTAGACCGGTACACCTACTTTACCCTACATCTGCTAGTCCACCACTGAAAAAGTTCACACAACTTACTCAACTATGCCAGAGCCCATAATGACTTGTGGCTACACACAGAAGTTTCTAGGCATGAATGATACATGATCCCTTTGAGCCTGGGTGGCATTCCATAGGATGATCACATGGTTCCTCCGGGATATCCTAGGACAACACTGGATTCTCCAAGTGCCCTTCAACCAATCCACCTAGTTGTGTATTAAAGTTGCCACCATAAACTTTCCCTTAGTTGTTATTACTCTCGCAACTTTCATGAATCTCACATACCAATCCACGTCTACAAGCATGGCTAAGCAATAAGTAACAATGCGTATATTCCCGGGGTTGATCTCAAGTCATTGGGTTCCTACCTCATGAACTACAAAGCATAACCATATGTATCCGAGTCCTACTCATGCAAATCTTTGAGGGTGTAACTAATGCAATGAAAACTGGGTATTGAAAAGTATGATCAAAGTGTAACTTGCCTTGCTGATGATCGTTGAAACCTAGAGACTAGTAGTAGCAAGCATCGCACTCCGGATATTCTATCGCAATCAAACAATAGGGTGTCTTCATTGGCCTGACATCTTGCATCTTGATCCTCTTGAGCATGTCTTGAATATAAAGAGATTGGTTGATGAAGCTTCCTCCTCTCAATTGCTTTACTTGAAACCCGAGGAAGAATTTCAACTCTCCCATCATGCTCATAGCAAATTCCTTAGTCATAAGATTCTCAAACTCAACGTTAATAGCATGGTTAGTGGACCCAAAGATAATATCATCAACATATATTTGCAAAACAAACAACTCTCCTTTTACCCTCTTTGTGAAGAGAGTGGAATCTATTACCCCAATCCAGAACCCTTTCTCACTTAGGAATGCCATAAGGTGATCATACCAAGCACGAGGTGCTTGTTTGAGACCATAGAGTGCCTTATGAAGTTCATAAACATGACAAGGGTGATCGGGGTCTTCGAAACCGGGAGGTTGCTTGACATACACCAACTCCTTAAGAGGACCATTAAGAAATGCACTCTTCACATCCATTTGATATAATTTAAAATCATGATGAGAGGCGTAAGCAAGCAAGATGCGAATGGATTCGAGACGAGCAACGAGGGCAAAAGTTTCACCAAAGTCCAAACCTTCAACTTGGGTGAAACCTTGTGCCACTAACCTTGCCTTGTTCCTTATTACTTGTCCATGTTCATCTTGTTTGTTCTTGAAGATCCATTTTGTTGCAATGACATTATGATGCTCTTTGGGTCTTTCTACAAGGGTCGACACTTTGCTTTGGGTGAAGTTGTTGAGTTCTTCATGCATGGCATTTATCCAATCCGGATCGTCAAGTCAGCCCCGTGCGCACGGGGTACTCAGAGACTTTCGCACCACCCCGACCCCGTGCGCACAGGGTGCCCAGAGAGTTTATGCGTGGGCACGGGTTACCCAGCGAGTTACGCAGTACCCCGTGCGCATGGGGTCCAAAGACCCCGTGCGCACGGGGTGCCTAGTAACTTCCTGTTATGACCTCTCTAAGTACCACAAGCACACATACTTTGGATTTTAGGTGCTAGGAATGGATAGGCTAGTGTATATGATTCGGCAATGGCATTCCCACACAACTTTCATCCACACAAACCCCTCTTAATAATGCGGTCTTTCCTACGTGTCACATCCTGCATTTTGTAGCATGTTATTTGTACCTTGGGAGCATGAAAATTTGGACCAGCAAAAATTTTTGGCATCATTTGGCTTTTATTTGAAGTTGAGTTTTCTTCATGTGCTTTTTCTTGTGCTCATTAAAGTCAACTATGACCTCTTATAGAATTCAACTCCATACCCAAAACTTCTGCCCAATGATCATGCCAAGTGTTATATAACAGTATAGAATTTTCTTACAAAATTAATTTGGCCAAAATGTATTTTATAAATTTAGTTTTCCAAAAACCCCTGAATTGAGATTTGCACTGCAAGTACTTGATTTAGGGTGAGAAAATTATTTCAAAAGGTTTATTTGAGACCTAGTAGTCATAGGACTCCCAGAAACCACAAAAGTATAATTTTAAAAGTTATTTTCCTATTTTATTTAAAAGCTTTTTCTTAAGGCCAGAAATGGTCTTTAATAGGGGAAAATTATTTAACTATTTCAAAAATATTTGCCAAAATTCAGGGAGACTCAGAGGACATATATTGTCCATATATAAGAGTTTCAACACTTGGTCATGTTCAAAATAATGGGCTAAACACTTTAAAACCCTTTCTGGATATTTCAAGCTTTTGAAATATTTACAAAGGAAACTTTCTCCAAAAATTCCAGGGAAATTCTATCATGTCATATATGACATATTTGATGATCTTGCCAAGTCCCATGCCTTGGGAAGCAAGAAAACATCATCTAATCCCCTCAAAACCATTCTGTCCATATTTGAAGTTTGAGCAACTTTACATTGCCAAACTTGTCCAACTGCTCTCAAACTTGGTGCACATGCTAGAATGGCCTAATAAGGCATCTAGACCAAATGGCCCAAGATTTGGAATAGAGCAACTTGATCAGATCACCCTAAAACCCTTTCTGTTCAAATGCAAATTTGAACAACTTTACATTACCAACTTTTTACCTGGAGCTTCAAACTTTGTGGGAATGATCAATATCCCAAATGATGATGCTACACCAAGTGGTGCATCAAGGGGAGATGATTAGCTTGACTCAAACAAGATGAAGCTGTTTCTGTTGATTTCTAGGGTTCACCAAAGTTACATTGGCTAGTTTCTTCAAATGAGCCCAAATTTGGTAAAGCACCCTATTTTCTCATGTTATACAATCCTGTTAAGTGCCATGTCAAGTGGAGGTCATTTGCTTGACCAAACACTGATCAAACACCTTCTGGCTTTTTACTAAAACCTCCATCTTGATCACTTTTACTCTTCTCCATGGCCTCAACTTTTTACCACATGATCATTCAGCTACTGGCTACCTCCAGTAACTTCCCCAGCACCCCAGCTCCATGATTGAGGGGTAAGAACCCAAGTTTACCTTGCTGGACAGCAAATTTTCACCAAGTCACCAGCATCCTCACTCTCTCTCAGCATCTCCAGGGCATCCAAGGCCTCAGGCCAATTCTTTACTCCTCCCCTGACCTTCTAGACACTCTTGGGCACGTTGGTTTTGACCGGAGCGGCGAGGGCACGAAGGTGCCAGCCATACGCGCGCTCTGGAGCACGCAACAGTGCGGCCACGCACTGTAGCTCCAGCCAATCAGCCACCCCCGACAGCCTCGGGCCACTCCCTCGCGCTAGTCGATGCTCCTCGACGTCCGCGACCGCCCCGGCGCTGTCCCCCCTCCTCCTGCGCCCTCCAGAGATCGTTGTCGCACGCCCACCGGTCGCCCGCAACGGCAACTCTTCTGCCTCGCACGCGCGCACGGTCCAGAAGCTCCCCCGCTCCTCCTCTCACCTCTACTGGACGTGGAGCTCGTCCAGCAACTCCGTGGACTCATTCCCCTCGCCCCCTGTGCACTGTAGCTTCGAGCCGGAGCTCGCCGGCGCACTGGACCACGGGCCTCCGTCGACCCCCTATAAATAGGACCCCCACAGGCCTCTCCAGCAGCATCAGCAGCTCCACCACACCTCACTGAGCCCTCCAGCACCACCCATTCCTCCCCAGGAAGTCCTAGTGCTCGGGATCGGCCGGAGCTCCGCCGCGTCGGGCCGCCGGTGATCTCGCAATACGGGCCTCCCCTGCCCTTCCTTTTGCCCGATTCGGAACCCCCTCACCTCACTGACCATTTCCCCTCTGTTTCCCCCTCCTGTTGCAGTCAGAAACGACCAGGGCAACAACCTCCCGACGAGCCTCCGCCGTCCCACCTCGCCGCCGGAGAACCTGACCTCCCCGGCATGCCGCACCACCACCCCTACAACCGCCAGTCGACGCTGGACCCAACCCTGCCCTCCGTTGCCGTCGCCGTGGCCGGAAACCTCGCCGGTGAGCTCGCCGTCGCCGTGGCCGAAAGGTTGGAGATAACAGGCGGGCCCCACCTGTCATCCCCACACCTCTCTTCCCCTCCTCTCTGCCACTGACCGCCGGGACCCGCCCGTCAGGTTCAAAAACCTGACGTGCGCGCACAGGCACCCGTGCGGCTGGGCTGGTCCGCCCTGGGCCGTGCACTGTGGCCTTCTCTGGCCCAGTTGCACAGGGCACTTTTCCTTTTTCTTTTCTGTAATTGTTTTAAACATTTCTACAGAAAAGAATAATGGTCCAAATAAAATAATTCCAACTCCTAAAATCTTGTAATATTCCAACCTATTTAATGGTACCACTTTCACACATATCTAAGAAAATTTCCTGTTCTGTTCAAATTTAAATTCAAATTTGAGCAGTAAAACCCCTGTTCTAAAATCAATAGGTTCCATTCAGTTACTCCAAAACCCCAACTAAGAATTTTCCCACCTTAGAAATCCCTCTAGTATTTTATAAAAATAGGTTGACATTTTTCTAAGCACTTTGATTTTTCTGTTTTATTTGTGGTCTTATTTTCCCGTGGTTATTATGCGACGTATAGATCCCGTATTTGACGAAGTTGCTGTGGAAGAAGAAGGAGAAGGATTTGAAGACTTTGAAGACCAAGCCAATCCAGGCAAGCAGCCCTTTGACCATGATACACTATATATTCGGAACCCGTTTGTTTCTGATGCATGATGTTAGGGTTACGATAGTGACCTAGTTGATTCCACCATATGATGCATGCCTTGATCCTGATCTTGCCATGTGCTAGATGACATGCATATGGTTAGTAGTAATGAATAGTGATGCATGTGTGACATGAACCTTCGTGGTTGAAGTCTTTGCATAAAACCCCGTCGGGTGCCATTCATGCCCGAGGGAGATGATGAGTTGGGTAACCACTTGATGACGAAGTGGTGTACCGAGACAAGTGTGTGTGTTTTTTCAAACGGATTGGTTTAAGTTGCGACCGTTATTCCAACCATACATGTGCAACCACACTACCCCTTATGGGACGGGGCTTTATTGATTACTTAGGTCGATACTAGCATGGTGCCGGCATTACTAGTGACGGGAAGACTTGAGGTCTTTTCTCGGGACGGGGTCGTGCTTGGATAGACGGCCATGACTGTTTTTTACACGGCACCGGACACACCGATGGTCCCTTCGGGTACGCGTGACATTGAAATTAGGGCAAGTCCCGTGATCTACTGTTTGTACCCGAGGGCCGTGTACCAACGAGTGGACTCTATGTTAGTGTCGTCTAAGGAAAGGTAATGACCGGGTGCTTACCCCGGGTACTTGAGGTACAACGGGTCGTGGATGACACGGAAGTTCCCCGGATCTTGTGGGTAAAGTGTACAACCTCTGCAGAGTGTCAAACTATTCGAATAGCCGTGTCCACGGTCATGGACAGTTGGGTAACCGCTCTTGGGCTACGTCCAATGTTTGTGAAACCATGTGTGTGTATGTGAGTCAAGGTGGTGACTTGACTCGAAGAGTTGAATCATATTCATGTTGATATCGGTAACCTGCCTTCGAGGTTACGCGAGTTTATTAATGCATTAACTTGATGGTAGAATATTTGTTCTAGCCTTGCTAGATTGGTCATTTATTATTCAATTGCACTGTTACTTTGAACCACATCATGGGTTGCTTGCGAGTACATTCAAAGTACTCATTGGCTTGCCACTGGTTATTTAATTGGCCAGGCATGGAAGAGCAGGAATATGAGGAAGAGTTCTTTGGAGACGATCATGCGAACTAGGACGCTTTCCCAGTCAGAATGCCTGTAGGGTTAAGGCATATGGTATGGGTTCTACCCGTTATCGAAGACTTCCGCTATTTGAGTTATTTGCTATTCAGCCCGTGAGGCTCTATCTATGTAAGACTTGGCCATGATGGCCTTAATTCGTGTAAGACTATTTGTACGGATGTAAGACTCTTGTTATTCAGCTTCTGTGTGTTCAGTGAGCATTGATCTCTGGGATCATTGTACACGTGCATTCGGTGATCTCGACTTCTAAGTCGGGGTCCCCACACTACAACACGAAGCAAACCAAAACTAAACCTTCAACTCGGCGGAAGACCACACCTTTGACCTTTTTGAATTGGGGTGGTCGTACATCTCCATCACGAAGCACTTGGAACCAATATCCTGAGGTACACTTTAGAAACCGATATTAGTTCAATTAACCACATAGTCATCACACCAAAATATAGTATAAGTGTCACTTGCACTTTTACTAGTGGATGTGTGATTTGGTTTGTTTGGGTGATTTCCCCCTTGTGTTCTTGCTCTTTTCCCCCTCCAAGTGTGAAAACATCCTCCCCTCGGGTTTAACCCTACAACATCTTGGTATCATGAGCAATGTTGAATCACATCTTGGTGTCCCTACCCCATATTTGCTAGCCTAATTTCATTGCTTTTTTGTCCCAATTTGAAAATCCCCAAGAAATTAGCCCCAAAAATTATTCTTGCAATTTGTTAGATCTTGTGAGTTTTTTTGTTTTGGTCCATGGATATGTTGTTTGGCAAGTGGATCTAGCCTTCCTCCATCCATGCCCACCTTTCCGACCATAAAATCCACCAAAATAATGCATTTCCCAAAAAAATTGCCCAATTTCGACCACTACAGGGTGCCCGCGCCCCGAACCCCCTGGTGCCCGCACCCCCGGGCAAATTTCTCTGACCACCCGGGCACCCACGCCCCGTACCCCCGGGTTCCCGTGATAACCCACAAGTGTAGGGGATCATTTGTAGCCTTTTTCGATAAGTAAGAGTGTCAAACCCAACGAGGAGCTAAAGGTAGAACAAATATTCTCTCAAGTTCTATCGACCACCGATACAACTCTACGCACACTTAACATTTGATTTATCTAAATCAAGAATATAACTATGAGAGCTTTGCGAGAACAAAACTACGAATAAAATGCAAGACAATAAAAGTAGATAGCTTTTGTCAACAAGAAAGCCATTTGTCCCTAGGTGATCGATAACTAAACCGGTGACCATTGTTGCAATACTATATGAGGGAGAGGCATGAGCTAACATACTTTCTCTACTTCAATCATACGCACTTATCATTGGAACTCTAGCAAGCATTCACAACTACTAAAGGTCAGTAAGTTAGTGAAACCCAACCATAGCATTAAGTATCAAGTCCTCTTTATCCTATACGCAATGACCCCCAAACTCGGGTATGTTCTTCTATCACTCGCGCTACCTACCATACGAAAACCGAGAACGTATTGCAACACCCTACAATGGGGATCCCTCCGCTTGCGCGACACGAAGAGCACCGTAGGATAGCACCAAAATAAAATATACAACTCAAACCAATCATGATCATCTATCAACCCATAGGACAAAACAGATCTACTCAAACATCATAAGATAGCCATAGATAATTGGGAAATAATATATAGTGTTGAGCACCATCTTTAAGTATAGATTAAAGTGGGGAGAAGGGGTGTTACACCACTACATAGAGCGGGACAAAGTTGGTGTTGACGGTAGCAAGATTGTTGATGTAGATCCCCGTCACGATCATAGCACCGGCGGCACTCCGGCACCACCGAGAGAGAGGGGTAGAGAGCCCCCCTACTTCTCATTCTTACTTGGCCTCCCCCCTAGATGGGAGGAGGGTTTCCCCTCTGGTCCATGGCCTCCATGGCGGCGGAGGGCGAGAGCCCCTCGGAGATTGGATTTGTCCCTCTGTTTTCTTCTGTTTCGCATTTCTATTTTCTGGCCCTTCACCGTTTCTTAATTTTCTAGAGATCCGTAACCCCGATTGCGCTGAAATTTTTACACGGTTTTTTTCTATAAATTATATTTTGTGCGCCCGAAGAAGGGCCCCAACCGACTTACGGGGAGGGCACTAGAAACCTAGGCGCGCCAAGGGGTGCACGGTGCACCCTAGTGGTTGTGGAGGCCGTGGGCCTCCGTTTATGTTGATTCCACCTCCCAAAATTTACAAATATTCCAACATAATTCTCCGTAAATTTTTATTGCATTTGGACTTCGTTTTATATGGATTTTCTATGAAACAAAAACCATGCAACAAACAGGAACTTCCCTGAGTAGTACATGATTCATCTCTACACACATAAACACTATTCTGATCACGGGATCAGAATATTATTCTGATCACAACCTGAACTTCCTGAGTTACACAGCCTGAACTTTCCTCTGTACATACCCGACCTTCGGGCTATCTTCGCAACCGTCTCTCCTCGTGCGAATTATTCTTGTTAGTCGTGTTCTATGTGATGTAAGTAATCTGCAAACGATTTTAGCAACTAAATGCCCGTTTTACATAGGAATCTCGCTCATAGGAGGATTATGCTGTCAGGTCGTGATGAACTCGTGTTTTTTGTTTTTTTACTGCGTGAGTTGTTCGACCTAAACTTCCCCTTGTGCTAGGTTGAGCTTCTGCCAACATTGCCCAAATGGGCTTGCTATATACTGTTTGAAATCTATGAACACAGGTACTATGATCCAAGTTAATTTTTTGGCAAAATGTAAGCGGTTTAAGAGCAGTTTTGAAAACCGTTTTTCTGCATACAAAAAACGTGAAACGTATTTTCGATCGCATTTCTAAACCATTTATCGGAATGAGGCAAATAATATGGTGTTGGAAAGCTACAGCAAAACCGCTCCTTCCACATGTTGAAAGTTTTCTCTAATTCCCTATGGTTAAAGAGTAATTTGGAAAATCGTAAAATTTCGCAAACCGAACAGCCGAGTTGGTATTTTCGATGCAATTTCTAAATGGATAATCCAATTGAGGCAAATGATATGGCGTTGGAAAGCATATGAAAATGCGTCACCTTGTCATGTCGAAAGTGTCACACCCTGATTTTCAGGCCACATTGCTTAAGCTAATAATCATGCTAAAATGTGGATTTACAAAAACTTTTGAGTGTTTTTGACTTTGCTTGATTGACTTTCTGTTTGCTGCTTGCTAGTGCTCTAAAAATCAAATAAATCCTCCAACTCTTATACTTCATCTCCTTGATCCAAAACCTTTTCCCAATAATCATGCCATGTGTATAGACCAGTATAGTATTTTATTATAAAAATATTTTGGCCAAATAGTATTTTCTAAAATTAGTTTTCCAAAAACCCCTGAATTGAGGTTTGCACTACAAGTACCTTATTTAGGGTGTGAAAAATCTTTCAAAAAGTATATTTGAATCCTATTAGGTATAGGACTCCCAGAAACCACAAAATTATAATTTTAAAAGTTATTTTTATATTTTATTTAAAAGCTTTTTCTTAAGGCCAGAAATGGTCTTTAATAGGGAAAAACTATTTAACTATTTCAAAAATATTTGCCAAAATTCAGGGAAACTCATAGGACATATATTGTCCATATATAAGAGTTCAACACATGGTCATGTTCAAAACATTGGACAAATCCTTCCAAAACCCTTTCTAGATATTTCAAGCATTTGAAATATTTACACAGGGAATACTCTCCAAAAATTCCAGCGAAATTCTATCATGTCAAATGTGACATATTTGATGATCTTACAAAGCCTCATGCCTTTAATATCAAGGAAACATTATCTAATCCCCTCAAAACCATTTATGTCCCTTTTGAAGTTTGAGCAACTTTACATTGCCAAACTTGTCCAAATGCTCTCAAACTTGGTGCACATGCTAAAATTATGTAATTATTTATATATGCCAAATGGCACAAGTTTTGGAGAAGCATAACTTGATCTAAGTGCCCCAAAACCATTTCTGATCAAATTCAAATTTGAACAACTCTACATTGTCAACTTTTTACCTGGGGCTTCAAACTTTGTGGTCATGATCACAACCCCAAATGATGACACTACACCAAGTGGTGCATCAAGGGGAGATGATTTGCTTAACTTAAACATGGTGAAACCATTTCTGTTGATTTCTAGGGTTCACCGAAGTTACATTGGCAACTTTGCCCAAATGAGCTCAAATTTGGTGGAAGGGCCTAAATGTATGGGCCATTTGATCCTGTTACGTATGATGTCAAGTGGAGCTATTTTGCTTGCCCAAATCTGCATCAAACACCTTCTGCCATTTTTCTTAAACCATTGTTTTGACCACTTTTACTATTTCCCTTGAGCTCAACTTTCTACCACAGCTTCTCCTAGTCATCTTCTACCTCCAGTAACTCTCCCCTACCTCAGCTCAATCATTGGAGGGGGGTAAAACCCCAATTTACTCTTCTCGACAGCAGCAATCCCCTTCTTTCTCACCTCCCTCCTCACTCCAATGGCCTCCAGGGCATCCCAGGCCGTCTGGGCAATTGTTTACTAACCCCTAGCACTGCTGGACATAAGGGGACACGCAATGGCACTTTGTTTATGCCATGGCATGCAGAGTTCGCGCTCTGGAGCGCGCTACTGTGCCCTGGTGCACTGTAGCCTCGCCCAATCAGGAGCCCCCGACCACCTCGGGCCTTTCCCTTGTGCCCACGAGGCCGCCTCGACGTCCGGGACACGCTGGACGGTCGGCCCCCTCCTCCTTCTCTCTCCGGCGACCCTTGTCACGCGTGCCCGAGCGCCGCCCGCGTCCGCCAGTTGCCGCCCGCGTCCCTGGCATGCCTCGCACTCGTTCCTCTCTCCCTCTCTCTTCCTCTAGGCATAGACCAGCCCCACGAGCACCCTGGACACACCCACGCGTGCCCCCATGGCTTGCAGCGACGGCAACGGCCTCGCCAGCGCACGAGCTCACGGTGCACCGTGGGCCACCTATATAAGGCCGATCCAGACCCTCCTCTGGATCCCCTTCGCTATCTCTCCCTCCCAGCAACCCCCTGGACCAACCCTCACCTCTCCCCGCGCCCTCCAGCCATCTCTATGGCCGGAGCAGGGCCGCCGGCCGCCGCCTAAATTCAGGCACCTCAGGCCCTTTCTCCTCCACCTAGCCGCTCCGACACCCTCTCAGCACCGACCCAGACTCACCCCATGCTCCAGTTCCTCCTTCCCCCGCCTCTTCCTCGCTGTCCCAAACCACACCGATGGCCTCCTCCACGGCCATCCAAGCCATCGCCGCTTTAGCCCTCCCCGGCGTACGTGAAGCACGTGGATGGGTGAGGCGTGTCCTCCTGAGCACGCCGGTGGGCGGAGCGTCGCCGGAGACGCTCTGTAGCCCCGACAATCGCCGACGGGAGCCGCTCGTCCCCACGACGAGAGCACACGGCGGGAGGTTGAAGATGGCCTGAGCGCTGGGCCCAGCGCGTCAGTGACCTAGTGGCTGGGCCCCGTCATTTGAGTGGAAACGGCTTCGGCTGAAACGGCCTAGCCACCGCAAAGGCGTATTCCCGGCGGGCGCCTTCGACGTGGCCCTTCCTGCACGCAGCTGAGCTACTGGGCCGGCCCAGTAGCTATCCTTCGCCCGATGAGTGTTTTAGGTATAACCTGAGTATTTCTTTCCTTTTTATTTTTCTGTAAATTTGTATAGATGCTTAAACAAATCATTTGAACTCCAAATTTGGTGATTCAAATTTCCAATGACTCCATAAATCATGTTCTATCACATGGTGCAACATGCACATTTTCCAGAAACTTTTCCTTCACAAATAATTATCAAATGCCATTATTCCATTTTTTGTGATGAACTTTAGAAAATCACAGAGGGCTCAAATTTGATCCAAATGCAGTGATTCAAATTCCTATGTGCTTGCCATATCCAAACTTAGTTTTGGAACATTTTTATTAATACTTTCTGTACCCCACCAAATAATGAGCCATTTCTTCATATTTAACAGCTTTGCAAAATCTTAGGAAATTCATTTGAATTCCAAATCCAGTGAAACCAACTCCTAGATGCTTCTAAAATCATGACTTGTTGATGGGTGCCTTTGCTCATCATTCAAGAATATATTTCTGTACACTTCTTTCAAATCCATAAACCCCTTGGTTCCATCATATTGAAATGATCCAAACTATCCATTGATCCAATACCTATGAAACCACCTTGGTTATTTTTCATATGACCAGAGTTATCCTAGAAAAGTCCAACTCCTATTTTTAGAGCACTTTTATTTTGCTTTGATTGTGTTGCTTTTTATGATTTTTTCCATTGTTAGTTGACGAAATAAATGAAGTACTCGGAGATGGACCAGAAGGTTTGAGGACTCGGAAGGACAAGGAAAGCAGCCCTTTGACCATGTTCGAGAAACTTTTTATGCATGTCTCATAGCACCCTATTATCAATGCATCAGAATCATGTTGAGGTGGAGACCACTTTGGTTGCTACCTTTGTTACTTTGCTATTGAACTTGCATCAAACATGACCCTACCTTCCTATGAGGGTTATGTAGGTGGGAGTAGATAGATGTATGCTATAGTAGTTGGCTACGCAAAATGGGTCAGGGTTATGCATTGAGTGAAACAAGTGTGGTTTGACATACTTGCAAATGACCCAGTGGGTGCCATTAATGCCCCTGGGAGATGATGAGAAACTAGGGCACTACTTGGTGAAGAAGTAGTGTACCGAGGCTTGAAGAGAGTGTTGTTGACAGAGATGGATTAGATTTATGTGTGACCATCGTCCCAACCAAACCTGCGCAACCACTCTACCCTTATATGGGAAAGGGCATTATTGATTACCTAGGTCGATACTAGCATGGTGCTCGCATTACTAGTGACGGGGGTGACATGAGGTCACTCTCGAGACGGGGTCGTGCTTGGATAGGCGGCCATGACTGTCTTTACAGGGCACCGGACACACCGTTGGTACCCCGTGCTTGTGGTATGTGATGAATATGGGAGCGAGTCTCCACAATTATTAAGATGTGAAATGTGGGGCACAGGGGTTGCTACCAATCGAGTGGACTCTGTGTTAGTGTCGTCTAGGGAAAGGTAGTGATCGGTTGCTTACCCCGGGTACTTGAGGTACCGCGGGTCGTGGATGACACGGAAGTTCCTCGGATCTTGTGGGTAAAGTGTGCAAGCTCTGCAGAGTGTCAAACTATTCGAATAGCCGTGTCCGCGGTCAAGGACAGTTGGGTGGTTCTACTTAGACTATGTCCATAAGTTTCTGGAAAACAACACGGTTCAGAGATATTGATGATGTGATTCTTGAGGAAGTCACAATGAGCTTGAGCATGAGTTGATTACAACTCTTTCTCGATAATGATGTCTGTAACCTCCTGATACTTGTTGCAGACACATGCATGTCCATGTTATATGTTGACCATACTTGCATATGAAAAACTAGCTTTCCGCAAAACTGCTAATTTAGCAGTAGAGCTTTGCATAATTATTCTGTCATCACACTTGGGTTGCTTGCGAGTACATTAAAAGTACTCATTGGCTTGCCACTGGTTATTTTATTGGCTAGGCATGAGAGAACAGGTTATGATGAAGATTTCTTGGTGACGAGCATGCGAGCTAGGACGCTTCCCAGTCAGAATGCCTGTAGGGTTAAGGCAGATGGCATGGGTCCAAGTTGTTATTGAAGATTTCCGCTGCGATGATATACTCAAGACTTGACCTTAATGGTCCTTTTTGTGTAATACGGTATGTATGGAAGTAAGACTCTTGTTATTCAGCTTCTGTGTGTTCAGTGAGCATTGATCTCTGGAATCACTGTACACGTGCATTCGGTGATCTCGACTTATGAGTCGGGGTCCCCACAGAAAGTTTTTCCTAATTTTGCACTGTTTAAGAGTAATTTAGCAAACGGTACATGTTTAATCGAGTTTGTATTTTTGAGCTAATTTTTGAACCGTACGTCCGAATGCAACAAATGATATGGCGTTGGAAAGCTTGAGGAAATGCGAAACTTTTCGGTATGTGTTATTTCTCCTAATTCCATATGGTTTTAATTCAATTTTGAAAATGTCTGAAAACCAATTTTCGCCGTAAATACTACAAACTTTATCGGAATGAGGCAAATAATATACCGTTGAAAAGCTACGGAAAATGCAAAACTTTTTCATGTTGACAGTTTTCTCTAATTACTAGCCGATTGTAAGTAATTTCGAAAATAGTGAGATCAATCGTTTTGCCTTTATCGCGAAACAGATTCTTTGAAATAGCACCGCGTGAAGAACTTGAACTTCTCGGCATGTCTACTTGAATTTCACTCTATTTTTCACGTGTTTTTTTGCTCGTAGCTCTCCATCCACTCACCGGAATTGAGCAAGTGATATATCGATGGAAAGCTGCTGTAAACATGCAACTTTCCCATGTTGATCATATTTTAATACTCGCGACGGTTTCAAAAGTTTTTCATCTGAAATTCAATTAGTGTAGTAGTTGAACTTCCTGTTATTTTCATGTTGAACTTTTGTGACGTATTTTTGTTTGTAATTTTCTCATACATTCATGAGTGTTACACAAATGATATTCCTTTTGTACAAACCTCTCTCACAATAACTTTTTTAACTTTCTCCGACCGAGGACTTGAATCTATAACAAGAACAAAAATGGACCTTGCCTTTTTATTCACTATTCTCATATTAAACACACACCATGTAGTACATGAACTTTTTCCATTTTTATAGTTTTAATTTTTTATTTATTTTTGAAATCGAATTGCTCCCAAATAATAACTGAACTTCTTTGTGGATTGACAGAATTATTTTACAATGCAAATTTTTTTTTTGTGTTTTCGAACATGGAAATACAAGTTGAACCTGTCTTGCAAGAATTTTTGAACTTACTTGAGCCTAACACTCGAACTTGCAACATAACTTTTTAGCCTTTCCTTTTTTATTCTTTTTAATACCAAATGCACACCGTTTAGTACATGAACTTCTGGCGGTTATCAATCCGAACTTCTCTCGGTTATGCGAAAATATTTGAGTTTTTGATAGACATTGAACTGCTCTAGTTTTGGTATTTGGACTTCATTGTGTTTTTTTAGAAATGTGAAAAATGGAGGGTTTTTTAGAAACATCCACCTTCTCGTTATTTCAAATTGAACTTATTGGTTTTATTCTTTAGTAACTAGAAAAAACTGATTTTTCAAATCAATATCAAACTACTCCGCTTTTTCCAATTGAACTTTTTGGTTTTATTTCTCTTGTAACATGAAAACCTGAGTTTTTTATATACATTGAAATACTCCATTTTTGGAAATTGAACTTCTTGGTTTTGATCTTTAGCATTGTGGAAAACCAGAGTTTTTTATAAACATTAAACAACTTCATATTTTTTCAATTTAGGAAACATGGATGTTCATGAGCTTATTTTTTAGTGGTGTTATTCTTGCTAACATGGCACCACATAGGTTTAAATTCCCTTTCGGCTTCATACCTTCTAATGTAATAGTTTTGCAAGGCATGTATGTTTATAGAAATTACAGATGTTAATTGGTTTGAAATAAAAGGAAACAATAAAATAGTTTATTTCTGTTTTTGGCATAACCACGAGCACCTTAGGCACGTATCCATTTTTTATCTGCACTTGCTCTTTTTTTGAACATGGAAATACAAGGTGAACCTCTCACGCAAGAATTTTTGAACTTCCCCGGACAGAGCACTAGAACTTCTTTTAACAAACCTTTTAAGCTTTTATTTTTTATACTTTTATTCTCACCTGAAATGCATTCCTTGCAGTACTTGAACTTCTCGTTGTTTTCGCTATGAACAACTGTCACATTTGTGTGTATACGTCGAATTACAGACAAGTTAAGGTCGAACGTCATTTTTTGCCATTTCAAAACATGTAATTGAAGGTCAAATGTCCCGAAATATAAATTTTGAACCGTGCACGAAGGTGCACGTGAACTTCTTACAACAAAGCTGAGTTTTGTATATACTTCGAATTTCTCTGTTATTTTAATTTGAACTTCTTAGTGTGGATGCATATCGGCGGTGCGCGGTTGCCCAGATTCATAGAAGAGTAGGGGCGGCAACCGATGTAGCTGACAACAACTGCACTACCGGCATTTTTCTTCTACAAACTTCCAGCGTTCTCATATTACTTGAACCTCTAAAATTATACTTATTGAACTTCATGTGGTTTTTGCAAAGAACTCGCTAGCATTTTTTTGTTTTGTTGAATTTTGAACTTCTGTGTTATTTTAGTTTGAACTTCACATATTATGTTTAGTAAAGAATTGTTTTTTATTTTTATTTTTTTAGTTTAAACTTCATTTTTATTTTCTTTTTGTAAAGAACTTCACTTTTTTTTAGTAAAGGATCGCGCCCCGCACATTGTTCATTGTTTAGTGTTGTCGTGTCCACAAGAACCGCCCGCCTGGTAGCAATACGAGCGAGCTGCCAGATCTTGGCCCTGGCTAGCTAGGTACAGTGGGAAAGGGTGGTCCGAACGGGAGACAGGCTATTCGTACACACAAATTGATGGGCGTACAGGGGGCACTAGTCGTGTCATCGGCCGGTACCAATATGACACGCTGGAAAGAACCTATCTAGTTACGGCCAACCGATATAGACATGTCGCATTCTGCTTTTTTCTTCAGATGTTGCTCTGGAGATCCTTGTCACCGCAGCACATAGTACCCGGTAGTACAACTAGAACCGAGATCATCTGTGTAGGTCGTCCTTTGTTTCGTTGCCACCACTGTAGAGTTATGACCCTGCCAGAATTTCACCAAACATGTTGAAAACATTCCAAGGCTGTCGGGGTGCACGACACTAAGGGAGATGTACCTGGCGGGGAACAAGATGAGCAACATGGAGGAGCTCCACTGAAAGTGCGTTATACCAACTAGAGGGGGTGAATAGGCGATTTTCAAAAATTCGACACTGAGGAAATTCTAGCTGAGGAAATTCCTAAGTGATGAAGTACTTAGCAGCGGAATAGATACTCAAGTGCATGCACAATAAAATAGCAGCATGGTCATCATGATGAAATGAAAGCAAACACAGAGTACGAGTAGCGTGTAAACAGGATAAGCAGGCTGAAGACTAAGGACTGAAGTAATTGGGTTGAGGAAATTGAGAAAGTCTTCAGTCAAAGTCTTCAAACAGTACAGATCAAGTTCGTCAACACTTGAATGAGTAAATGGAAGTGTTGAGAAAATAGAACCAGTAAGCTTGGTGAAGACAATGATTTGTTAGACCAGTTCCAACTATTGTGACAGTTGTACGCTTGGTTAGGGCTGCTAGGTATTTAAACCTGAGGACACACAGTCTCGGACAACCAGCCCTGGACACACAGTCCAAGACACCAAGTCCTCATCGTATTCCCCTTGAGATAAGGTCACAAAGACCTCGCCCAATCACTCGTGGTAAGTCTTCATAGGCGACTTCCAAACCTTCATAGACTTGGTCATTCGGTGATCCACAATTCCTCTTGGATGCTCTAGACCATTAATGCCTAACCGTCTCGAAGATCATAATCTTCAAAGTGTCGGGGAAACTGATCGCCCACGAACACCTATGGGACCGGAGCCCCTTCTCGGTACGGCAGGGGCAGAGGATGCACAAAGAGCGGATCGAGGCGAGCACACGAGCAGTTTACCAACGTTCGGGCCGCACGGATGCGTAAAACCCTACTCCTGCTTTGGTTTGTTATTGAGTTCTTGCCTCGGGAGCGAGGAGAGCAACAGTACACTCTAACCGCTAGCAAGACCGAGCGTGGAGAATGATCGATGTTCGGAACCCCCTCTACGTTGTGCATGTGCCTCCTTTTATAGGTCAAAGGGGTCACCGACAGGTGGCAACACAGGTTGGGGTAAAAATGTAAAAAGAGTGGTAGTTGGAACAGTGTTTGTATAGTGCTCTATATCTAACCCTGACGGCAGGGGACAAGGGCATTAAATGTCCGTCGCCGTCGCCCAAATAGTGCAAAAAGTGGCCGTCAGGGGCGCCACCGTCCGCCATGACGGTAGCCTTGTCATCGCTGCTTGCCACCGTGTACCCCTGGCTGCCCAGCCTTCCGCCACGTGCGTCTGGAAGGGTCCCAGAGCGACACGTGGATGGATGTGCTGGAGCGCGGGTACTGAGTGGAAGTTTGCCGCGGCAAGTGCCTTGCCGCGGTCGCTATCTTGTCGCGCCTGGGAGCTTGTCGCTCACCGGGCCTTGCCGCGATGCGTGGCGCGCCGCGGCAAGTTCCTTGAGATGCCTTTGATTGGCCTTCCCGGCAAGCTCCTCTTGCCAGGGTCTTGTGTCTTGAGTGGTTTTTGTGCCTTGAGTGGCCATCCCGGCAAGCTCCACTTGCCGGGGTCTTGTCTCCTTTACTTGGATACTTTGTTCTTGAATGGCTCCTAGGGAACCATAGGTGATCTTGGCGGCGCCTGGCTAGACCTGCCGCGGGACGCTGCAACTGCCCATGCACAAGTTCGGGATACTAAGGTACCCCTACTTTAGTACACCGACAGGAGCCCCCGGGCCTGGGCCATACACGGTGCCGAGCGATGTTGGGCCAGGCCCAAAACAGTGCATGGGCACGCGCGACCTGCGGCACGCTGTATCCTACTCCGTATCCACCGCGCCCTCCCCTAACGACACGCGTCAATCGTGGCGTCGTGGGAGAGATCGTGGCCTGTTTCTTTAATTGGAAATGCGGAACATCCGCCCCCTTCCCCCTTATAAGCAGGGGAAACAGGGGCAGTTCGTCCATCTGCCCGTTGCTTCTTCAATCCTCAGGAACCTCCGCCGCTCCCCTCCTTCCCGAAGGTCGAAAAAGAGAGCAGCGCTCCGCCCTTCGTCGCCACCAGCACCACCAGCACCATCAACCTCCTTCCCCTCTTCCGCCATGGCTCCGAAAGGCGAGAAGGGGAAGACCAAGAAGTCGGTCGAAGCGCTGTGGCTCGCGGCAATGCGGAAGAAGAAGGCGGTCTTCCCGCCAAAGCTTGACGTGGAGGAGCTGAGGGATACCTTCTACCTTTTCTGGTCGAGGGAGACGAAGGCGCATCCGCGCACCAAGGTACTCCCAGCCGCCGCATGCAAGATGTTCCCAAACGGCTACGCATTCTTCGCGCTGTTCTTCTACTACGGGCTCTGCCCGCCCTATTCTGAGTTCTTCTGCGACATCATGAACACCTACGGGTTTCATCTCCTTGACTTCACCCCCAATTCCGTTCTCACCATGGCCGTTTTCGCACATCTGTGCGAAAACTTTGTCAGAGTCTTCCCAAATGTAGCTCTTTTCCGCCATTACTTCACGCCTCGAGTTGAGAGGGGAGATCCTCTGTCTGGCGGAATCTCTTGGATCTCTAGTTCCCATAAGAAGGAAGCTTACTTGACGGGAGAGCTCCGCGGCAAGTGGGATGAGTGGAGAGCCAATTGGTGTTGGATCGTGGAGGATGACCCGCAGCCATTCACAGCCCGGCGCCAAGCCCCAGTAGTACGCGGCAACGACTGGAGCGATTTGGCCCCAGAGGATAGCAGATTGAAGATAGCTACTACTCGAATCCTTCGCCTCAGGAACGCCAAGCTCACTGTAGGCGCAGTTGGAGCAGACTTTCTCCGCCGCTGCATCGCCCCCTTGCAGGAGAGGAAGAGGCCCGCCTGGGATTTCGAGAACGCGGCAGATATCATGAGGCTGCGCCCGGGCCTTAATTATAACTTCACTGTCCTGGAGCTCAACGCGATGCTCCAGGCGTTGTTCAAGTATGACTCCGACCATCCCGAGTGGTTCACATTGCCGATGGGTGTAGTTCCTCTTTGCAACAACTCGTCGCTCAGCGCCATCCGCGCAGTGATGCCGTTGTGCGACTCCCACGGGATCGACCCCACTTGGCAAGAGCCTTCCGACGAAGCTGTGCAGACGTTCTTCGACAACTTGGAGGAATAGCCAGTTAACGCCGACGAGAAGAAGGGCCTCACCTGTGACACCACTGACCAAGAGATGGCATATATTGTCACCAGACTGGAGGAGGCGGCGGCAGCCACGGCCGCGGGGGAGTTCTGGTACACAGTGGAGGAGGCGGAGGCAGCGGAGGTGACAAGCCTTGCCGAGCAGGAAGAGCTTCTCAAAGCGGGGAAGCTTGCCGGGAAAATCGCCGAGACAAGCGAGCCCGCCGAGCAGGGCGCCGAGTCGAGCGGGCCCGCCGAGCAGGGCGCCGAGTCGAGCGCGCCCGTTGAGGACACGAGCGGCTCACTAGAGATCGGCTCCTCTTCTTCCTCGTCCTCGGGCAGCTCGCCACCACCAGCAAGTCCTCCAGCTCCACCAAGAAGGCGCCTCCGCAAGGCCGCGGACGTGACGGAGCGGTAGACGGGCCAACAGCTGCAGTGCCGCGCGGCACGCGCCACCGCGGCAAGCAAAGCCGCCACGAGAGCGCCTCGCGCTTCTGCAGCGGCTGGAGGGGGGTCTTCCCGGACTGGCGCCTCCGCTCCTGCCGCCCCTCGTGCCTCGGCGGCAACCGGAGCGGGGTCTTCTCAGACCACTGTCCCTGCTCTCGCCAAGAGGCCAAGGGAGCCCACTCCTCTGCCTCCTCGCGCCGGGACGCGTGAGCCAGATTTTGACTTCTCTGCGTTCAGCTCCGACGAGGAGGAAGAAGAGTAAGTCTTTGCAATTTTTGTATTTCTTTGATTTTCAACTTGTCCTTTGTCTTGTATCTCCTTTGCCTAACTCTGAACCTGTTCTTCTTCAGAACTCTGGCCCAGAGGGCAGCAAAGAGGGCCAAGGTCCCGGTGATCGTCATCGAGGACGAGCCCGCCGCGACAGCTGGGGGCACGCCTGAGACAAGCTTGCCGGACCCGGCAACTGTTCTTTAGAGCAGCCCCCGGCGCAGCCCCCAGCGTAAGTGTGGTTCATCTTCTGCTGTTGGGCGCGCGGGGGTGCTTCTTCTTTGCCGATATCTTGTTTGTTGACTTGTGTAGAAGCAGAGCAGCAGCACTAGGAGCACCAGGAGACCGCCCCCGACGTGCCGCATGCTTCGACCACACCGCCAAGGGGAGGCTCTCCGGCAAGGGCGAGTCCTTCGCCAAGGACGGATTCTCCGCCAAGGGCGAACACTCCGCCAAGGGTGAGCACTCCGCCAAGGGCGAGCACTCAGGCGAGGCATGGCACTAGTGGCCCTCCGCCGGCGGGAGCTACAACCACGCCGCCGAGGGAGAGCTCCCCGGCAAGAGACCTCGCCGAGGAGCCGGCCCGCGCAGGTAATCCCTTCGCTTCATGCTTTCCTTGGCTTTTCTTCGTCTGTATTTCTTCTTTTTGGATATTTGCTTGACTGTTTGTCTTGTCTTTTCCTCCGTCAGACCCGTCCATAGCCGATCCAATGGAGATGGAGGTCGTCATTGACGATGTCGCTGTTGCCGAGGAGACGATTGGCGCAGACGATCCTCCTGGCGTTGAGGCCGCCGAGGCTGCCACCGCAGCAGCCGGCGAAGGGGCAGGCGGCCGCACTGATGGCCCCGAGGCCGCAGGAGCGCTGGGCGCTACGCCGACCGCCGAGCCCTCCGCCACTGCCGCAGCCCCCAGCTCCGACGAGGCCGAGCCAAGCGCCTACCTAAAGGCTGGCGACGACGTCTTCATCCAGCTCCCGTGGGCGTCCATGTCCAGGGCGCCAGTCGAGGGAGACGTTTTCGACGGAGAGGTCCTCGCCTCCGCCGAGCTGAAGCTTTTGGACGCGCCAGGCAGCAGTAGCAGCAGCGAGCCCGAAGAGGAGCGGCTGCTGCGGAAGTTGCTGGCGCTTTATCGCGCCCGGCAAGCCAAGCTGGAGTCCCGTGAGGCTCTGGCCGCCAAGGCGGGAGTTGAGTTGGAGAAACGCGCAGAGGAGCTCCGGGCCATCAATCAAGCAGCTCTCCGGTCCTTGGCGGAGGAGCGGGAGCAGCTTGCCGAGGCGCAGCAGGCCTTCATCTTGGAGAAGGCTGAAGTGGAGGAGCAGCAGCAGCTTGCCGCCGAGGAGCTATCTAGGCGAGAAGGTGAGCTGACGCAGCGGAAGGTCGACCTCGACAGCCACGAGGATGAGCTTGCCGCGCGCGAGCGATCGCTTGGCGGAGCTTTGCAGGAGGCAAAGGATGCTGCCGCAGCTGCTGAGACCGCCAAGAGGGAGTTGGAGAAGAGGGTGGCGCAGCTGGAGGCCAACCTGAAGACGAGCGGCGAGGAGGTTCCCGCACTCAAGCTTGAGAGGGAGAAGGACGCCCACAGCCACTCCGAGCTGCAGGTCCGCCTCTCCGAGAAGGGCAAAGATCTTGCCGTCGCCAAGGACTCCATCGCGGACCTCGAGCTGAAGCTGGCCACCCTAACCCAGACGCTGGATGGCGCCAAGGAGCGGGAGGCGACCCTGAAGGAGGAGATCAGGGCCGAGAAGGCGCTGCTGGACAGCGCTGCCATCTCCTAGGACAATTTTAGGCAGACCGTCGAGCTCTGGACGGAAGGCCTTGTCAACGCCGTCGCGGACATCGACAAGGAGTTGGCGCAGCTGGGGGCGGAGTATCTCGGGTACTCCACCGACGAGAGCCTCCACCCTAGCGCCAAGCTTACTCTATTCTTCACGGGTGTGGCGACGGCCCTCCAGCAACTCCGGGAGAAGATCCCGAAGCAGCTGGCGGACGAGTCGCGCAGGCTCTGCGCGGGGGCCCTCCAAAAGGTGCTGATGAAGGTAGCCTTCCGCAACCCAGGCCTCAACCTCACCAACGTCCTCAGGACCTTGCCGCCGGACGCTGATCAGGAGGCGCTCAAGGCCCTTGTCGCACCCATTGTGGACAAGGTGGGCGGCATCAAGAGGGTTGAGGGCGACCGCGCGGACTAAGCTGCTTATTTTCTTCTTCCCTTGTCACTGCCAACCATGTTATGAACAATAGTCTATTAGAACTGCGACAAGTCATCTTGTAATATAACTCTATTTTGGGTAGTTAATGCAAAGTTATTTCCTCTACTTGTCGGCGTAGGCACCTTTGCCGCGAGTGCTGAGTGCGGAACTTCAGCAGCCTACTGGCAGTGCCGCTGCCGACAAGAAACCTTGTCGCAACTAGTCGCAGCACACTTAAACTGTTGAGCGAACTCGGAAACGAAGTAACGGCGTGACACTAGTCGCAGCACACTTAAGTCATTGAGCATGCTCGAAACAAAGTAAGGGCGCAGCTAGCCATGAGTTGGTTCCTCTGCGCACTGGTTTTCCATACAAAGCGAGGTCGTTCAAGGAAGATAACTTAAAAATTTAAAAATTTGATTGCTCAAACTTTGGCAACTTAGCTTTTGTGTTGTTTGCTTCCCGGCAAGGAAAGGCTTTCCTGAACGGCACTTGGTCCATACTACTATCTCCTCTTCCCCCCCGGCAAACTTGTGCGCGAGGGGAACTTCTTCTCCTTGAGAAAAAAGAAAGAAGAGAAAACAGAGATATGGAGCCTTGTGGCTCGTTATTGCTTACCGGGGATAGGTGCTGCACAAAGTGTCAGGCAATATATGCAAAAGGTAAAAAAGCATGAAATGACAAGTTGTGCGAGGCACATAAGCTTTACTGATGCACGGGATCTGCGCCCGGCTTTGTACAAAGGATTACATGCAACAACGGCAAGACTTGTACAAAAGGTGGTTGCCGGAGCGGATCACGGCAACCGCGCCTTATGGGTAAAACTTGCGAAGATGCTCAATGTTCCAGGAGTTGCTCACCGGTAAGCCATCTTCGGTCTCTAGGCGGACAGCGCCGGGCCTAGTGACTTGTTTCACCCGATAAGGGCCTTCCCAGTTTGGCGTCAACTTGTTGGAATTCTTGGCGGACTGAAGGCGACGAAGAACAAGGTCGCCTTCCTCGAGACTTCTGGCGTTAACTTTGCGGCTATGGTAGCGGCGCAAAGCTTGCTGGTATCGAGCAGCTCGTACAGCAGCCTGAAGACGGACTTCCTCAAGGAGCAGCGCGTCATCTTGTCGCAGCTGCTCTTGCTCGAGCTCATCATAAGCGAGCACTCGAGGTGACCCGTATACGAGTTCCGTGGGGAGAACTGCTTCTGCTCCATAGACTAGAGCAAAGGGTGTCTGTCCGGTGGCTCGATTTGGCGTCGTCCTGATCGACAAAAGAGCCGCCGACAACTCCTCGATCCAGTTTCTTCCGCACTTGTGCAGCTTGTCCAAAGTCCTTGTCTTGAGTCCGCACAACACTTCAGCGTTTGCTCTCTCCGCTTGACCGTTGCTCCTTGGGTGAGCAACAGAAGCGAAGCAGACCTTGGCGCCAAGGTCTTGAACGTACTGCATGAAGGTGCGACTTGTGAATTGCGTACCGTTGTCGGTGATGATCATGTTAGGGATTCCGAAACGGCAAACAATCGACCTGAAGAACTTGACCGCTGACTGTGCTGTCACCTTTCTCACTGGTTCCACTTCCGGCCACTTTGTGAACTTGTCGATTGCAACGTACAAGTACTCAAAGCCCCCGGCTGCGCAGGGAAAGGGGCCGAGGATGTCGAGCCCCCAGACCGAAAATGGCCAGGATGAAGGGATCGTCTGGAGAGCTTGAGCTGGCTGGTGTATCTGTTTAGAATGGAACTGGCACGCTTCACACTTGGTTACTTGTGCAGTTGCATCCTGGAGGGCTTCTGGCCAAAAGAAACCTTGCCGGAGCGCCTTGCCGGCAAGTGCCCTTGTGCCAATGTGGTGACCACATATGCCTCCATGTATCTCTGCCAACAGCTTCTGTCCATCTTCCCGGGGAATGCACTTCAATTTCACGCCATTGAGTCTTCTTCTGTACAGTGTGTTGTCAACAAACTGGTACATACTTGACTGTCGGGCTACTCTTTCAGCTTCTTCTTGCTCTTCGGGAAGTTCTCCTGTCTGGAGGAAACGGACAATCTGCTGCGCCCATGCTGGAGCTTGTCGCTCGACAACAAGGACTAAAGGCACATCTGCTGCTGCGGGAACGTCCGCTTCTACGGCAAGAACCTGTGGCTCAGCCGGATCTTGACATTCCCCGGCAAGCTTGCCGGAGCAAAACTTGTCGGGAGCGTCTGCTTCAACTGTACAAACCCTAGGGCTTGCAGGAGCAGACTGTTCCTCAGCAATCTTGGTGTTGATTTTGGGGACCTTTTTGGCGGCGGCTTCGGGAAGCTCCGCCGGAAAGTAGTCGCCAACAATCGACTTCCTCTTCTTGCTTTGCCCAGTTGATGGTGTTACGGATGGTTGAGTCAACTTGAGCACAAAGATCCCTGGTTCCACAGGTAACTTAAGTGCAGCGCACTTTGACAGGCCATCGGCGATGTCGTTCTGAGCTCTTGGAATATGCTCCATCTGTAGGCCGTCAAAGTGCTCTTCAAGCTTTCTCACTTCGTCAACGTACGCTTCCATCAACGGACTCTGGTAATTCTTGTTCACTTGGCGGACAACCAACTGCGAGTCACCCCTGGCAATCAACTTCTTAATCCCAAGGTCTGCCGCGATCCTGAGACCGGCAAGCAAACCTTCATACTCTGCAGTATTGTTTGTCGCTTGTTCCTAGGGAAAGTGCATCTGGACTACGTACTTGAGGTGCTCTCCGGACGGCACGACAAGCAGCACGCCAGCACCTGCGCCTTGCAGCGAGAAGGCACCATCAAAGTAAATTATCCATTCTTTGCTTGCTTCCTTGACAGGGATGCTCGTCTCTGGAATTTCTTCGTCTGGCGTTGGCGTCCACTCCGCTATGAACTCTGCCAATGCTCTGCTCTGGATAGTTGAAGTGCTTTCAAATTTGAGGCCAAAGCTTGACAGTTCCAGTGCCCACTCAACAATCCTGCATGTTGCCTCTGGATTTTGCAATATCCTCTTCAGCGGAAAGCGAGTGACAACTGTTATCTCATGTGCTTGGAAGTAATGGCGCAGCTTTCTCGAGGCCATGAGAAGGCCGAAAAGCAGTTTCTGCACTCCAGAGTACCTTGACCTAGCCCCCTGCAGAAGGGAGCTGACAAAGTAGACTGGGCGTTGCACCATCTTCTTCCGTATCTCCTCTTGCATCTGCGCAGATACATCCTTGTCGGGACCAGAGCTTGTCGGGGAAGCCCCTGCTTGTCGCTGGACGTGCTTGCCGCGGCTGCTGGCTCATCATCTGCCTCCCTCTCCGCTACTAACGCAGCACTAACCACCTGATTGGTTGCCGCTAGATACATCAGCAACTTCTCTTGTGGTCTAGGTGCGACAAGTATTGGAGTGGAGGATAGGTACCTCTTCAAGTCTTGCAGCGCAGCCTCCGCTTCTGGAGTCCATTTCATTGGGCCTGCCTTTTTCAAGATTTTGAAAAACGACAGGGCGCGCTCTGCTGACTTAGAGATAAACCTGCTGAGGGCATCCACGCAACCGGCAAGTCTTCGCACATCCTTGACGCGCTTTGGTGCTTCAATCTACTTGATGGCCTTGATCTTGTCGGGATTGGCTATAATCCCCCTCTGGGACACAAAGAACCAGAGAAGTTTGCCAGAGGGGATCCCAAACACGCACTTCTCGGGGTTGAGCTTGAGCTGGATCTTGCGCAGATTTGCGAAGGTTTCATCTAAATCTTGAACTAGGGTAGCCCTATCTTTGCTCTTAACCACTATGTCATCCATGTACGCTTCTACATTCCCGTGGATCTGTGGCTCAAAAGCGGTATGGACCACCGTTGCAAATGTTGAACCAGCATTCTTCAATCCGAAATGCATGCGTATGAAACAGTAAGTGCCACATGGAGTAATGAATGCGGTCTTCTCTTCATCTTCCTCAGCCATGAAGATATGATGGTATCCTGAGTATGCATCATGAAACGAAAGCAACTCACATCCAGTCGTGGAGTCTACAATCTGGTCAATGCACTGCAAGGGAAATGGATCTTTGGGACAAGCTTTATTCACATCGGTGAAGTCGATACAAAGCCTCCACTTCCCGTTTGCCTTGCGCACGACAACAGAATTGGCCAACCACGTGGGATGGAGTACACCTCTGACAAGGCCTGCTGCTTCCAGTTTCTTGATTTCTTTTGCTATGAACTCTTGGCGCTCCACTGCTTGCTTTCTAACCTTCTGCTTGACGGGCCGCGCGTGAGGACAAATGGCAAGCTTGTGCTCAATCACTTTCCTGGGAACACCGGGGATGTCAGATGGTTTCCATGCAAACACATCAACGTTCGCCCGCAGGAAAGCAATGAGCGCGCTTTCCTATTTGGGGTCAAGTGTGGCACTGATGGTGAAAGTACCACTGATACGTCCAAAACGTATCTATAATTTCTGCTTGCTTCATGCCACTTTTGGGTGATATTGCTATGATATTCATGCACTTCCATACACTTTTGATCATATTTGGACTAACTTACTAATCCAGTGCACCCCAGTGCCAGTTTCTGTTTTCGGCTGTTTTTGTATTTCAGGTTTTCACGTTTCGAGAACTGCCCAGAAAAATACAGAAAAAATATATAAAAAATCAGCGTTCCGGGAACGACACTGCTTTCGAAGGGGAGCCTGGGGGGGCCACAGGGGCCCCAGGCGCCCTGTGGGCGCCCCCCCCCCCCCCCGGGCCGCGCCGGGGGGGGGGCGCCTCGGCCCCCCGAGAGCCCCCCGATGCCCTACTTTGGCAGATATTTAAAGGGTCCCCCGTAACCCTTGAAACAAGACCTCTTTTCACGATCCCATCTCTCTTCCGCCGCCGCCGCCGCTTCCATGATCGGGAGCACCTGGAGAACTCTTCCCGGCACCCTGCCGGAGGGGAGGATCACCACCGGGAGCTTCTCCACCACCATGGACGCCTCCCGGATGACTCGTGAGTAGTCTCCCTTGGACCATGAGTCCATGACCAGTAGCTATGTGATGTTCTCCTCCCGTTCTTGTGCTTCACTAATTAGTCCTCGTGAGCTGCCCTACATGATCGAGGCACCTATGTAATCCTTATGTTGTTGCTATGTTGAGTTTGCTGGGATCCGATGGATTATGAGATTATGTTCAGATTGATCTTGAGTAATATATTTGATTCACCTCTTTTATATTTTAGCATAAGTAATTCTTGCATGTTCTCCGTTGTTATTTATTGCTTTGGCCAAGTAGTAAGTAGTGACTCCAAGAGGGAATGTTATGCTTGATTGTGGGTTCATGCCCCTCGATGACTAGCTTGAGTGACAGAAACATGAGTCTAGGGGATGTGCTGTTGCCACAAGGGGGAAAACAACGGTGCTTGTGCCCGCGGGTGCAAGGATTGTTTACTTTACGCAAAGTTCTTTTAATGCAGTTGTCTGTTGCATTGAGTTTACACTATGGGTGGGACTCGCAACTTAATACCAGCGAGATGTTCTGGATAGATATCTAAAGGTGGATGATTAGTAGTAGATATTGATGGATTTCGGTCTACTTACTTTGGCGTACCGCTCATGCTTTGAACCTCAACCTTTCTTGCAATGTAATAAGCATTGGTTTGCGTTCGTGGTCCTGTCAATTGCCCAGCTGTAATTTGTTACCTCACATAGCCGTTTTATCGTCTTTTGGGAGAGAGACATCACTAGTGAACATCATGTGACTCCGGTCCTTATTACCATCATTGATCACATACACTATTTTACTTTTCGCTATTTTACTTACTATTGCAAAACACAATCTATCACTACTATCATATTGCTTTTAACCCTTTGTGAACTACAAGGCCGGAGAGATTGACAACCTCTCTGTACTCGTTGGGAGCAAAGTTATTTGTATTTGTGTGTAGGTCCACGTTGATTGCTAATTGCGTCGTTAGCAGTTGACACCTACCTGTTGAACCTAGGAGTCTCTGGGGATTCGATCCTTGGCATCTTTGCTAAGGGAAAACACTTCTACTTACTGCATCTTACACCTTCCACTTGGGGTAATCCAACGAGGGGTTCGAGGCCCATCAAGGAGTATTTTCTGGCGTCGTTGCCGGAGACTCCACTCTTCAGGATAGGGGAGTTGCATGCTATCTTTTACCTTTGCTTATTAGTCTTGTTAGTTTACCTTTCATATTTGCTTTAGTTCCTTTTATCAAAAATCACAAAAAAATTATTTACCTTCCTGTTAGTAGTCCTATCTGTTTAGTTAAACATGTTAGGATTTGGTGCTTTGAGGGAATCAGAAGTTTTAGATTTCCATCAAAGGGATGGAGAAAATATGAAGAAGGCATGGGACAGAATTTCTGATGCACATAGGAGAATTATGCCTTGGATACCTATAAAAATAGTGCTTAGGAATTTTTACCATGGTCTTTTTAAATGGTGTAAACACTCCCTTGACATTATAGCTGAGGGAGATTTTCTAGAATGTGATGAAGCTAGAGCTCTTGAAATTATACATGGTCTATCTAGTTACTTTGTTTATGATCATAACTTTGATACTATCATAGATAGACTTGCCACTATTGAGAAAAGAATGGATGCTCTAGACTTAACGAAGGTAGAGAAACCCAAACCCAATAAGAGAGATATTTTGGAAATAGATAATGATTGGGAACCTCTTGTTAGGATTAGCATCTCTAATCAAGACTTCCTTGCTTATTGTGATATTGGATCTATGGTTTCTACTATGCCAAAAATTGTTCATGATTCTCTAAAATTTAGTATGGATATACTACCATCTTATCATGAACACACTAATGGAGATATTTCTGAAATCCAGGGAAAAATAAAAGACGTGCCAGTTAAATTCCTTAAGGGGATTGCAATGATTGATTTCTTCATCATGGAGCCAAACCAAGGAAATATAGTGCTTGGAAGGGACTTCCTCCGAGCAGTTAAAGGCTTCATTGATATAGGTAAGGGACAAATCCGCTTACGCGGGAAGGCAAAAGGTGTGTACCCCTTTCCTAGAAGGAACAAGAATGAACATGTTGAGGAATCATTTGAACCAATTTATAACTCTGATTATTATGATGAATATTGATTCCTCTATGCATTATGCCTAGCTTAAAGGCATAAAAGAAAGCGCTTTTGGGAGGCAGCCCACATGAATAAATTTTTTGCTTTTGTTGTGTCTTGATGTTGTTTACTGCTGTAGCATCATCATTGTATCTTTGCTTTTCATATTTGTGCCAAGTATAGCCTCTGATTGCTAGAAAGTTCAAAAGTTGTGAGGTGCTGTCCAGGAAACAGATTCTGTCCTTGGATAGAAAAATTCGTATAAAATCACCAGATCATCTTTTCGGTCTGAAATGTTTCGACAGCGTGCTCTATACAATTGTCTTTCGGGCATCTGTTCTGAGTTTTTTGATTTGAGTTGCAGAAGTACCCCGAACAGGTCAATTACTGCCTGCTGTTCTGTTTTTCACAGATTCTGTCCTGTTTTGCCTTACCTTCACTTTGCAAATTAAGAACTTGTTTTTTCTTTGAGAAAACCTTTTGGCAATCTTGAGAAACAGTAGAACTTCAAGAATATCCCTATTTCCAGCAAGGTATAATTATTTTATTAAGGGTACTAACCTCGCTAATCAGATTATGAATGAGTTATGTATGAAGGGAGTTTTCAATTGTGTGAGGGAAGATGATAAAAAGATTCAGGAGTGTCAAGCGCTCAAGCTTGGGGATGCCCCCGTGCACCCCCAAGAAATATTCAAGGAGACTCAAGCGTCTAAGCTTGGGGATGCCCCCCGTGCATCCCCTTCTCCATCAACATTATCAGTTCGTCTTTCGTTCCGCTATATTTTTATCACTTCATGTGTTATGTGTTATGCTTGGAGCGTCTTGCTTTTAGTTTTGTTTTTAGTTTTTCATAACGAGTCGGAACCCCGCATTCCTTTATGTGGGAGAGAAACACGCTCCACCTCTACCTAGAACATTACATAAAAATTTCATGTCTATCTATGTTGTGTGTGTTCTTTATCTTTTAATAGCTACTATCGTGCTTTGCTCTTAGTATTCATGCTTATCTTTTCAAAGAGCTTTTATTTAGTTGGTTGCTTGAACTATCTTTAATTACAATGCTCACCTTATTAAGAGAGTTTGCTTCCGTTTCATGGGTTAATGTGTCTATGATAAATATGCTACTTTCATGATGGTGCTTACTAGTTCAGGTTTTCTTATGGTTAATCTCAGATAGCTGGGGGGTTCCCAATGTGTCATTGGAGTACCAACTTGGTATGTTTGCCTATGATGTGGTATGGTTTAGTAATATCTTCCTTCGAGAATTTATTTTGATTGACTTGGCGTATGCTCACGCATATTCAAGACTGTAAAGAAAGTCTGTCAAGCCTTGATGATCTTTTGTTTCTAAGTAGCGATATAACTACCATGCCTGATTCAATATTGCTTTGTCGCTCTGCATGATTATGACCGTCATTGCTCTCTTAGTTGGTCGCTCCCAGTCTTTTGCTAACCTCCACTTGCACTAAGAAAATTAATCATGCAATACATAGCTCATGGGAAAGTAGCCTAAAAACTATTATGGTAAAGAATATGTTTCTTATGTATCTTATTTTTTATGAGTTGCTTGCTGAGCGGTAACCATGTTTCTGGGGACGCCATCAACTGTCACACTTTTGTTGAATATTATGTGAGTTGCTATGCATGTTCGTCTTGTCTGAAGTAAGGGTGATTTACCGTGGGTTGAATTAATATGCATATTGTTAGAGAAGAACATTGGGCCGCCAACCAAAGCCATGCCTCATGGTGGAAGTTTTAGCTTGGACCTTAATCCTCAATCTCTCATGAGAATATGCTTATGCATTAAAGAGGAGTCCATCATCTATTTTCTATGTTGTCCCGGTATGGATATCCTCAAGTTGAGATTTATCGAAAACGAGAAATCAAATGCGATCTATCTCCTTGGACCTTTGTACAGGTGGCATAGAGGTACCCCTTTGTGACACTTGGTAAAAACATATGCAATGAAATGATAGCCCATGGGGATCCGAGCTAATTAGGACAAGGAGCGAGCACTATTGGTATTCGATGCATGAGGCTTGCAACTTATAAGATGTTTTATACATGACACATATGAAGTACTACTACCGTTGACACAATTGCTTCCATGTTTCATAATAAAAAGCTCTAGCACTTTAAGCACCAACTACTGAGAGCATGATTGTCATTCTGAGTTTAATGTGCATTGTCCCAAAGTAGCATTGTCTTTTGCATGATTGTAATATCGTTTATTCTGAAATGATTGTATCTAGTCATCACTTAAACCTTGAAGGTGCCCTTGCATTTATGTTTTGCATCACTAAAGGGGGCAATCTAGATATCACTTGATCATATTTGTACATCATGTTCATTGCAAATCTTTTTGATGTTTCAGTTTCATATTGTAAAACTTTCAGTCATTTGTTATTTTCTCTTGAGACAACTTAATTACTTTAGAATCATTGTCTCAGTAAGCTTTTGTCATATGACTATGAGAAAGTCTTATATGGTTAATAGCATGTCACCACAGAAATTATTCTTGTTATCATTTACCTACTCGAGGACGAGCAGGAATTAAGCTTGGGGATGTTGATACGTCCAAAACGTATCTATAATTTCTGCTTGCTCCGTGCCACTTTTGGGTGATATTGCTATGATATTCATGCACTTCCATACACTTTTGATCATATTTGGACTAACTTACTAATCCAGTGCACCCCAGTGCCAGTTTCTATTTTCGGCTGTTTTTGTATTTCAGGTTTTGACGTTTCGAGAACTGCCTAGAAAAATACAGAAAAAATATATAAAACATCAGCGTTCCGGGAACGACACTGCTTCCGAAGGGGAGCCTGGGGGGGCCAAGGGGCCCCAGGCGCCCTGTGGGCGCGCCCCCCCTGGGCCGCGCCGGGGGGGGCGCCTCGGCCCCCCGAGAGCCCCCCGATGCCCTACTTTGGCAGATATTTAAAGGGTCCCCCGTAACCCTTGAAACAAGACCTCTTTTCGCGATCCCATCTTTGTTCCGCCGCTGCCGCCGCTTCCAAGATCGGGAGCACCAGGAGAACTCTTCCCGGCACCCTGCCGGAGGGGAGGATCACCACCGGGAGCTTCTCCACCACCATGGACGCCTCCCGGATGACTCGTGAGTAGTCTCTCTTGGACCATGAGTCCATGACCAGTAGCTATGTGATGTTCTCCTCCCGTTCTTGTGCTTCACTAATTAGTCCTCGTGAGCTGCCCTACATGATCGAGGCACCTATGTAATCCTTATGCTGTTGCTATGTTGAGTTTGCTGGGATCCGATGGATTATGAGATTATGTTTAGATTGATCTTGAGTAATATATTTGTTTCACCTCTTTTATATTTTAGTTCATAAGTAATTCTTGCATGTTCTCCGTTGTTATTTATTGCTTTGGCCAAGTAGTAAGTAGTGACTCCAAGAGGGAATGTTATGCTCGATTGTGGGTTCATGCCCCTCGATGACTAGCTTGAGTGACAGAAACATGAGTCTAGGGGATGTGCTGTTGCCACAAGGGGGAAACAACGGTGCTTGTGCCCGCGGGTGCAAGGATTGTTTACATTACGCAAAGTTCTTTTAATGCAGTTGTCTGTTGCATTGAGTTTACACTATGGGTGGGACACGCAACTTAATACCAGCGAGATGTTCTGGATAGATATCTCAAGGTGGATGATTAGTAGTAGATATTGATGGATTTCGGTCTACTTACTTTGGCGTACCGCTCATGCTTTATACCTCAACCTTTCTTGCAATGTAATCAGCATTGGTTTGCGTTCGTGGTCCTGTCAATTGCCCAGCTGTAATTTGTTACCTCACATAGCCGTTTTATCGTCTTTTGGGAGAGAGACATCACTAGTGAACATCATGTGACTCCGGTCCTTATTACCATCATTGATCACATACACTATTTTACTTTTCGCTATTTTACTTACTATTGCAAAACACTATCTATCACTACTATCATATTGCTTTTAACCCTTTGTGAACTACAAGGCCGGAGAGATTGACAACCTGTCTGTACTCGTTGGGAGCAAAGTTATTTGTATTTGTGTGCAGGTCCACGTTGATTGCTAATTGCGCCATTAGCAGTTGACAACTACCTGTTGAACCTAGGAGTCTCTGGGGATTCAATCCTTGGCATCTTTGCTAAGGGAAAACACTTCTACTTACTGCATCTTACACCTTCCACTTGGGGTAATCCAACGAGGGGTTCGAGGCCCATCAACCACCAGTGTCGTCCTCCTTGGCGGGCACCTTCTTTGTCTCTGGTGGAGCTGCCATCGTCTTCTTGCACTCGCCGGTGGAGCTCGATGGTGCGTCCTCGACGGCAGTGCAGCACTCCGAAGAGGTGCGTTTGCCGGAGTGGGCCCCAGAGCTCTTGCCGGACTTGGTCTTCTTCCCCTCGGGAGCTTCAACGGCAAGTGTCTTGCATTCCGTTGCGGCTGCTGCTACCCGATAAATCTTGTCGGCGCAGATAAGTGCATCCTTCTTGTCGCCAGGGACAAAGATGACGCTTATCGGGCCCGGCATCTTGAGCATGTTGTAGGCATAGTGAGAGGCTGCCATGAACTTGGCGAGTGTTGGACGGCCAAGTATCCCATTGTAAGGCAATGGGATATCGGCAACGTCAAAAGTGATCCTCTCGGTCCTGAAGTTCAGCTCGCCGCCAAATGTCACTGGCAGTGTGATCTTTCCCTTCAGCTTGCTCCTTCCCGGGTTGATTCCTTGGAACGTGCCGGTCTCTTCGAGCTCGCTATCAGGGATCTGGAGTTTTTGGACCACAGCGGAGGAGATCAAATTCAAGCCGGCCCCGTCGTCAACTAACATGTTGGTGACCTTGAGGTTGCGGATAGTTGGTGAAACCAACATCGGAAAGCACCCGACCACAGTTGTGCGATCAGGGTGGTCCTCAATGTCAAAGACGATAGGCGTGCTGGACCACTTCAGGAGCTTGCGCGATTCGACAGGTGGTTCTGCTGCATTGACTTCACGCACCCACTGCTTGAGTTGGCGGTGCGAAGTGTGCAGAGAAGCACCGCCGTCAACGCACAAAACTTCTATGGCTTTCTGAAACTCCTGCCCGCTGTTCTCCGAATCATCCATGTCTTCGTCTTCGTCGTCATCTCCATCCTTGTCGCGGCCGCGGGGAGGTCTGTCTCCTTGCCGCTGCTTGGCTTTGCCGCGGCGTCCTCCCCGGCCGTTGAATGGCCGCTTCTTCCCGGATCCGCCGTCACCTCTTTGGTCCTTCTCCTTGTCGCGTCGCTCGTACTCAGCTTTTTGCTGCTCGACGAGGTACTCGACCCTCTTGCAGTTCTGGAGGTCGTGGCCCTTGGTGCGGTGGATCTTGCAGTACTGCTTGTCGGTGCCATCCTGCTTGTCGGCGGCCGCCACAGCCTGGCAGTTGGTGCATGCGGCAGTCTCCTTGCCGGAGCTACCAACTTGGGCTTTCTTGGCGCCAGCCTCCTTGCCGGACTGCTCAACGACTAGCACTTCCTTGTTCTTCTTCTTCCTATTGTTCCGCCGCTGGTTCTTCTTTGCCGGGGCGGCATCCTCGCTGTCTGATCCCCCTGCTCCTGTATCCTCTCTGGGGAGTTTCCTCCCCTCTTCAACACGTGCACACTTGTCGGCCAGGGCGTACAGCTCGCTGACGTCCCTGATCTTGCACATCGCCATCTCCTCCCTCATCATGCGGTTACGCATGTTCTGGTGGAACGCGCTAATAACCGCGGCAGGGTGGACGTCTGGGATGTTGTGTTGCACGCGGCTGAACCTCTGGATATACTTGCGTAGGGGCTCTCCTTCCTTCTGGGCGAGCAGATGGAGGTCACTCTCCTGGCCATGTGGCTTGTGGCCGCCCGTGAAGGCGCCGACAAACTGATGGCACGGGTCAGCCCAAGAAGAAATGGAGTTGTCCGGCAAGTGCATGAGCCAGGATCTGACGTTTGGCTTGAGCACCAGCGGGAAGTAATTGGCGAGTATCTTCTCGTCTCGTCCCCCAGAAGCCTGCACCGCGATGGTGTAGATGCTGAGGAACTCTGACGGATGCGTCTCGCCGTTGTACTTCTCCGGTACGTCGGGCTTGAAGTTCTTCATGCTGGGCCACTGGACTTGCCGCAGCTCACGAGTGAATGCAGGGCAACCTACCGCGTACGGCAAGTCGCCTGGTCCCCCGGGCGCGTGCATGTCAACAGCGGGCCCAGCGCGCTGGTCGGATTGACGCCGCGCTTCTCTCCGGCGCTCGATGCGGGTTCGAGCGTCCTCTTGTTGTCGATCGTTGAGAACTTGGCGCTGATCGCGGCGAGCTCGCGGATCTGATGACGCGGTGGAGTCGTCGTCGAGGTTGATCCGGCGAGTCGGCGATTTTGGCCTCCGGGGCGGAGAGTGCACGGTGGTTGCACCCCCACCGGTCTTGCCGCCATCGGCCTGCGCCTGGCTGACTTGCCGCGACCGCGACGTGCTTGGCTGCTGCGGGGTGTCGCTGTTGGCGAAAGCGATGAGGCTCTGGATGGTGGCCCTCTAGTCGTCGGCCTTGTCTGCCGCTGGAGGGAAGTCTAGAAGCAGTTGAGCTCGTGCTAGAGCTTCTACTGGAGTGGCGGGTAGCGGTGGCGAACGGTACGAGGAGCGGGATATGCTCGGACTCCTAACTACGTTAGAAGGAGCAGCATCCCGTCCCGGCGACCGCGCCTTGCTCGTGCCAGCATGTTGATGTGCATGCTGGCCTTGAGCGTCCCGAGATCCGCCAGCTTGACCTTGGCCCAGCAAGCGTATGGTACCTTGAGTACCACGTCGCTGCCGGTCCCGCGCCTCCTGAGATGGGCGCGGTGCATGTACGGACACCGACGCCTTGGAGTGCGCCCGGTCGTCCGTCTTGTCCTTGGACTTGGCGGCGCCGTGAGTTCCCTCGCTGACGTCCGTCCTTCCGCCGGCGTCTACCCCACCAGCCGTTGGCTCAGGCGGTGGCGGGATCAACGCGGACGGGCCTGCTGCCTCCGAAGCCTTCTTCTTCGGCGGCATGTTGATGGAGTCGATGAAGTTGATGAAGATCTAGCTCGTGTGACGCCGGATCGGGTTCACACAACCTCGACGCGCCCCCTACCTGGCGCGCCAAAGATGTCGGGGAAACTGATCGCCCACGAACACCTATGGGACCGGAGCCCCTTCTCGGTACGGCAGGAGGCGGAGGATGCACAAAGAGCGGATCGAGGCGAGCACACGAGCAGTTTACCCAGGTTCGGGCCGCACGGATGCGTAAAACCCTACTCCTGCTTTGGTTTGTTATTGAGTTCTTGGCTCAGGAGCGAGGAGAGCAACAGTACACTCTAACCGCTAGCAAGACCGAGCGTGGAGAATGATCGATGTTCGGAACCCCCTCTACATTGCGCATGGGCCTCCTTTTATAGGTCAAAGGGGTCACCGACAGGTGGCAACACTGGTGGGGGTAAAAATGTAAAAAGAGTGGTAGTTGGAACAGTGTTTGTATAGTGCTCTATACCTAACCCTGACGGCAGGGGACAAGGGCATTAAATGTCCGTCGCCGTCGCCCAAATAGTGCAAAAAGTGGCCGTCAGGGGCGCCACCGTCCGCCACGACGGTAGCCTTGTCATCGCTGCTTGCCACCGTGTACCCCTGGCTGCACAGCCTTCCGCCACGTGCGCCTGGAAGGGTCCCAGAGCGACACGTGGATGGATGTGCTGGAGCGCGGGTACTGAGTGGAAGTTTGCCGTGGCAAGTGCCTTGCCGCGGTCGCTATATTGTCGCGCCTGGGAGCTTGTCGCTCACCGGGCCTTGCCGCGACGCGTGGCGCGCCGCGGCAAGTTCCTTGAGATGCCTTTGATTGGCCTTCCCGGCAAGCTCCTCTTGCTAGGGTCTTGTGTCTTGAGTGGTTTTTGTGCCTTGAGTGGCCATCCCGGCAAGCTCCACTTGCCGGGGTCTTGTCTCCTTGACTTGGATACTTTGTTCTTCAATGGCTCCAAGGGAACCATGGGGGATCTTGGCGGCGCCTGGCTAGCCCTGCCGCGGGACGCTGCAACTGCCCGTGCACAAGTTCGGGATACTAAGGTACGCCTACTTTAGTACACCGACACAAAGGTAACGAGCATCGGTTCCACACAGGAACACTCGCTTCGGTGATGCTCAATCACTTTGGAGTTTTAGGTGTTGAGTTTTGGGTTTTTCCTCACTTAATTATTTTCACTCAAAGTCCTCGGAGGATAGGTTGCTCTAATGACAAGTGTCAGTTTCTCTCGGAGCAGCAAACCAACTAGTGGTTGTAGGGGGCGGCTATTTATAGCCTAGGGAGCAGCCCGACATGATAAGACATAAATGCACTTAAATGATATGACCGTTAGGTGGTTAGGATATTTGGGACAGCTGGCGCATAGCACATCCACGGTCGAAAATTTGAGCTCTCAAATTCCTTAGGGCTATCATATTCCTCACTTGTAGGCAATCCGCACTGGCGAATTCCTAAGTCCTCAGTCAGAAAAAATTCCTCAGAGAACAGAAGAACTTCGTCTCTGTAACTGAAAAATTGACTGAACTGTATGACATTTCCAATGGCTTGACTCGAAAGGATTGGATAATGTAGGCTTTGAGTTGAGCATCACTTGGAAATGTGTTTCCTTAGTTTTACCTCGACCCCCTTTAACAGTACGGTGTTTCCTATGATGCAAGAAAGAGAAAATGAAACTACGAAAACAAAAGTCTTCACGCTTCATAATCCTCGCATGAATATCCAAGTCTTCAAGGTCGCATCAATTTCCTCATTTTCAAAGTCTTCAAGAAAACCAAAGTCTTCAACTGAAGACATACATTTTTAGGTGTCTACTTTCTTCGTAAATATCAAACTCCTCAGAGACTTATAAGACATGTGTACACTCATAAACACATTAGTCCCTTAACATATAAGTCTTCAATACAACAAAATCACTAAGGGGCACTAGATGCACTTACAATCTCCCCCTTTTTGGTGATTGATGACAAATAGGTTAAGTTTTCAACGGGGATAAACATATGAAGTGTAGCAACTGATATTGAGGAATTTTATTACAAGATATGGAAGAACTCCCCTGAAGATGTGCATGTTTGAGGATTTTTCTTGAGTAGCAAATGCACATTGTAGAGTAATATCATGGAGATCTCCCCCTATATCTCGTAATTCATACACGCATTTGACATATGATATGAAGAATTTGAAATGCATGATGAAATATGGTGGCTCACGAAATTTAGCATGCGTGCATTAAGGTACTGAGGAAATAAGCATGTAGAAAGCAGTTCAAAAAGTGTCAGACTACCATCGGACCTAAGTTTACAACTCACAAGAGCAAACACCTCAGAAGAACGAGAGTTGTAACCTAATGAAAATATAGCCCATATAAAGACCCGCTTGAAGACTAACTCAAATTTCTCTCCCTTTGTCATCAAATGACCAAAAGGGATGAAAAATGAGGACTAACACCCCTGGAGAATATCATCATGATGCCGATGCAGGAGCGCCAGTGTTGTTGGGGTCGTCCATTGATGTAGGGCCTGCCGCGGTGTTGTCAAAATCTTCAGCTTCATTCGTCGTGCGCGGTGAGGAAAATGAACTTGTGACCAACTGAGGAACTTTGACCTTCTTGAATTTCTTCGAAGGTGGCTGAGACCAGTCAAAGTCATGTTGGAATTCCATCTCCTTGAGTTCTTCACCATTGAAGTGATGTGAAAGAATAGCCCAAGTGCGATCAAAAATTTTATGCGCATAGTAGTGATTATAATGCGGGGCTAACCCGATCTAGGACGATCTTTCACGAAATGGAGGGGATCCCACGAATAACACGATGAACACGGGGACGAACAAGGAGAAATCACACGGGAAAACACTCAAGAACAAGTCCAATCACACATCCACTAGACAATCAAACACACAAGATCACAAGGTACATGAATAACAAAGGGAAAGATACAAGGTAGATTTCATCCCAAATCCAAAGGAGATGGGGGCTTGAATCCTAGAAGTATCTTCTCTGTGAGGAGGTCTTGAATCCGGTGTGGATCTTCTCCGTAGAGGCCGCGGTCTCTCGATGGAGTAGAACCACAATGGATGAGCAAAGCTCTAGTCTAAAATGAGCTATCACATTTGCTAACCCTAAAATGGTGGAGGTGGAGGAGTATATATAGTCTAGGGCCACCAAGGGGTAAGTGAGGGGCGAAAGGGGTACATGGGCCTCGGGCCCGAATGCTGTGCGCAGACAGGTAGCGACGTCCGCTGGCTACCAGATGTCCGGTAGCTTATGAGGGACCGGACGTCCAGAAGTCTTCGGACTTCCGCTAATTTCATCTATTGCGAAATGACGGACGTCCGGTGGTGGCCGGTCATCCGGAGCCTAGAAGTCGTCGGACGTCCGGTGCAGGGCAGTCGTCTGGTGGCTATAGCTTGCAGCAGCTCCGTTTCTTCCGTCTTCTCTTCCACGCTTCCCTCGCGGATGGTGTAGGTGATCCTTGGCGCTTGCACTCCTCCTCCTCGTCCGCGAAGCTCCGACAATACCTATGCATGCACACGAGTGGAGTGTCAAGTAGTATACCATCCTCGAAGGGGTCAAGTGAACACGTGTAAAGGAGCCGATTCACCTTTATGTATGAGAAGTAGAGGTCGCACGTGTCACTTGCCAAGCAGACTCTTTACATGGTGATGTCCATAGGATGCTCCGCGTCATCCCCTCCCCCTTGGGAAAGATCTGACCTCGTATCGAAAACCATATCACCATGGGAAAGAGATGGCATCATCGTGTAGAAGTGGACGATCACCAAGTACTCGTTATCTTGAAACTCAAAGTTGGCACTCTCCAATGTCGCACCGTTTAGTGATTCCTTCAAAAGGAGCAAGAACAACAAACACTTGGAAAACCAAATGTGGTTAGCATTAATGCAAAACCAAGCATTCAAGAGGTAAGTCACCAAACAAGTGTCGTCATCAAGCATAGCATACGGTGTGACAAAGGATTGTGACATGGCATGTAAGCACATAAATTGAGCACAATCAAGTTCATCACGGAATCAAGCATGTAAATGTGAGGTAGAGATGCACATATGTGTGACAAGAGAATGAGCATCTACTTCAAAGTCATAGCAAGCATGCATAAAGCGCTCAATGAAAGGTGTATGGTAGGCATATGAATCATTCACAACACCAAATAAAATGAAGTGTCTAAACACATGGGTCAAGTGCAAGACAATCCAAGAATAATGTGCATAGGGTGTGGTGAAAATAGTGTGACACTCAACACAATAGACTGAACAAGTTTTCAACATGTGTGAGGCAAGCAAATCAATCATGTGAAAAGCAATTGGACATGGCATATGTGAAGAGATGACATTGTTACAACCAAGCATATGATAGGGGCAAGTAATCCAAGAATTGGATGCAACACACAAGGCAAATATAACATGAGGCATGGCAATGTGGCTATCGTGAATGAAAGAAATATCACTAACATGTGCGCGATCAAGGGGTTGAAGATGACAAATAAGTCTCATGGTGCGAGCAACACAAGTAGTATGTTCAACAATATTCATGCTCATGGTTTTGGGTTTCTCGAAAGAGAAGGATATCACCTTGGAAGTGTGCCCTTGTGCGTTCTTCACAATGTCGAAGCACAAGCAAGTGCGATGTAGAATCATCATGGTAGAAGGTGGTTCGCTCTCAAGAGCTCGAATGGTCAACTCACGTGAAGTGAAAGTCGACACAAAGTTCAAGTATCCTACACATGCACACAACGAAAGGAAGAACGTATGTGCATGGTAGATGAACACATCATCCATCATGATGGTTCTCTTCTCTTGCACGTAACCATTAGAAGAAAAAGTGCATGAATAATATGATGCAACAATGGCTATATTCATGGAACAAGGCATATGGTGCAAAGAGGCAAGACAAGCATGCTTCATAGGAATTATGTCAAAATCTCCAAATAAATGCAAGAATGCTATGGGGGCAATCTCATTATCAAGACTAAAAGCATTGTTGCACTCAATACATGGAAAAGCATCTAGCATGAGAGAGGCAACATGTGGAGACATATGACAACAAGCAATAGTATTCATGTGAAAAGCATGGCAATAGTGGCTATCAACCGCATGAAATGAGCATGTATGAATCATGGGTGATGCACTACACGAAGCAAGCATGGTAATCAAGTCGTGCAAACTAGTGGAGCGAAGATGCAACACACTAGGAGAAGGCATGGCAATCATGTCATGTGAGAAAATAGTGGGTATAGGTAATGCACATGACATATCGCAAGCACGAACACAAAGCAAGATGAAAGTATCATCACAGTCATGGGGTACAAAGGCATCATGGCAAAAACAAGCAATATCTCCACCAAGGTTGCAAATACACATACAAGTATGAGAATCAATCATCATGTGTAATGCAAAGCATGGGTCACAAATGCATGGCAACGGCATATAAATGAGCATATCATGCAAAGTAAACGTGTCAAGAAGAGCATAAGAGATATAATGGACAATAACCCATAACCATGTGAGGGCCATGTAGAAGAAATGTGCGAAGTCTTTGCGCGAGGGGAGCGGTGGGAAGGATAATCCATGGAATCCCAAGTCATCATTGCTCTTTAGAGCTCTTTTCGTCAACTCATTCTCTTGCGAGGTTGACGAGTAAGAATGGGGACCTACACAAACGAGACACAAACCAAAGAAATTGTGCATGTGGTAAATGTACACATCATCCATCATGATGTGTATGTGCACGTGTGAGTTAGCACAAGATAAGCATCGCTCAAAGAAATTTGAGGCACGATATAGAAATATGTCATCCATCATGAAAGAATAGTTGTCATGTATAGGACGATGGGACACAAATTAGAGCAAGTATGTGGCACAACAATAGCATTTTCATTCATGGGGAGCATATTGTGCATACAAGTATGGGGATCGTGCAATGGATGGGATGGATCAAAATCTCCTAAAATGTATGAGGAAACTATAGGGGTCTCCCCATGAGCAATATCGTAAGCATAATATGGAGAAGTGGAACAACGTCCAAAACAATGCATATCCGAAGCTAGATACTGTCACACCCTGATTTTCATGCCACATCACTTAAGCTAATAGTCATGCTAAAATGTGGTTTGGCAAAAACTTTTGAGTATTTTTGACCTTGCTTGATTGGTTTTCTGTTTGCTATTTGCAAGTGCTCTAAAAATCAAATAAACCATCCAACTCTTATACTTCATCTCCTTGATACAAAACCTTTTCCCAATGATCATGCCATGTGTATAGAACAGTATAGTATTTTCTTAGAAAAATATTTTGGCCAAATAGTATTTTCTAAAATTAGTTTTCCAAAAACCCCTGAATTGAGGTTTGTACAGCAAGTACCTTATTTAGGGTGTGAAAAATCTTTCAAAAAGTATATTTGAATTCTATTAGGTATGGGACTCCCTTAAACCAAAAATTTATAATTTTAAAAGTTATTTTTATATTTTATCTAAATGCTTTTTCTTTAGGCCAGAAATGGTCTTTAATAGGTTAAAATTATCTAACTATTTCAAAAATATTTTCCAAAATTCAGGGAAACTCATAGGACATATATTGTCCATATATAAGAGTTTCAACACATGGTCATGTTCAAAATATTGGACAAATCCTTCCAAAACCCTTTCTGGATATTTAAAGCTTTGGAAATATTTACAAAGGAAATATTCTCTATAAATTCCAGGGAAATTCTATCATGTCAGATATGACATATTTGTTGACCTTGCAAAGCCTCATGCCTTGATGATCAAGAAAACATCATCAAAACCCCTCAAAACCCTTCTGTCAATTTTTGAAGTTTGAGCAACCTTACATTGCCAAACTTGTCCAAATGCTCTCAAACTTGGTGCACATGCTAAAATGGTCTATTTATGCATCTAGACCAAATGGCACAAGTATTGGAGAAGCATAACGTGATCTAAGTGCCACAAAACCCTTTATGACCAGATCCAAATTTGAACAACTCTATATTGCCAACTTTTTACTTGTGACCTCAACTTTTGTGGACATGCTCACAACCCCAAATGATGACACTACACCAAGTGGTGCATCAAGAAGGGATGATTTGCTTAACTTAATCTTGGAAAATCCATTTCTGTTGATTTCTAGGGTTCACCAAAGTTACATTGGCAAGTTTCTTCAAATGAGCTCAAACTTGGTGGAATACCCTATTTCTATATGCCATTTGATCATGTTAAGTCTCGTGTCAAGTGGAGTTTATTTGCTTGCCCAAATTTGCATCAAACACCTTTTGTCACTTTTCCAAAATCACCATTTTGACTACTTACACTATTCTCCTTGAGCCCAACTTTTTACCACAGCTCCTCCTAGTCCTCTCCTACCTCCAGTAACTATCCCCTGGCCATTTCTCAATGATTGAGGGGTAAACTACCCCCATTTATGTCCCTCGACAGACCCTCTCTCCCTCTTCTTCTGCCTCTCTCCTCTCCTACTGGCTCCCCAGGGCATCCAAGGCCACATCCCACTTCTTTACTCCTCCCCTGACCCCCTAGACACCATTGGGCAAAATGGACGCGTCGAGAGCGCATGGGACATGGCCATGCCGGCCATATGGGTGCTTTGGAGCGCGCTACAGGGTGCTCCCGCACTGTAGACGCGTCCTGCCCGAGGCACCCGACAGCCTAGGGCGTTGGGATTGTGTCCCCCGAGGCCGCCTCGGCGTCTGGGACACGCTAGACGGTCGGCCCCCTGCTCCTTCTCTCTCCGGCGACCTCTGTCATGCGTGCCCGAGCGCCGCTCGCGTCCGCCAGTCGCCGCCTGCGTCCTTGGCATGCCTCGCACTCGTTCCTCTCTCCCTCTCTCTTTCCCTGGTCGTAGACCACGCCCAGAAAGACCCCCGACTCGAAATCAAGCCCCCCGTGGTCTACAGGGACGGCTACGGCCTCGTCGGCGCACGGCCTCGTGGTGCACCACGCCCTCTTCTATATAAGGCCGCCCGGGTCATCCTCTCCGCCCCATTTGCTTCCCCTAGCTCCCGTGCACCCCCTGGACCAACCCAATCCCCTCCTTGTGCCCTCCTTGCATCTCCATGGCCGGAGCAATGCCACCGGCCTCCACCTAAATTCTTGCCACTGAGAGCTCCTCCTCCCCCACCTCTTACCTCCAGGGCATCACCAGAACCACCGCCAACACTCCCCGCACACCAGTCCTTCCTCCCCGTGCATGCCTCGCTGTGCCCAAATCTCACCGCCGGCCTAGTCCACCGCGGCCAACCCCCTTCTCAACCCAGTGCCCCTGGGCGACCATGCCACCCATGGTTGGATGTGGTCGGGTCCCCTGAGCACGCCGGTGGGAAGGACATCGCCGGAGACGCCCAGTAGCGCCGACGACCGGCGTCGAGCACCTCCTTTGTCTTCCGTAGCGCCGCGCGGGAGGTGGAGGACGAACCTGCCAGCGGGCCCCGTCCGTCGGTCGGCCAGCGTGGCTAAGCCACTGACGGGAGGGCCCCGCCCCGTTTAAGTGGAGACGGACTCCGCCCGCTGCCACCTTCACTGCGGGGAAGCATATTCCCTGGAGTACACCTCCTGCGTCGTCAGCCCGAGCGCGGCCGAGCAGTTGGGCCGGCCCACTCCTATCTTCCGCCCGGTGGGCAGTATAAGGGTATAAACCCTTTCCCTTTTCCTTTTCTTTTTCCAGTGAACTTCAAAAATCCATAGATAATTCAAATGAACTCCAAATTTGATGATTCAAATTTCTAGTAGTTTCTAAAATCATGATCTACCTGTTGGTGCAACATGCACATTTTTCCAGAGACTTTTTCTTCACAAATATTTACCAAATCTCATTTTTCTATTTTTGTGATAAACTTTAGAAAATCACAGAGAGCTCAAAGTTGATCCAAATGCCATGATTCAAACTCCTAGATGCTTCTAAGTTCATAACTTAGTTTCTGAACATTTTTATTAATACTTTCTGTACACCACAAAATAATGAGCCATTTCTTCATATTTGTCAACTTTGCAAAATCATAGGAAATTCTTTTGAACTCCAAATTAAGTGAAACCAACTCCTAGCTGCTTCTAAAATCATTCCTTGTTAAATGGATGCCTGTGGGCATTTTTAGAAAATAATTCTTCTGTACACTTCTTGCAAATCCACAAATCCCCTGATTACATCATATTGAAATGTTCCAAACTATCCATTGATCCAATGCCTATGAAACCACCTTGGTCATTTTTCATATGACCAGAGGTATCCTATAAAAGTCCAACTCCTATTTTTAGAGCACTTTTATTTTTGCCTTGTTGTGTTGTTTATTATGATTGTTTCTGTCGTTAGTTGACGAAATAGACGGAGTACTTGGAGATGGACCAGAAGGTATGAAGACTCGGAAGGACAAGGCAAGCAGCCCTTTGACCATGTTCGAGAAACCTTTTTATGCATGTCTCATAGCACCTTATTATCAATGCATCGGAATCATGTTGAGGTGGTGACCACTTTGGTTGGTACCTTCGTTACTTTACTATTGAAACTTGCAGCAAGCATGACCCAACCTTCCTATGAGGGTTATGCGGGTGGGAGTAGATAGGTTGCTATAGTAGTGGCTACGCAAATGGGACGGGAATATGCATGGTGACGGAGGCAGAGTACTTTCAAAAGACTTTTCGGAAACCCCGTTGGGTGCCATTTATGCCCGAGGGAGATGATGAGTTGAGTAACCACTTGATGACAAAGTGGTGTACCGAGGCAAGTGTGTGTGTTGTTTTGAAAACGGATTGGTTTAAGTTGCGACCTTTATTCCAACCTTACATGCGCAACCACTCTACCCTTATATGGGAAAGGGCATTATTGATTACCTAGGCCGATACTAGCATGGTGCCCGCATTACTAGTGATGGGGGTGACACGAGGTCACTCTCGGGATGGGGTCGTGCTTGGATAGGCGGCCATGACTGTATTTACAGGACACCAGACACACCGTTGGTACCCCGTGCTTGTGGTATGTGATGAATATGGGAGCGAGGCTCCAAAATTTTATGATGTGAAATTTTGGGCACGGGGGTTGCTACCAATCGAGTGGACTCCATGTTAGTGTCATCTAGGGAAAGACAATGATAGTAAAGGTATCCAAGGTGACGGTCATCTTGCCTGAGATCCCGCAAGGAAGAAGAACGATTCCATGAGGAAGACGAAGAAGAAGCCACGAAGACGAACCAAGTGTAGTCGAACGAATCCTCACGATCGCAACGGAATATGAACTAGCGAGAAGAAGCACACAACATGGTAAACACACCACACAAGAACATGGCATAATGCTCAACCAAGTATGATGCAAGACAAGTCTATATGATGCATAACATGTCAAGGGATGAAGCATGCAAGAACATCACACAAAGCAAGTTTAAATGAGGCCGGAAACAACACATAACAACTCCGTTAGTACTCATATGCAATTTTCGAAGTTGGTCCAGATATGAACAAACCTTATGTTAAAGTTGTTAAACAGCAAATTAACATGCACCATGATGATCTACTCGAAATTCTAGTCAAGTTACATATAAAGTTCATTTAATTCGGAGCTACGGCCTAGAAGATATAAGCAAAACAAGATGAACATGGCAAGGATGCAAGATGCATCCAAACATCAAGCAAACACACTCCAAACATGTATACGACATGATATTATGCATCTACATACAAAAACACACAAGTTTCATATAGGACACGCTCAAAACGGAGCAACGGTTTATCACATACACATGAGACAAGATATAACAACAATCAGCCCAAAACAACAAGTAGGCATATAGTTGACATCAAAACAACATGATACAATAACATTTCATGGCAACAAAGGGTGATGAGGACATCACTAACAAGGTTACACCCACAGCTCCAACTGACACATATACATGACCAATTACTAGAGCTCGCGCACGCCAATTAAATTACCAGGTACTTTCGTATCTTGGTAATGAATCTAATGTTCATGAGAATATGATGCTGCCTAAATTGGATAAATTTGTCTTGCTTACAAATGAAGGGCCTAGCTTGGACAAGAAGGATGAACATTGGAGCAAGATCTAGCATGGATATGATGGCATGCGCAAAGGGAACAAGAATGGAGTTACAAGCGATGATTTCAGGACTTTAAAGCCACCATAATGAGTGCGTGAAGCCTTGGACGAAATATACAAGATGCCACTTCATAAATTTCGCCCAAAGGCTATTATAGGTGCTGCGTCACCTTATTATTGGGCCAGACCCATGTAATTTCGAAATACTTGAGTATAGGCTGTTTTTAGAGTCCGTATGTGTGGGGAAACAAGAGCTAGGGTTGGTTTCGGACCCCTCCACCAAGGGCCACGAAATTCCCCCCTCTTTCTCTATATATACAGCCATTAGGGCGTCGTTTAGACTTTGGGTTTTGTTTAGATTAAAGTTCGGCATAGCTGCAACTTCGCGTACTTCGTTTGTGTTCAATGACCACACAAAGACGTCACAGAACCCCACTTGATCAATAAAGCTTTCCTCTTAAATTCGCAATATCCAGATTGCAATCTCAGTTTCTTGCTTGTTCTTCATTTGCGTGCAGGAAACAGACCTTCGTGGTCAGGTTGATCGTGCTCCGGCGTGGTCAATAACCTCTCGGAGTTGGTTTAGCGATTGCTAAGGCGCGATGTCCTCGCATGTTCGTAGTCGGATCGTCAAAGTCGACTGGCTCCAAAACGATAGCCACCATATCATTGAAAGACGGGACACCTTTGCCTCTATCAAGTGGTATCAGATTTCCAGGTTGCTCGGTGAGATTTTACAGTTTTTCGTAGTTTAGATCGAGTCTGTTCTTCATACCTATAGTCCACTAAAAAGCCAAAAAAAATTAGGGTTAGTTCATCCCATCCGAACCAATCTGAGCCTTTGCATAATCTTTTCTGTATTTGCTTTCTTGAATTTGCTGTTGCATCGTCGTGTCAAGTTGCTGGTCTTAGCGTCTAGTCCTTTAGAGTTTCGAGTTCTGTTCACAGGTTTTTACGTCGGCGTTGCCATATATCACCACCGCATCACCATCATCGCCGCTGCAATATACCACCACCGCACCAACTTCATCACCGCTGCCATATACCACCACCACATATTCACCGCCAATCCGAGTCTGGAAAATTCATGCTACCCGCAGTAGAAAAATAGTTCCAAACTCAAAAAAAACTAAGTCTAGAAAATTCTGGCTAGGCAGTTTTTAGACCATTTGTAGACTTTTTCGAAAAAAAATTGTTGCGGAGCAAAAAAAAAAGAGGAAAAAAGAAGGTGCAAAAAAAGGAAAAAAATGAGAAAAAAATTCAGAGTGTGCTCCTCCCTTGTTTATGTGCTGCGCCGTGATTTTGTTAGTGTTCTAGGCTCGCGTCTCTAGCACGGTCTAACCTAGGACCAGCACAGTACCGTCGTTGAGCGTTTATTCAACTTTGCATCTCTGAATTGATTATTGCTGACCCTTTTTCCTACCATCTTATAAGCCTTCCCAGCTCAACATACATCTACGTCATGTGTTTAGACTCTCCCTGGTAATCGCTTTATCCAACCTTTGAGAGTTTTGACTACCACGGTTGCCGATCACCACCTGCTGCTAGGTAAGAATTGGTAAGAATTTGAGATTTGCTTGACGGATTTGTGACGCCCAACCACCACCATTTTCTAGTAGTTTGTAGGATCATATTCTTGTGTGTTTCTATTGCTGCTAACCATGCCAGGATCACAAGCCGACGAGACTGACTGGGAGAACTTGACGAACAAGGAGTTTCATGATAAGTTTCAGCAAATGATGAGTGTACAGATGCAAGATGTGCTAAACAGATTTGACGAGGCCATGGAGAAGATAGATGGCATGGAGAAAATGTTTGAAACAAAGCTCGATAACAAGTTTGCTGAATTGCTTTCGCGTTTTCCACCACCACCGGCTGCAGCTGTCGCACCTCTACAACAACAACAACAACATCGCCTTCCAAATCAAGTGGGATGAGCACAGCGCGTTCCCCTTGAGCCTGATCAAATTTTTGGTGCCGCTATTGATGTTTCTGTAGCTCCTGCTGCTACTGCAGAGATGGAGGACCATTACGAGGATGAGGTTGACCAAAATCAGAACTACGTGCAACCACCAGCACCACCACCACCAGGTCGTCCTCATGCATATCACCGCAACGGTAGGGTTGCACCACCACCTGAGGTACATGACCATCTTCCTAAACTGAAATTGAATATTCCACCATTTGAGGATAGATATGTTCCTGATATATACCTTACTTGGGAGTTAGAAACTGAACAACGTTTTACATGTTCACACTATCCCGAGGAGAGACGTGTTCCTGCTGCTGTTTGTGCTTTCAATAGTTTTGCATGTGTTTGGTGGTCTGAACATTGTAGATTATATCCTATTCCAGCTACTTGGGCTACTTTGAAAACTGCTGTGCGTACTCGTTGGGTTCCACCATAGTATCAACGTGAATTACAAACTGGCCTGATTAGATGTGGTATTGTTCAGGAGAATGAAGCTATGCTTGCACGTTTTATGGGTGGATTAAATAGAGAGATTCAGACCATTCTAGAGTATAAGGATTATAATAATATCACTCGTTTATTCCATCTTGCTTGTAAAGCTGAACGTGAAGTGCAGGATCGACAGGCATTGGCGCGGACTAACTTTTCTGCAGGTCGACCTTCATCATGGACATCGCGTGCATCCTCTACTTCCACACATTCTACTGCACCGACACCTCCATCAGCTGTTACCTCCAGCCGTGATACAAGGAAGCAGGCACAACCACCATTATCTGCCAAGAGCACACCTATTGGGCCTGCACAGAGTTCTTCTTCTTCCATGGCATCAAAAGGGCACACCAGTGATATTATTTGTCGTCGTTGTAAGGGAAGAGGACATTTTGTGAGAGAATGCAAATCTCAGCGTGTGATGATTGCTATTGAGGATGGTGGATATGAGTCCGCTAGTGACTATGATGAGGAGACTTTGGCTCTTATTACATGTGAAGAACACGGCGGAGACGATTCTGATCATGAAACGCAATACATGGCTCATGAAGATGCTGACAGGTATGAATGTTTAGTTGCTCAACGTGTTTTGAGTGTGCAGGTTACACAAGCTAAGCAAAATCAAAGGCATAATTTGTTCCATACAAAGGGAGTTGTGAAGGAATGTTCTGTTCACGTGATCATAGATGGGGGGAGTTGCAACAACTTGGCTAGCATGGAGATGGTGGAGAAGCTATCTCTCACCACAAGACCACATCCACATCCTTACTACATCCAATGGTTCAACAACTGCGGCAAGGTTAAGGTAACACGTACTGTTCGTGTGCATTTTAGTATCTCTACATATGCTGATTATGTTGATTGTGATGTGGTACCCATGCAAGCATGTTCCTTATTACTTGGTAGACCATGGCAATTTGATAAAAATTATGTACACCATGGTAGAAACAATCAGTATACTCTTGTTCATAAGGATAAAAATATTACTTTACTTCCTATGATTCCTGATTCCATTTTGACAGATGATATTAATAGAGCTAATAAAGCAAAATAGGAGAAAAATAAGAGTGAAAATCAGATTGTGGCAAAAGAATTTGAGCGACAAATGAAACCTAATAATAAACCATCTACTGTTGCTTCTGAAATTAAATTGAAAGGTGCATGTTTACTTGCCACCAAATCTGATATTGATGAGCTAGATTTTAGCAAATCTGTTTGCTATGCTTTTGTGTGCAAAGAGAGATTATTTTCATTCGAGGACGTGCCTTCCTCTTTGCCTCCTGCTGTCACTAACATTTTGCAGGAGTTCGCCGATGTTTTTCCACAAGACGTGCCACCGGGATTACCACCTATTTGAGGGATTGAGCATCAGATTTACTTAATTCCCGGTGCATCGCTACCCAACCGTGCACCATACCATACAAATCCAGAAGAGACGAAGGAGATTATGCGTCAAGTATAGGAGCTACTGAACAAAGGTTATATACGCGAATCCCTTAGTCCTTGTGCTGTTCCTATTATTCTAGTGCCGAAAAAGGATGGTACATAGCGTATGTGTGTTGATTGTAGAGGCATTAATAATATTACTATTCGTTATCATCATCCTATTCCTAGGCTAGATGATATGCTTGATGAATTGAGTGGCTCTACAATATTCTCCAAAGTTGAATTGCGTAGTGGATACCATCAAATTCGTATGAAATTGGGAGATGAATGGAAAACAACATTTAAAACTAAGTTTGGATTATATGAGTGGTTAGTCATGCCTTTTGGGTAAACTAATGCACCTAGTACTTTCATGATATTAATGAATGAAGTTTTACGTGCTTTCATTGGCCGATTTGTGGTAGTATACTTTGATGATATATTGATTTTTAGCAGATCTTTGGAGGAACATTTGGAACATTTGCGTGCTGTTTTTATTGCTCTACGTGATGCACGTTTGTTTGGTAACCTTGGAAAGTGCACCTTTTGCACCGACCGAGTCTCTTTTCTTGGTTATGTTGTTACTCCACAGGGAATTGAGGTTGATAAAGCCAAGATTGAAGCTATTGAGAGTTGGCCGCAGCCCAAAACGGTCACACACGTGAGGAGTTTCCTTGGCCTCGCTGGATTCTATCGGTGTTTTGTGAGAGATTTCAACACCATTGCTGCACCTCTCAATGAGCTTACAAAGACTGATGTGCCTTTTGTTTGGGGTACTGCACAGGAAGAAGCATTCACGGTATTGAAAGATAAGTTGACACATGCTCCTTTACTCCAACTTCCTGATTTTAATAAGACTTTTGAGCTTGAATGTGATGCTAGTGGAATTGGGTTAGGAGGTGTGTTATTACCAGATGGTAAACCTGTTGCATACTTTTCTGAAAAATTGAGTGGGCCTAGTCTGAATTATTCTACTTATGATAAGGAATTATATGCTCTTGTTCGAACTTTGGAAACATGGCAACATTATTTATGGACCAAAGAATTTGTTATACATTCTGATCATGAATCTTTGAAGCACATTAAAAGTCAAGCAAAACTGAATCGTAGACATGCTAAATGGGTTGAATTCATAGAGACTTTCCCTTATGTTATTAAACACAAGAAGGGAAAAGAAAATGTTATTGCTGATGCATTGTCTCGTCGTTATACTATGCTTTCACAACTTAACTTTAAAATATTTGGTTTGGAGACCATCAAAAATCAATATGTGCATGATGCCGAATTTAAAGATGTATTGCAGAATTGTAAAGAAGGGAGAACATGGAACAAGTTCGTCGTTAATGATGGATTTGTGTTTCATGCTAACAAGCTATGCATTCCAGCTAGCTCTGTTCGTCTTTTGTTGTTGCAGGAGGCGCATGGAGGAGGATTAATGGGACACTTTGGCGTGAAGAAGACGGAGGATGTACTTGCTACACATTTCTTTTGGCCAAAGATGCGACGGGATGTTGAGCGTTTTGTTGCTCGCTGCACTACATGTCAAAAAGCTAAGTCACGACTCAATCCTCATGGTTTATATATGCCTTTGCCTGTTCCTAGTGTTCCTTGGGAAGATATATCTATGGAATTTGTGTTGGGTTTACCTCGAACAAAGAAGGGGAGGGATAGCATATTTGTCGTCGTGGATAGGTTCTCGAAGATGGCACACTTTATACCATGTCATAAAAGCGATGATGCTGCTAATGTTGCTGACTTGTTCTTTCGTGAAATTATTCGCTTGCATGGTGTGCCAAATACTATTGTTTCAAATCGTGATACTAAATTTCTTAGCCACTTTTGGAGATGTTTATGGGCTAAGTTGGGGACTAAACTTTGTCTACTATGCTTAGGGTTGTTTTGAAGAATAATAAGAAAATGTGGGAAGAATGCTTGCCTCATATTGAATTTGCTTCTAATCGTTCATTGCATTCTACTACTAAGATGTGCCCTTTTGAAATTGTTTATGGTTTCCTACCTCGTGCACCTATTGATTTGTTGCCTCTTCCATCTTCAGGGAAGGTTAATTTTGATGCTAAACAACATGCTGAATTGATCTTAAAAATGCATGAGTTAACTAAGGAAAATATTGAGCGCATGAATGCTAAATATAAACTTGTTGGAGATAAGGGTAGAAAACGTGTTGTCTTTGCACCTGGAGATCTTGTTTGGTTACATTTGCGTAAGGATAGGTTTCCTAATCTGCGCAAGTCAAAGCTAATGCCATGTGCTGATGGTCCTTTCAAGGTGTTAGAGAAAATAAATGATAATGCATATAAACTTGAGTTGCCTGCAGATTTTGGGGTTAGTCCCACATTTAGCATTGCACATTTGAAGCCTTACTTGGGTGAGGAAGATGAGCTTCCGTCGAGGACGACTTCAATTCAAGAAGGGGAGGATGATGAGGAAATCACTAACAAGGTTACACCCACAGCTCCAACTAACACATATACAGGACCAATTACTAGAGCTGGCGCACATCAATTAAATTACCAGGTACTTTCGTTTCTTGGTAATGAATCTAATGTTCATGAGAATATGATGCTGCCTAAATTGGATACATTTGTCTTGCTTACAAATGAAGGGCCTAGATTGGACAAGAAGGATGAACATTAGAGAAAGATCAAGCATGGAGATGATGGCATGCGCAAAGGGAACAAGAATGGAGTTACAAGTGATGATTTCAGGACTTTGAAGCCACCATAATGAGTGCGTGAAGCCTTGGACAAAATATACAAGATGCCACTTCATAAATTTCATGCAGAGGCTATTATAGGTGCTGCGTCACCTTATTATTGGGCCAGGCCCATGTAATTTCGAAATACTTGAGTATAGGCTGTTTTTAGAGTCTGTATGTGTGGGGAAACAAGAGTTAGGGTTGGTTTCAGACCCCTCCACCAAGGGCCACAAAATTCCCCCCTCTTTCCCCCATATATACAGCTCTTAGGGCATCGTTTAGACTTTGGGTTTTGTTTAGATTAAAGTTCGCCATAGCTGCAACTTCGCGTACTTCGTTTGTGTTCAACGACCAGACAAAGACATCATAGAACCCCACTTGATCAATAAAGCTTTCCTCTTAAATTCGCAATATCCAGATTGCAATCTCAATTTCTTGCTTGTTCTTCGTTTGCCTGCAGGAAACAGACCTTCGTGCTCAGGTTGATCGTGCTCCGGCATGGTCAATAACCTCTCAGAGTTTGTTTAGCGATTGCTAAGGCGCGACGTCCTCGCACGTTCGTAGTCGGATCGTCAAAGTCGACTTCCTCCAAAACGATAGCCACCATCTCATCGAAAGACGGGACACCTTTGCCTCTATCAAAGGGCATGGCAAACATGTACATGTCAAGCAGTACAAGCATGATCACTGAGCTTCTACCAAACACTAGTATAACATGCTCAAAACATCATGGAAATATTGCAAAAGATAACAGTTTCACAGACTTGGTGAAATAAACTAGACATGGCAGCAACAACGACAAGTAGGCATGTTTGCAAGCTTGTGCAACTCATCTCAAAGCATATCATGGTATGTGAATATAACCAACAGCAAGAAGGCATGTTTATGAAGCTACTCATGGCAAGAACATGGTCATAGGATGCATAGAACACTACATATTCACATGCCAAAACTGAACTTACCGTGAACAAGCTGACATCAACATTTTTATAGCAACTTGAGAGCATGAAAACAACAAGCTACAGCAGGCCATTAATGTAAACAAGGCCATGGATGGATAGAGCATAACATAGACTTCAAGACATGGTCATTGGATATCCCAAAACATTCATGCATTTGAGTGGGGAATCAAGCAAACATGGCACCAGGATATAACAGTTTCAGACTTAGCAGTTTTCAACAAGTCATAGAAATCAGCAACAGCGAGTAGGTCACTTTGCAAGCTTGTTGCACTCGCATCAAGGCATATCATGAAAAGCAGATTGCGCCACAGCAAAGATGGCATGATTGTGCTTCTAAAACATATTGACATGTAGCTCAAACAAAAATCACACATAAAGATAAGAAAAAGACAAATCAACATCTTATAACAAGTTTCAGCACTTAACAGCCACATGCACTTTTGCAACAAAGATAAACATGGCAATATGGCACCTAACATATATGAAAATGCATCCATCATGAAGAGCATCACAAGATGAACTTTTTGACATATCATACATTCCATTTGGACCAACATGCACAAAGATACAACCTCGCAAACATGGTAACATATTGTTGACAAACAACAAGGACTTGACACTAACATCACATAGCAGTTTTGCAACGAAGATTAAGGCATCAAGATGAACAGTAACATGCATGCAAATGCAACTAACATGTAGAGAATCACAAGACGAACATTTCGATATATTATATGCTCCATTTGGGTACACGTGCACAAAGATAAGATCAACACAACATGCATACATGATGTTTTTAACTCCAGACTAGATGTTTTAGAGTTGGGCGCAGAATAGTAAAACAACGCCCAGGGCAGGGTATAGGTGGGCTCACGATGGGCTTCGGCCCACATGCAGGGGAGGCGAGGCAGGCCGGTGGGGATGGCTGACTGGGGCTGGAGCTGGGCCTCCCCCGGGGCGGGCCCCACGAGGCTGGAGCGGGGCTCGACCGAGGAGGGGAGCCGCCTAGGTCAACGACGCAGGCGATGGGATCAGGGCTCCTCCCCGATCGAACTGAAGGCGGCGGCGGCACGCCAACGACGGCGAGCACCGGCGTAGCGGGGCACTAGAGATGGCCGGGCTGCGGGGACAGGGCGGATCCGGGCAGACGGCGCCGGATCCACGCGACGGCGACAGCTGACGGAGCCCGGTGAGGCGCTCGGGCATGGCACGGGGTTGAGGCACGAGGCCGGCGGGACGAACTCCGACAAGCGAGCACCGCAAGAAGCGGCGGCGCACGCAGCATCTGGGGCGCTGGCGGCGAGGTAGCTTGCGCGGGCGATGGGGCAGCTCGAGGCAGACGCCAGCGGCCAGGCGGTGCGAGGCCGGCGACGAGGAGTGAGAGCTCGGATCGGGAGCGGACGAGGGGAAGCGGCGCGCTCGGGCGCTAGCGGAGAGGAGTGGGCTCGGGGCCCAGATCGGGGCTCGAGCGGGCCTGGCGCGGGTTTCGGTGGGCCGCGGCGGTGGGAGAGGGGCTGGGCGGCATGGCTCAGGCCACTTGGCGGCGCGGGATAGGCCACAGGCGGCGGCTGGACAATGGGGGAGTGCCAAGTGGCCGACGTGAGGTGGCTGGGCGCTGAATCTGGTGGGGAGGCGGCTGGAGGTGGGAGGATGCGCGGATTTCGAGGAGGAAGGAGACTAGGGGTAGGGGAAGGCTAGGATGGCCAAAAATGGCATGGAGAGGGGTTTAAATAGGGTAGGTGCTAAGGTTAGGAGGGTTTTGCTCTGATTCGGACTACCAGATGCTGATCGGATGGCTCCGAAGCGGAGAAGGACTAGGTGAGTGGTTAGTGGGCAGCACAGGGGTGAGTGGGATGAGAGGAGAGAAGAGAGAGAGAGACCCGCGGGGTTTTTCGGAGACCGAAAACATCCGGCGATTTAACAGGCGATAGTGTCACTATAGTTTAACGGTTGGGCTATCAAACGAGCTCCAAATGCGATGAAATTTGACAGGAGGTCTACCTACACTATAATAAGACCACACGCCAAGTTTCATTCTATTTTGAGAACATTTTCCGGCCACTTACAAAACAAGGTTCCGGAGGTGCCGCGGGAGCGTGCAAGTGTGTCTCGGCTCAGAACGGACAACGGAGAGGACGGGGCAACTACGAACGGATGCAAGTTTTGAAAACATGATTATGACATACACATGATGACATGGCAAAATGCAACACAAAAGCAGATGACAAGGCAACGACGATGAATAACTGGCTGACACCTGGTGCATCGGTCTCGGGGCGTCACAACACTCCCCTACTTTAACATCCCAAATTTTCAATTTGGAATGTTATACATAGATCATATTTGCATTGCATGCTTTTTGCATTTTTGTTCATGGCGTTCCTCAAAATTCTAGGTAACTCAAGGAACTACGAAGAGAGTTGGGAATTTTACCGTTTTCGTATTTGAGTTCGCTCGAATACCGGTACGAGGACCGTGTGATTCTAATTATTTTTCTCTCCTAAAAATATTTCTAAACACAAAATATGAGCGGAGATAATATGAATTCTCCAAAATAACAGAAATATTGGAGGTATAATGTTAAAATCACTTTTGGTATTTTTCTGGATTTATTTGCATAGGAAAAATGCGCGTTTTTCAAAACGGCATTTAGGTCCGGGAAAAATGTTCACTTTGTCCTAAATATTATTAGAGGACGGTGAAAATTTATTTCGGGAATTTTGGAGTCCGTTTGGTATTTCTTTCGTTAGTTTTTCTGCGTCGGGACTCTTTTAGAAAGAAAAAAAAGTGAACCGACTTAGGATTCGTATAGGAGTAGGACTTTGGGCTTTATAAGCCAGCAATCCGGCCCGTTTCGCCCCCAGCCCGCCAGCCGCCGCCGCCAGCCGCCGCCCCGCCGCCTGCTGCCGCCGCCGCCGCGCCGCACCCCGCCGACCCGCGCCTCCCACCGCTGCCACCGCCGCGCCGCGCCGCCCGCCGCCCCGCCGCCGGAGTCGCCGGACCTCGCCGCCGTCGCCAAGGTAGAAACCGCCGCCGCCATCGGTTTTCTCCAAAAGACCGATCGTTTTTTTAGGAAACCCTAGATCTTTTTTTAGAATAGATCGGTTCGGTTTTTCGTCGGTTTAGTTATTTAGCGGACGTTCGTCCATACGTTCATTTTAACGAACGGTTTTCGTTAGTTAGCCGCAGACAACGAACATTCATTCGTTAGCCTGTTCGTCCGTTTTTTCCTTTTCGGGTTATTTATCCGCGGTTATTCCGATCGCGATTTCTGCCCTGATCTTGTTTTTCTTTTTTCTTTTCGCTCGAGAGTCGGAATCAGGTGATTCAAAATCCCAGATCTTCGTCTCGATGCCCTCTTTACATTTAATCAACTTGAACAAAGTTTTGGCTACTGTAAAATTTGACTTTAGGCCAATTAGTAAACCGGAGCTCGTTTGTTTTGCTCTTTGAGTTTCGTTGCCTCTTTCGAGTTGATTCTTTTTGCAAACCGGAGTTCTTAAGTTGAACTTTCTGGTTAGATCTCTTATTTGAGTTTTACCCGTGCATTAGTTAAGTACTTATTGTTTGCTTTCTTGATTGCGATAGAGTACCCGGAGTGTGCCGCTTGCTACTTTGAGTCTCTAGGTTTTGCGGATCATCAGCAAGGCAAGTAACACTTTGATCATACTTTTCAATTACCCAGTTTTCATTGCATTAGTCAAACCCTCTCACATTGCATGAGTAGGATTAATTAACTTGTGGGACTGGGAAGTAGATTGAGGTAGTACCTATTATCTGCATTACATTCAAACCTTTGGGAGTTACTTCTACGTTTGCTGTTAGGACATGCTATGATCGTAGACGTGGATTGGGTGAGTGAAATCCATGACATATGTGAGTTTGTTAATTAATGGTTCAACTTAAGGTGGCAACAATAATACACATCTGGGTGGATTGAGGCATCTGGGTATTCCAGTGATTGCCTGTTTTTCGTTTGGACCGCCACCCAGGCTCAAAGGGATCATGTGATTATTCATACTAGAAACTTCCGTGTGCAGCCACAATGCTATTATGGGCTCCAGCATAGTATGAGTAAGTTGTGCGAACTCTTACAGTGGTGGACTAGCAGATGTAGGGGATGTAGGTTGGTACGGTCCGCCCGATTGTAAGGTGCTAGCGCTTCTGAAAGACAATGTCTCGGTCATCCGTTTCTCAAACACCATGCAGTGCAAGAAACCTAACGGAGGCGATCGAGTCTTGTGGGAAAAGTGCACAAACCTCTGCAGAGTGTACAAACTGATCATGATTAGCCGTATCCCCGGTTATGGACGTCTTGAGTATCTAGTACTTGGATTATCATTTGCATCTCATCATGTTACTCTAATTTAATATTGTTGGGTTTAATGATGAACTTTACTTGGGGTTGAGAGGATGTCTATCTTCTCAACGACATTTCAACTACCATGATAGTTAATTAAAATCTATTCCTTTGAAGTAGGGAAAAATTGGCTTTACGCAAAAACTTAACCGTAGAGCTTTCCACCAGCCAAATATTGCATATAGTATAGCTTTACTTTCATTGCATTCTCTTGTGTTACCTTGCCACCATATTCCATGTGCTGACCCGTTTTCGGGCTGCAACGTTTCATGTTGCAGACTTTTCACACGACGAGTAAGATGCCCTTTTAGGTTGTGGTTCTATACTCAGTGATGCCGCTGGAGTTGATGGACTCACTTAGCTTCCAAGCCTTCCGCTGTTATCGTGTTAGATGGCCTTCAGCCATATTATTTGTAATAAATTCATCATTGGACTATCGATGTAATAAGTGTGTGATTGCTACTCTGTTATAAATCCTTCAAGTACTGTGCGTGTCAGCATTACTGATCCAGGGATGACACTGATGCACAGAGATCAGACTGTTTGAGGTCTGGTCGCTACACCTACTAACAAGAGATCTCGTCCCGAGAACTTAGGAATGAGACGGAAGATGAATAGGAATAAGGTGAAATCAAAGAACCTTGAGATGTTGAGCCACTTGAAAGGAAGAACACAACGGAGATGAACGAAGTTGCATAGACTTCGCTAAACAAGAGGAACAAGGGATACGACGAGAATCAGGTAGGCTGAAGGGCACGAAACAGGAGGTTAATGACCGAAAAAGAATATGAAGCTGCACCGGTATAACGAGATAGCCAAGGAACAAGAATGAAAGAATTTGACCAGCACTCCGGTTGAACATGGTAGGAATTGAACATGAGCTTGAGAAGATGGAACGATACATGTCGAGAAACAACACAATACCTCTCGACGAATTGAAAGAGTGGAATGAAAAGAACGGAGAAGAAGATGAAAAACTTCACCACGAATGAGTTGAAAGAGCATCTTCAAGAGAAAGACTTGAACGGGGGTGTTGAGAAAAATCAAGCACAAAGAATAAGCTTGCTGTGGACTTATGTACACATCTCAAAACTTGAGGTGAATTATGCCGCAACCAAAATATTGATGAGCTGAGAAGAACGAAGAATGCAAAACTCCACTTCAAAAGAATACAGAGAATTATTTACACTTCGAGACGCAAGAAGAAGAATACTTGAGCTGCTCCGCAAGAATTTTGAAGGACACTTGAAGAATGAATTATATCATGAAGAACCACCATGAAGAACTCCGGTAACAAAAAAAAGATGAAGAGATAGAATTGAATGATCAAAAGAATAAGATTAAAGCCTTGCGATTATTTAGAAGGGGGGTACCGATGAGATAGCCAAGAAAACAATGAACTCCGGAAAGAAAAGATGAAAGCACTTGGAACTAGGATTTATTCATCAAGAACAAATTCTGGAGGAAGGGATTAATCAACTTGATAAAAAGAATAAGAATTATGTTATGCTTATCCTCCACCAATTAAATTGATGAAAGCAATGGATTCGCATACTACTTATTCTCGTTGAAATGGTTAAAGAGGGATATATCAGGAATTTGTGAAAATCTTCATGAAACACCGGTAGGATTGGACTAAAGATGAATGGATTGATATGATAACACCGGAAAAGAACTCTTGAGAGAACCACCTTAAGAATTGAAGCCGAGTGAAGAAAAGGAGCGAACAACCGGGAAGAATTGAATTGCTCGAATACACGAGAATGAATCACCGAGAAGAATAAAGCACTTGGGGAATTTAGATATAAGAGAACGAAGAGATCGCGAACTTATTAAAGAATACTTGAAAGAAGTACCGAACGAATGTGAGATGAATGAACAGGTATCATTGAAGAATATTTGGAGGACGAAGTTGAAAACTGAGGACGAAGAAATCTTCTGAAATGATGGCCTTCGGAGTATCACAATGGAAGAATTCACGAAATACTCCGGAAAATGAAAAGAGGAAAAGGTTGAACCACGCATGAAAAGAATTTGCAAACAATCTTGGAGAAGGCACATGACGGATGGAATCCATACTTATGTCACACTTGAAAGGATTTGAGAATAAGTCCGAAAAATTAGAAGAGTCTGGTAAGATCCTGGGAAAAAACCTGTGGGTTATGAGCCCACTGAAGAGAACACACCGTTAAAAAGGATGTTTGAAAGAGATAAGATGCACTGGAACGATTTAAATACTCGAATGAGGTGACAACCTCGAATGAATTAGAACACAGACGAATCTCCTGGAATGTCTTTGGAACACCGAAACAATTAAATGGCGATAGGCGAACGAGAGAAGGGGAAAACACTTGAGTAATGGAAAAGAATAAGATCAACAACCAAAACTTGAATTGAATCCACCAGAGAAGAAGAAGAGATGAATAATGTCGAACGAAAATTCATCGGAGAAGAAAAGAGATGAAGGATGACAAACTAGACAAGAATTCACCAAGTTGAAAGCACTGAGGAAAGAATAAAGAGACTTCACACGAATAGAATGGATACTCGATTAAGGGCTCCGGTCCGAGAAGAAAAAGGGGTGGGCGGGTGGGCAAAAGAAAGAGCACTTCGGACGGGGAAATCGATGCCGGTTGGAAAGAACTGAGGATTGAACTTGCAAAAGACAAGGAGGGTCAACTCAACTTGACGAGAATGGCACCGGATGAAAGAGCTGGCATGCAACGAACGAAAACTAACTGCGTGACCCTAAAAAAATTTGAAGGGGAAGAGAAGTAATTCAAAACACCTACGTGAAGATTCCTCACCAGAGTGACAAAGGCACTGAGGAGTAAAAAGAATTCCTAATCTCCGATATAACTAGACTCCAAAATAGTTTTCTTCTAGACTCAAGAACGGCCAAGCTATGTTCGATCAGGGGGGCTCCTATGGTCGGTCGAGGCTCTGATACCAACTTGTCACGCCCAAGATGCGATTCTATCCAGATCACGTGATACACTCGTGATTGGGGCACAACCGCATTTCAGGCGCTTAGCAAGATGGATATCATTACAACGAACCATACATAAATACATGGGGATACAACAATTCATACAAGTCACGTGAATACAACAACATCATATACAAAACATCCGACTACGGATGCAAACATGAAAAGCACAACGACATCCATCCTGCTATCCCAGGCTGCCGACCAGGAACCTAACCAAATACTGACGAGGAAGAAGAACTCCAACACAACATAACATCGCTCTCGCGTCAAGTCATTGGAAACCTGCACCTGCAACTGTTTTTGTAGTATCAGTGAGCCACGAGGACTCAGCAATCCCATAACCATGGGTATCAATACTAGCAAAGCTTTATTGGGTATGGAGAGGTTAAGTGGTGAGGTTGCAGCAGCGTCTAAGAAAACTATGGTGGCTAACTTACGATTACAAGACTAAGATGAGCCTCTACGCAAACGGTCGCAAACTAGTAATGATCGCTAAAGATCCTGAACTACCTACGAGTCAAACATAACCCCACCGTGTTCTCTTCTCGAAGTGAAAAGAGACGGTCATGGTTACTCACACGGGTCGTGTATTTTTATTTCGGACCCTCTATCAAGTTTTCTATAATCGGACATTAACAAATACCCATCTGCCACATAACTGTGGGCACGGCTTTCGAAAGATCATAACCCTGCAGGGGTGTCCCAACTTAGCCCATCACAAGCTCACGATCTGCGGAGTCTCAACTCCATGTTGGGAAGACCCGAGTATTCTCGGAATCCCGTGCTCAAGATATTGCGATTATTTAGAAGGGGGGTACCGATGAGATAGCCGAGAAAACAATGAACTCCGGAAAGAAAAGATGAAAGCACTTGGAACTAGGATTTATTCATCAAGAACAAATTCTGGAGGAATGGATTAATCAACTTGATAAAAAGAATAAGAATTATGTTATACTTATCCTCCACCAATTAAATTGATGAAAGCAATGGATTCGCATACTACTTATTCTTGTTGAAATGGTTAAAGAGGGATATATCGAGAATTTGTGAAAATCTTCATGAAACACCAGTAGGATTGGAATAAAGATGAATGGATTGATATGATAACACCGGAAAAGAACTCTTGAAAGAACCAACTTAAGAATTGAAGCCGAGTGAAGAAAAGGAACGAACCACCGGGAAGAATTGAATTGCTCGAATACACGAGAATGAATCACCGAGAAGAATAAAGCACTTGGGGAATTTAGATATAAGAGAACGAAGAGATCGCGAACTTATTAAAGAATACTTGAACGATGTACCGAACGAATGTGAGATGAATGAAGTGGTATCATTGAAGAATATTTGGAGGACGAAGTTGAAAACTGAAACGAAGAAATCTTCTGAAATGATGGCCTTCGGAGGATCACAATGGAAGAATTCACGAAATACTCCGGAAAATGAAAAGAGGAAAAGGTTGAACCACGCATGAAAAGAATTTGCAAACAATCTTGGAGAAGGCACATGACGGATGGAATCCATACTTATGTCACACTTGAAAGGATTTGAGAATAAGTCCGAAAAATTAGAAGAGTCAGGTAAGATCCTGGGAAAAAACCTGTGGGTTATGAGCCCACTAAAGAGAACACGCCGTTAAAAAGGATGCTTGAAAGAGATAAGATGCACCGGAACGATTGAAATACTCGAATGAGGTGACAACCTCGAATGAATTAGAACACAGACGAATCTCCTGGAATGTCTTTGGAACACCGAAACAATTAAATGGCGATAGGCGAACGAGAGAAGGGGAAAACACTTGAGTAATGGAAAAGAATAAGATCAACAACCAAAACTTGAATTGAATCCACCAGAGAAGAAGAATAGATGAAGAATGTCGAATGAAAATTCATCGGAGAAGAAAAGAGATGAAGGATGAAAAACTAGACAAGAATTCACCAAGTTGAAAGCACTGAGGAAAGAATAAAGAGACTTCACACGAATAGAATGGATACTCGATTAAGGGCTCCGGTCCGAGAAGAAAAAGGGGTGGGCGGGTGGGAAAAAGAAAGAGCACTTCGGACAGGGAAATCGATGCCGGTTGGAAAGAACTGAGGATTGAATTTGCAAAAGACGAGGAGGGTCAACTCAACTTGACGAGAATGGCACCGGATGAAAGAGCTGGCATGCAACGAACGAAAACTAACTGCGTGACCCTAAAAAAATTTGAAGGGGAAGAGAAGTAATTCAAAACACCTACGTGAAGATTCCTCACCAGAGCGACAAAGGGACTGAGGAGTAAAAAGAATTCCTACTCTCCGATATAACTAGAGTCCAAAATAGTTTTCTTCTAGACTCAAGAACGGCCAAGCTACGTTCGATCAGGGGGGCTCCTATGGTCGGTCGAGGCTCTGATACCAACTTGTCACGCCCAAGATGCGATTCTATCCAGATCACGTGATACACTCGTGATTGGGGCACAACCACATTTGAGGCGCTTAGCAAGATGGATATCATTACAACGAACCATACATAAATACATGGGGATACAACAATTCATACAAGTCACGTGAATACAACAACATCATATACAAAACATCCGACTACGGATGCAAACATGAAAAGCACAATGACATCCAGCCTGCTATTCCAGGCTGCCGACCAGGAACCTAACCCAATACTGACGAGGAAGAAGAACTCCAACACAACATAACATCGCTCTCGCGTCAAGTCATTGGAAACCTGCACCTGCAACTGTTTTTGTAGTATCTGTGAGCCACGAGGACTCAGCAATCCCATAACCATGGGTATCAAGACTAGCAAAGCTTTATTGGGTATGGAGAGGTTAAGTGGTGAGGTTGCAGCAGCGTCTAAGAAAACTATGGTGGCTAACTTACGATTACAAGAATATGATGTGCCTCTACGCAAACGGTCGCAAACTAGTAATGATCGCTAAAGATCCTGAACTACCTATGAGTCAAACATAACCCCACCGTGTTCTCTTCTCGAAGTGAAAAGAGACGGTCATGGTTACTCACACGGCTCGTGTATTTTTATTTCGGACCCTCTATCAAGTTTTCTATAATCGGACATTAACAAATACCCATCTGCCACATAACTGCGGGCACGGCTTTCGAAAGATCATAATCCTGCAGGGGTGTCCCAACTTAGCCCATCACAAGCTCACGATCTACGGAGTCGCAACTCCATGTTGGGAAGACCCGAGTATTCTCGGAATCCCGTGCTCAAGATATTTTGACAAAGGTAAAACAAATCCAGCAAGACCTCCTCGCGTGTCGACACCCTGATAATAGCTGCGCGTAACTCGTCTCAGGCCACGACCGGATAGGTAAGCCTACATGTATATACTAATCCTCGAGTTTCCTCGTGGTGGCCCCGTGCTCTGCCCAATTTGGACCAACACTCATGAGGTGCACTGGCCCGGGGGTTGATTAAGAGTCCTAGTGTGCTAGCCGATCCCTATGCAAGTTTTAGTTATTAGGCAAATGTAGTACCAAAGTTGGATCTCGCTTGAAAAGCTTTAAGCAGTACGAATTATTAAGGGGGGCCCAAAAACCCCAACCGTGTTAGGAATGCAAAATCAAGGAACATAACGCCGGTTTATCGGTTCTTAAGGCGGCATGAGTGGAATAAAGCACTGAGCAAAAGGCCAAGCCTTCCACCCACTGCCAAGTATATAGGTGCATTAATTTAATTAATAGATATTGTGATATTCCAACAAAGTCTAGCTCCAAGATGGACCGAACTTAATCTTCACCTGCAACTAACAACGCTATAAGAGGGGCTGAGCAAGTGGGTAACATAGCCGAACAATGGTTTGCTGGGATGGTGTCAAAGGTTAGAGGTTTCATGGCAACAAGGAGAGGCTAACATCAAAAAGATAGGTAGCGTGACATATAGCGATAGCATCGAGACAACTAGCATGGCAATGATAGTAAAGGTATCCAAGGTGACGGTCATCTTGCCTGAGATCTCTCAAGGAAGAAGAACGATTCCATGAAGAAGACGAAGAAGAAGCCACAAAGACGAACCAAGTGTAGTTGAACGAATCCTCACGACCGCAACGGAATATGAACTAGCGAGAAGAAGCACACAACATTGTAAACACACCACACAAGAACACGGCATAATGCTCAACCAAGTATGATGCAAGACAAGTCTATATGATGCAAAACATGGCAAGGGGTGAAGCATGCAAGAACATCACACAAAGCAAGTTTAAATGAGGCCGGAAACAACATATAACAACTCCGGTAAGTCCTCATATGCAATTTTTGAAGTTGGTCCAGATCTGAACAAACCTTTTGTTAAAGTTGTTAAACAGCAAATTAGCATGCACCATGATGATCTACTTGAAATTCTAGTCAAGTTACATATAAAGTTCATTTAATTCGGAGCTACGGCCTAGAAGATATGAGCAAAACAAGATGAACATCGCAAGGATGCAAGATGCATTCAAACATCAAGCAAACACACTCCAAATATGTATACGACATGATATTATGCATCTACATGCAAAAACACACAAGTTTCATATAGGACACGCTCAAAACGGAGCAACGGTTCATCACATACACATGAGACAAGATATAACAACAATCAGCCCAAAACAGCAAGTAGGCATATAGTTGACATGAAAACAACATGATACAATAACATTTCATGGCAACAAAGGGCATGGCAAGCATGTACATGTCAAGCAGTACAAGCATGATTATTGAGCTTCTACCAAACACCAGTAGAACATGCTCAAAACATCATGGAAATATTGCAAAAGATAACAGTTTCACAGACTTGGTGAAATAAACTAGACATGGCAGCAACAACGACAAGTAGGCATGTTTGCAAGCTTGTGTAACTCATTTCAAAGCATATCATGGTATGTGAATATAACCAACAGCAACAAGACATGTTTATGAAGCTACTCATGGCAAGAACATGGTCATAGGATGAATAGAACACTAGATATTCACATGCCAAAACTGAACTTACTATTAACAGGCTAACATCAACATTTTTATAGCAACTTGAGAGCATGAAAACAACAAGCTACAGCAGGCCATTAATGCAAACAAGGGCATGGATGGATAGAGCATAACATAGACTTCAAGGCATGGTCATAGGATATCCCAAAACATTCATGCATTTGAGTGGGGCATCAAGCAAACATGGCATCAGGATATAACAGTTTCAGACTTAGCAGTTTTCAACAAGTCATAGAAATCAGCAACAGCGAGTAGGTCACTTTGCAAGCTTGTTGCACTCGCATCAAGGCATATCATGAAAAGTGGATTGCACCACAACAAAGATGGCATGATTGTGCTTCTAAAACATATTGACATGTAGCTCAAACAAAAATCACACATAAAGATAAGAAAAAGACAAATCAACATCTTATAACAAGTTTCAGCACTTAAGATCCACATGCACTTTTGCAACAAAGATAATGATGAGGACATCACAAACAAGGTTACACCCAGAGCCCCAACTGATACATATACAGGACCAATTACTAGAGCTCACGCATGCCAATTAAATTAGCAGGTACTTCCGTTTCTTGGTAATGATTCTAATGTTCATGAGAATATGATGCTGCCTAAATTGGATACATTTGTCTTTCTTACAAATGAAGGGCCTAGCTTGGACAAGAAGGATGAACATTGGAGCAAGATCAAGCATGGAGATGATGGCGTGCGCAAGGGGAACAAGAACGGAGTTACAAGTGATGATTTGAGGATTTTGCAGCCACCATAATGAGTGCGTGAAGCCTTGGACGAAATATACAAGATGCCACTTCATAAATTTCGTCCAGAGGCTATTATAAGTGCTGCGTCACCTTATTATTGGGCCAGGCCCATGTAATTTTGAAATAGTAAAGTATAGGCTGTTTTTAGAGTCTGTATGTGTGGGGAAACAAGAGTTGGGGTTGGTTTCGGACCCCTCCTCCAAGGGCCACGAAATTCCCCCCTCTTCCCCCATATATACAGCCCTTAGGGTGTCGTTTAGAATTTGGGTTTTGTTTAAATTAAAGTTCGCCATAGATGCAACTTCGCGTACTTTGTTTGTGTTCAACGAGCAGACAAAGACATCACAGAACCCCACTTGATCAATAAAGTTTCCTCTTGAATTCGCAATATCCGGATTGCAATCTCAGTTTCTTGCGTGTTCTTCGTTTGCCTGCAGGAAACAGACCTTCGTGGTCAGGTTGATCGTACTCCGGCGTGGTCAATAACCTCTCGGAGTTGGTTTAGCGATTGCTAAGGTGTGACGTCCTCGCACGTTCGTAGTCGGATCGTCAAAGTCGACTTCATCCAAAATGATAGCCAGCATCTCATTGAAAGACGGGACACCTTTTCCTCTATCAAGTGGTATCAGATTTCTAGGTTGCTCGGTGAGATTTCACAGTTTTTTGTAGATTAGATCGAGTCTGTTCTTCATACCTATAGTCCACAAAAAAGCCAAAAAAAATTAGGGTTAGTTCATCATATCCGAACCAGTCTGAGCCATTGCATAATATTTTCCGTGTTTGCTGAGTTGAATTTGCGGTTGCATCGTCGTGTCAAGTTGCTGGTCTTAGCGTCTAGTCTTTTAGAGTTTCGAGTTCTCGTCATAAGTTGTCACGCCGCCGCCGCAACATCTTCATCGCTACTGCCACATACCACCACCGATCCGTATCCATATACCACCACCAATCCGTATCCATATACCACCATCGCTGCCATATACCACCACCGCTGCCATATTCTACCACCACATATCCACCAGCAATCCGAGTTTTCGTTTTAGATTGGCTTTCGAGATCCATCTAGTTTCGGATTCGTGTTTCCTTGCCTTAGTAGGTCTCTGGAGACCCCCGGGCAGTTTTTAGGCCAAAATTTCGACAGGTGAAAATATTTTTTCCCTATCCTATTTTTAGGCTTTTCTGAGTCTTTTGACACACATGCCATCATACTGTTTTTTTACCGCACTTTTTCATCATCGCTGCCCTGATTTCGAAAAAAAAAATAGTCAACAAAATTTCGTGCCTATCATCTTAGTTTGACTTGGGAAGAGTTTTGAGACACTCACCATTATAGTGATTTTCAGCAAAAAAATAATAAAAAAAGGAGTGAAAAAAAAGAGGCGAAAAAAAATGTGTGCTTTCCCCTTGTTTACGTGCAGCGCCGTGATTTTGTTAGTGTTCTAGGCTCACGTCTCTAGTACGGTCTAGCCTAGGACCAGCACAGTACCGTCGTTGAGCGTTTATTCAACTTTGCATCGCTGAATTGATTATTGCTGACCCTTTTTGCTACCATATTATAAGCCTTCCCAGCTCCACATACATCTACGTCGTGCGTTTGACTCTCCCTGGTAATCGATTTATCCAAGCTTTGAGAGTTTTGACTACCACGGTTGCCGATCACCACCTGCTGCTGGGTAAGAACTAGTAAGAATTTGAGATTTGCTTGACGGATTTGTGACTCCCCACCACCACCATTTTCTAGTAGTCTGTAGGATCATATTTTTGTGTGTTTCTATTGCTGCTAACCATGCCAGGATGACAAGTCGACGAGACTGATTGGGAGAACATGACGAACAAGGAGTTGTATGATAAATTTTAGCAAATGATGGGTCAACAGGTAGAAGATGTGATGACCAGTTTTGACAACACACTAGCGAGGATGGATGGCATTGAGAAGTCAATTGACACCAAGTTGGATGCCAAATTCATTGAAGTGCTTGCGCGTCTACCTCCACCTGCTGCACCATTGCAACAACAACAACAACCACCTTCACATCGAGAAATAGCCCTCCGCCAAGCGAGCCGTGTCGCTCTTCATCCTGGCCAATCTGTTGGTGTTGCTGTTGATACTTATGTGGCTCCTGCTGCTGCTGAGGAGGAGGACGATTATGCGGGGCATTACGAGGATGATGTTGATCAAAATCAGAACTACGTGCAACAACCAGCACCACACCCACCAGGTCGTCCACATGCAAATAAACGCAATGGTAGGGCTGCACCATACCCTCAGGTACGAGATCATGACCATCTCCCTAAACTGAAATTGAATATTCCACCATTTGAGGGTAGATATGTTCCTGATATATATTTTACTTGGGAGTTAGAAACCGAACAACGTTTTACATGTTTAAAATATCCCGAGGAGAGACGTGTTGCTGCTGCACTTTGTGCTTTCATTAGTTTTGCTTGTGTGTGGTGGTCTGAATATTGTAGATTACATCCGAATAATATTCCAACTACTTGGGCTATTTTGAAAACTGCTATGCGTACTCGTTAGGTTCCACCATATTATCAACACGAATTACTTCAAAAATTGCAGCGTTTAAGACAAGGAAAAAATTCTGTAGAGGAATATTATCAGGAATTACAAATTGGCCTGATTAGATGTGGTATTGTTGAGGACAATGAGGCTATCCTTGCATGTTTTATGGGTGGCTTAAATAGAGAGACTCAGACAATTCTAGAGTATAAGAAGTATAATAATATCACTCATTTATTCCATCTTGCTTCTAAAGCTGAACGTGAAGTGCAGGATCGACAGGCCTTGGCACGAACTAATTTTTCTGCAGGTCGACCTTCATCATGGACACCGCGTGCATCATCTACTTCGACACGTCCGGCTGCACCACCGCCTACTTCATCCGTCACTTCTAGCCATGATAAAAGCAAACATGCACCACCACCATCAACCAGCAGTACACCTTCTGGTCCTGCGCAGAGCTCTTCTTCATCCATGGCATCCAATGGGCCAACACATGATGTTATATGTCGTCGTTGCACTGGTCGTGGTCAATATGCGAGCAAATGCCCATCGCAGCGTGTCATGATTGCTACTGAGGATGGTGGTTATGAGTCCGCTAGTGACTATGATGAGGAGATTTTGGCTCTTATTACACGTGAAGAACATGGTGTAGATGATTCTGAAAATGAGACACAATACATGGCTCCTGAAGACGCTGACAGGTATGAATGTTTAGTTCCTCAACGTGTTTTGAGTCTGCAGGTCACACAAGTGGAGCAAAATCAGAGGCATAATTTGTTCCATACAAAGGGAGTTGTGAAGGAATGTTCTGTTCACGTCATCATAGATGGAGGGAGCTGCAACAACTTGGCTACCATGGAGATGGTGCAGAAGTTATCTCTCACCACAAGACCACATCCACATCCTTACTACATCCAATGGTTCAACAACAGCGGCAAGGTTAAGGTAACACGTATTGTTAGTGTGCATTTTAGTATCGCCACATATGCTGATTATGTTGATTGTGATGTGGTACCCACGCAAGCATGTTCCTTATTACTTGGTAGACCATGGCAATTTGATAAAAAATCTGTACACCATGGTAGAAACAATCAGTATACTCTTGTTCATAAGGATAAACATATTACTTTGCTTCCTATGTCTCCTGATTCCATTTTGAAAGATGATATTAATAGAGCTGATAAACAAAACAGGAGCAAAAGAAGAGTGAAAGTTAAATTGTGGCAAAAGAATTTGAGCAACATATGAAGCCTAATAACACACCATCATCTCATGTTGCATCTGAAATTAAATTAAAAAGTGGATGTTTACTTGCCACTAAATCTGATATTGATGATCTAGATTTAAGCAAATCTGTTTGCTATGCTTTTGTGTGCAAAGAGGCATTATTTTCATTCGAGGATGTGCCTTCCTCTTTGCCTCCTGCTGTCACTAACATTTTGCAGGAGTTTGCCGACGTCTTTCCACAAGACGTACCACCGGGATTACCACCTATTCGAGGGATTGAGCATCAGATTGATTTAATTCCCGGTGCATCGCTACCCAACCGCAAACCGTATCGTACCAATCCAGAGGAGACGAAGGAGATTTTGCGTCAAGTACAGGAGCTACTCGACAAAGGTTATATATGTGAACCTCTTAGTCCTTGTGTTGTTCCTATTATTCTAGTGCCGAAAAAGGATGGTACATCGCGTATGTGTGTTGATTGTAGAGGCATTAATAATATTACTATTCGTTATCGTCATCCTATTCCTAGGCTAGATTATATGCTTGATGAATTGAGTGGCTCTACAATATTCTCCAAAGTTGATTTGCGTAGTGGATACCATCAAATTCGTATGAAATTGGGAGATGAATGGAAAACATCATTTAAAACTAAGTTTGGATTATATATTTAGTTAGTCACGCCTTTTGGGTTAACTAATGCACCTAGTACTTTCATGAGATTAATGAATGAAGTTTTACGTGCTTTCATTGGATGATTTGTGGAAGTTTACTTTGATGATATATTGATTTATAGTAGATCTTTGAAGGAACATTTGGAACATTTACGTGCTGTTTTTATTGCTCTACGTGATGCACGTTTGTTTGGTAACCTTGGAAAGTGCACCTTTTGCACCGACCGAGTATCTTTTCTTGGCAATGTTGTTACTCCACAGGGAATTGAGGTTGATAAAGCCAAGATTGAAGCTATTGACAGTTGGCCGCAACCCAAAACGGTCACACACGTGAGGAGTTTCCTTGGCCTCGCTGGATTCTATAGGCATTTTGTGAGAGATTTCAGTACCATTGCTGCACCTCTCAATGAGCTTACAAAGAAGGATGTGCCTTTTGTTTGGGGTACTGCATAGGAAGAAGCATTCACGGTATTGAAAGATAAGTTGACACATGCTCCTTTACTCCAACTTCCTGATTTTAATAAAACTTTTGACCTTGAATGTGATGCTAGTGGAATTGGGTTAGGAGGTGTGTTATTACAAGATGGTAAACCTGTTTCATACTTTTCTGAAAAATTGAGTGGGCCTAGTCTGAATTATTCTACTTATGATAAGGAATTATATGCTCTTGTTCGGACTTTGGAAACATGGCAACAATATTTATGGCCCAAAGAATTTGTTAAACATTCTGATCATGAATCTTTCAAGCACATTAAAAGTCAAGCAAAACTGAATCGTAGACATGCTAAATGGGTTGAATTCATAGAGACTTTCCCTTATGTTATTAAACATAAGAAGGGAAAAGAAAATGTTATTGCTGATACATTGTCTCGACGTTATACTATGCTTTCACAACTTGACTTTAAAATATTTGTTTTGGAGACCATCAAAGATCAATATGTGCATGATGCTGAATTTAAAGACGTATTGCAGAATTGCAAAGAAGGGAGAACATGGAACAAGTTCGTCGTTAATTATGGATTTGTGTTTCGTGCTAACAAGTTATGCATTCCAGCTAGCTCTGTTCGTCTTCTGTTGTTGCAGGAGGCGCATGGAGGAGGATTAATGGGACACTTTGGCGTGAAGAAGACGGAGGATGTACTTGCTACACATTTCTTTTGGCCAAAGATGAGACGGGATGTTGAGTGTTTTGTTGCTCGCTGCACTACATGTCAAAAAGCTAAGTCACGACTCAGTCCTCATGGTTTATATATGCCTTTGCATGTCCCAAGTGTTCCTTGGGAGGATATATCTATGGACTTTGTTTTGGGTTTACCTCGAACAAAGAAGGGGAGGGATAGCATATTTTTTGTCATGGATAGGTTCTCGAAGATGGCCACTTTATACCATGTCATAAAAGCGATGATTCTGCTAATGTTGCTGATTTGTTCTTTCGTGAACTTATTCGCTTGCATGGTGTGCCAAATACTATTGTTTTAGATCGTGATACTAAATTTCTTTGCCACTTTTGGAGATGTTTATGGGCTAAGTTGGGGACTAAACTGCTTTTTAGTACTACTTGTCACCCCCCAAATTGATGGACAAACTGAGGCAGTCAATAGAACTTTGTCTACTATGCTTAGGGCTGTTTTGAAGAATGACAAGAAAATGTGGGAAGAATGCTTGCCTCATATTGAATTTGCTTATAATCGTTCGTTGCATTCTACTACTAAGATGTGCCCTTTTGAAATTGTTTATGGTTTCCAACCTCATGCACCTATTTATTTGTTGCCTCTTCCATCTTCGGAGAAGGTTAATTTTGATGCTAAACAACGTGCTGAATTGATCTTCAAAATGCATGAGTTAACTAAGGAAAATATTGAGCGCATGAATGCTAAATATAAATTTGTTGGAGATAAGGGTAGAAAATGTGTTGTCTTTGCACCTGGAGATCTTGTTTGGTTACATTTGCATAAGGATAGGTTTCCTAATTTGCGCAAGTCAAAGCTAATGCCACGTGTTGATGGTCCTTTTAAGGTGTTAGAGAAAATAAATGATAATGCATATAAACTTGAGTTGCCTGCAGATTTTGGGGTTATCCCACATTTAACATTGCAGATTTGAAGCCTTACTTGGGTGAGGAAGATGAGCTTCCGTCGAGGAAGACTTCAATTCAAGAAGGGGAGGATGATGAGGACATCACTAACAAGGTTACACCCACAGCCCCAACTGATACATATACAGGACCAATTACTAGAGCTCGCGCACGCCAATTAAATTATCAGGTACTTTTGTTTCTTGGTAATGATTCTAATATTCATGAGAATATGATGCTGCCTAAATTGGATACATTTGTCTTGCTTAGAAATGAAGGGCCTAGCTTGGACAAGAAGGATGAACATTGGAGCAAGATCAAGCATGGAGATGATGGCGTGCGCAAGGGGAACAAGAATGGAGTTACAAGTGATGATTTCAGGACTTTGAAGCCACCATAATGAGTGCGTGAAGCCTTGGACGAAATATACAAGATGCCACTTCATAAATTTCTTCCAGAGGCTATTATAGGTGCTGTGTCACCTTATTATTGGGCCGGGCCCATGTAATTTCGAAATAGTAAAGTATATGTTGTTTTTAGAGTTCGTATGTGTGGGGAAACAAGAGTTAGGGTTGGTTTCGGACCCCTCGTCCAAGGGCCACGAAATGCCCCCTCTTCCCCCATATATACAGCCCTTAGGGCGTCGTTTAGACTTTGGGTTTTGTTTAAATTAAAGTTCGCCATAGCTGCAACTTCCCGTACTTCGTTTGTGTTCAACGACCAGACAAAGACGTCACAGAACCCCACTTGATCAATAAAGCTTTCCTCTTGAATTCGCAATATCCGGATTGCAATCTCAGTTTCTTGCTTGTTCTTTGTTTGCCTGTAGGAAACAGACCTTCGTGGTCAGGTTGATCGTGCTCCGGCGTGGTCAATAACCTCTCGGAGTAGGTTTAGCGATTGCTAAGGCGCGACGTCCTCGCACGTTCGTAGTCGGATCATCAAAGTCGACTTCTTCCAAAACGATAGCCACCATCTCAACGAAAGACGGGACACCTTTCCCTCTATCAGATAAGATCAACACAACATGCATACATGATGTATTTAACTCCAGACTTAGACGTTTTAGAGTTGGGCGCAACATAGTAAAGCAACGCCCAGGGCGGGGTTTTGGTGGGCTCACAGTGGGCTTAAGCCCATGTGCAGGGGAGCCAAGGTAGATCGGTGGGGATGGCCTGGCTGGGGCTTGAGCTGGGCCTCCCCGGGGCGGGGCCCATGAGGCTGGAGCGGGACTCGGCCGAGGAGGGGAGCGGCCCAGGTCAACGGCGCAGGCGATGGGATCGGGGCTCCTGCCCGATCGGACTGAAGGCGGCGGCGGCACGCCGACGACGGCGAGCACCGGCGCAGCGGGGCACTGGAGATGGTCGAGCTGCGGGGACAGGGCGGATCCGGGCGGCGGGCGCCGAATCCCCGTGACGGCGACAACTAACGGAGGCCGGGGAGGCACTCGGGAATGGCACGGGGTCGAGGCAGGAGGCCGGCGGGACGAACTCCGGCGAGTGAGCACCGCAAGGAGCGGTGGCGCACGCAACATCTAGGGCGCTGGCGGCGAGGTAGCTAGCGCGGGCGACGGGGCAGCTCAAGGCAGCAAGGCGGACACCAGCGGCCAGGCAGCGCGAGGCCGGCGACGACGATCGAGTGCTCGGCTCGGGAGCTGACGAGGGGAAGCGGCGCGCTCGAGCGCTGGCGGAGAGGAGCGGGCTCGGGGCCTAGATTGGGGCCCGGGCGGGCCTGGCGCGGGTTTCGGTGGGCCGCGGCGGTGGGAGAGGGGTTGCGCGACGTGGCTAAGGCCACTTGGCGGTGCGGGATAGGCTACAAGCGGCGGCTGGCCAATGGGGGAGTGCCAAGTGGCGGGCGTGAGGTGGCCGAGCGCTGAATCTGGTGGGGAGGCGGCTGGAGGTGGGAGGCTGCATGGATTTTGAGGAGGAAGGAGACTAGGGATAGGGGAAGGCTAGGATGCCCAAAAATGGCATGGAGAGGGGTTTAGATAGGGTAGGTGCTAGGGTTAGGGGGTTTTGCTCCGATTCGTACCACCGGATGCCGATCAGATGGCTCCGGGGCGAAGAAGGACTAGGTGAGTGGTTAGTGGGCTATATAGGGGTGAGTGGGCTGAGAGGAGAGAAGAGAGAGAGAGACCCGCGGGGGTTTTCAGAGACCGAAAACATCCGACAATTTAACCGACGATAGTGTCGCTATAGTTTAACGGTTGGGCTATCAAACGAGCTCTGAATGCGATGAAATTTGACAGGCGGTCTACCTACACAATAGTAAGACCACACGCCAAGTTTCATCCCATTCCGAGAACATTTTCCGGCAAATTACAAAACAAGGTTTTGCAGGTTCCGCGGGCGCGTGCAAGTGTGTCTTGGCTCAGAACAGACAACGAAGAGGACGGGGAAACTACGAACGGATGCAAGTTTCGAAAACATGATGATGACATGCACATGATGACATGAAAAAATGCAACACGCAAGCAGATGACATGGCAACGACGACGAATAACTGGCTGACACCTAGCGCATCAGTCTCGGGGCGTCATAACTAGGGACACGGTATTTGTATATGTATTCACACATGTATCAAGTTTCCTGTTAATATAATTCTAACATGAATAACAAACATTTATCATGATATAAGGAAATATAAAATAACAACTTTATTATTCCCTTTAGGGCATATTTCCTTCAGTCTCTCACTTGCACTAGAGTCAATGATCTAGTTCACATCGCCATGTGATTTAACACCGATAGTTCACATCGTTATGTCATTAACACCCATAGTTCACATCACCATGTGACCAACACCCAAAGGGTTTACTCGAGTCAATAATCTAGTTCACATTGCCATGTGATTAACACCCAAAGAGTACTAAGGTGTGATCATGTTTTGCTTGTGAGAGAAGTTTAGTCAATGGGTCTGTCACATTCAGATCCGTATGTATTTTGCAAATTTCTATGTTCACAATGCTTTGCACGGAGCTACTCTAAATAATTGCTCCTACTTTCAATATGTATCTAGATTGTGACTTAGAGTCATCTAGATCAGTGTCAAAGCTTGCATCGACATAACTCTCTACGACGAACTCTTTATACCTCCATAACCAAGAAACATTTCCTTAGTCCTTTTTAAAGTAACTAAGGACAATTTTGACCGCTGTCCAGTGATCTACTCCTGGATCACTATTGTACCTCCTTGCCAAACTCATGGCAAGGTACACAACATGTTTGGTACACATCATGGCATACTTTATAGAACCAATGGCTGAGGCATAGGGAATGACTTTCATTCTCTCTATATTTTTCTCCCGTGGTCGGTCTTTGAGTCTTACTCAACTTCATACCTTACAACTCATGCAAGAACTCCTTCTTTTACTGATCCATTTTGAACTACTTCAAAATCAAGGTATGTACTTATCGAAAGTCTTATCAAGCATCTTGATCTATCTATATAGATATTGGTGCCCAATATGTAAGCAGCTTCACTGAGGTCTTTTATTAAAAAAATCATTTTAAACAATCCTTTATACTTTCCAGAAAATTCGACATCATTTCCGATCAACTATATGTCATTCACATATACTTATCAAAAATGTTGTAGTACTCCCACTCACTTTCTTGGAAATACGGGCTTCACCATAAGTCTGTATAAAACCATATGCTTTGATCACCTTATCAAAGCATATATTCCAGCTCTGAGATGCTTGCACCAGCCCATTCATGGATCGCTGGAGCTTGCATACTTTGTTAGCACCTTTAGGATCGACAAAACCTTCTGGTTGCATCATATACAACTCTTATTTCAGAAATCCATGCAGGAATGTGGTTTTGACATCCATTTGCTATATTTCATAAAATGCGACAATTGCTAACATGATTTGGACACACTTAAGCATTGGTACGGGTGAGGAAGTCTCATTGTAGTCAACTCCTTGAACTTGTCGAAAATCTTTTGCAACAAGTCGAGCTTTGTAGACAGTAACACTACCATCAACGTCAGTCTTCCTCTTGAAGATCCATTAATTCTCTTTGTCTTGCTGATCATCGGGAAAGTCAACCAAAGTCCACACTTTGTTCTCATACATGTATCCCAACTCAGATTTCATGGCCTCAAGACATTTTGCAGAATCTGGGCTCATCATCGCTTCCTCGTAGTTCGTAGGTTTATCATGGTCTAGGAACATGACTTCCAGAACAGGATTACCGTACCACTCTGGTGTGGATCGTACTCTGGTTGACCCACGAAGTTTGGTAGTAACTTGATCTGAAGTTTCATGATCGTCATCATTAGCTTCCTCACTAATTGGTGTAGGCATCCTGGGAACTATTTTCTGTGATGAGCTACTTTCCAATCCGAGAGAAGGTACAACTACCTCATCAAGTTCTACTTTCCTCCCACTAACTTCTTTCGAGAGAAACTCCTTCTCTAGAAAGGATCCATTTTTAGCAACAGAGATTGTGCCTTCGGATCTGTGATAGAAGGTGCACCCAATAGTTTCTTTTTTGTATCCTATGAAGACACACTTCTCCGATTTGGGTTCGAGCTTATCACGCTGAAGCTTTTTCACATAAGCATAGCAACCCCAAACTTTAAGAAATGACAGCATAGGTTTCTTGCCAAGCCATAGTTCATACGGTGTCGTCTCAATGGATTTAAACGATGCCCTACGTGAATGCGGCTGTCTCTAATGCATAACCCCAAAACAATAGTGGTAAATCGGTAAGAGACATCATAGATTGCACCGTATTTAATAAAGTACGGTACGACCTTTAGACATACATTTACGTTGTGGTGTTCCAGGTGGCGTGAGCTGTGAAACTATTCCACACTGTTTCAAATGAAGACCAAACTCATAACTCAAACATTCGCCTCTGCGATCAGATCATAGAAACTTTTGTTTCTTGTTACGATGATCCTCTACTTCAATCTGAAATTCTTTGAACTTTTCAAATATTTCAGACTTATGTTTCATCAAGTAGATATACCCATATCTACTCAAATCATATGTGAAGGTGAGAAAATAACGATACCTACCGCGTGCTTCAACACTCATCGGACCGCATACATCGGTGTGTATAATTTCCAAGAAGTTATTAGCTCGCTCCATTGTTCCGAAGAACAGAGTTTTAGTTATCTTGCCCATGAGGCATGGTTTGCAATCATCAAATGATTCATAATCAAATGTTTCCAAAAGTCCATCAGCATGGAGTTTCTTCATGCGTTTTACATGATTATGACCTAAACGGCAGTGTCACAAGTATGTTGCACTATCTTTATCAACTCTGCATCTTGTGGCTTCAATATTATGAATATGTATACTACTATGATCGAGATTCAATAAACCATTCACCTTGGGTGTATGACCATAGAAGGTTTTATTCATGTAAACAGAATAACAATTATTTTCTAACTTAAATGAATAATTGTATTGCACTAAACACGATCCAATCTTGTTCATGCTCAACGCAAGCACCAAATAACATTTATTTAGGTTTAACACTAATCCCGAAAGTACGGGGAGTGTGCGATGACGATCATATCAATATTGGTACTATTTCCAACGCACATCATCACCACACCCTCAACTAATCTCCGGTTATTGTGCAACTCTTGTTTCGAGTTACTAACTTAGCAACCGAACAGGTATCAAATACCCCGGGGCTACTACGAGCACTAGTGAGGTACACATCAATAACATGTATATAAAATATACCTTTGTTTATTTTCCCATCCATCTTATCCGCCAAATACTTGGGGCAGTTTCGCTTCCAGTGACCATTTCCTTTGCAGTAGAAGCACTCAGTTTTAGACTTAGGTCCAGCATTGGGCTTCTTTACGGGAGTGGCAACTTGCTTGCCGTTCTTTTGAAGTTCCCTTTCTTTCCCATGACCTTTTCTTGAAACTAGTGGTCTTGTTAACCATCAACACTTTGATGCTCTTTCTTGATTTGTACCTTCGCCGATTTCAGCAGCGCGAAGAGCTCGGGAATTGTTTTCGTTATCCCTTGCATATTATAGTTCATCACGAAGTTCTAGTAGCTTGGTGATAGTAACTAGAGAACTATGTCAGTCACTATTTTATCTGGAAGATTAACTCCCACTTGATTCAAGTGATTGTAGTACTCACACATTCTGAGCACATGCTCACTAACTGCGCTATTCTCCTCCATCTTGTAGGCAAAGTACTTTGTCAGAGGTCTCATACCTCTCGACATGGGCATGAGTCTGAAATACCAATTTCAGCTCTTGGAACATCTCATATGCTCCGCGGCGTTCAAAAAGTTTTTGAAGTCCCAGTTCTAAGCCGTAAAGCATGGCGCACTAAACTATTAAGTAGTCATCATATCGAGCTTTGCCAAACGTTCATAACGTATGCAACTGCTCCTGCAATAGGTCTGTCACCTAGCGATGCTTCAAGGACATAATACTTCTGTGCAGCAATGAGGATAATCCTCAGATCACGGACCCAGTCCGCATCATTGCTACTGACATGTTTCATCTCAATTTTCTCTAGGAACATATCAAAAACATAGGGGAGCTACAACGCGAGCTATTGATCTACACCATAATTTCCAAATACTAACAGGACTAAGTTCATGATAAATTAAAGTTCAATTAATCATATTACTGAAGAATTCCCACTTAGATAGACATCCCTCAAGTCATCTAAATGATCATGTGATCCAAATCAACTAAACCATGTCTGATCATCATGTGAGATGGAGTAGTTTTCAATGGTGAACATCTTATGTTGATCATATCTACTATATGATTCACGCCCGACCTTTCGATCTCTAGTGTTGCGAGGCCATGTCTGTACATGGACCGTCAAGTTTAACGCCGAGTATTCTGCACGTGCAAAACTGTCTTACACCCGTTGTACGTGAACGTAGAGTTTATCACAGCCGATCATCACGTGGTGTCTCGGCACGACGAACTGTTGCAACGGTACATACTCAGGGAGAATACTTGTACTTGAAATTTTAGTAAGGGATCATAATGCTACTGTCGTTCTAAGCAAAATAAGATGCATAAAAATATAAACATCACATGCAATCAAAATATGTGACAGGATATGGCCATCATCATCTTATGCTTTTGATCTCCATCTCCAAACAATTGTCATGATCTCCATCGTTACCGGCTTGACACCCTGATCTTCATCGTAGCATCGTCGTCGTCTCACCAACTATTGCTTCTACTACTATCGCTAACTCATAGTGATAAAGTAAAGAAATTACATGGCGTTCGCAATTCATACAATAAGGAGACAACCATAAGGCTCATGCCGGTTGCCGATAATTAACAAAACATGATCATCTCATACAATAACATATAACTCATCTCGTCTTGACCATATCACATCACAACATGCCCTGCAAAAACAAGTTACACGTCATATACTTTGTTGTTGCAAGTTTTACGTGGCTGATATAGGCTTCTAGCAAGAATCGTTCTTACCTACGACACAAACACCACAACGGTGATTTCTCAAGTTTGCTATTTTAACCTTCAACAAGGACCGGCCACAAATAAATTCGATTCAACTAAAGCAAGAGAGACAGACACCTGCCAGCCACCTTTATGCAAACAAGTTGCACGCAACGGTGGAACCAGTCTCATGAACGCGGTCATGTAATGTTGGTCTGGGCCGCTTCATCTTACAATACCGCTGAATCAAAATAAGACATTGATGGTAAGCAGTATGAACATCACTGCCCACAACTCCTTTGTGTTCTACTCGTGCATATCTTCTACGCATAAACCTGGCTCTGATACCACTATTTGGGAAAGTAGCATGCAATTTCAAAAATTTCCTATGATCATGGAAGATCTATCTAAGAGATGCATAGCAACGAGACAGGAAGAGTGTGTCTACGTACCCTCGTAGACCAAAAGCGGAAGCGTTAGATTAATGTGGTTGGTGTAGTCAAACGTCTTCGCGATTCAACCGATCAAGCACCGAACGTACGTCACCTTCGAGTTCAGCACACGCTTAGATTGATGACGTCCCTTGAGCTCTTGATCCAGTAGAGGGTCGAGAGAGAGTTCCGGTAGCACGATGGCGTGCTGACGGTGATGGTGAAGTAGATCGCGCAGGGCTTTGCTTAAGCACTACGATAATATGACCTGAGGTGTAAACCGTGGAGAGGGGCACCGCACACGGCTAAGAGAATAACTTGTGTGTTCTAGGGTGCCCCCTGCCCCTGTATATAAAGGTGGAGGGGAGATGTGGCTGACCTAGGGGCGCACCATGGGGAGGATTCCTACTAGGACTCCACTCCTAGTAGGACTAGGATTCCCCCTTTTCCCTTTTGTGGAGAAGGAAGGAAGGAAGGGAGAGGGAAGATGAGAAGGAAAGGGGGGCACGCCCCCTCCCCTAGTCCAATTTTGACTCCCTATGGGAGGGGGCCGCGGCGACCCCTTGTGGGCGGCCTCCCCTCTCCCCTATGGCCCATGTAGGCCCAATACTTCCTCGGGGAGGTTCCGGTACCCCCTCGGTTCTCCGAGAAATATCTGAGACATCCTGAAACCATTCCGGTATCCAAATACCATCATCCAATATATCGATCTTTACCTCTCAACCATTTCAAAACTCCTTGTCATGTCAGTGATCTCATCCGGGACTCCGAACAATCTTCGGTCACCAAAAATACACAACTCTTAATACAAATCATCATCAAACGTTAAGCGTGTAGACCCTACGGGTTCGAGAACTATGTAGACATGACCGAGACACTTCTCTAGTGAATAACCAATAGCGGAACCTAGATGCTCATATTGGCTCCCACATATTCTACAAAGATCATTATCGGTCAAACCGCAATGACAACATACATTATTCCCTTTGTCATCAGTATGTTGCTGGCCCGAGATTCGATCGTCGGTATCTTCATACCTAGTTCAATATCGTTACCGGCAAGTCTCTTTACTTGTTCCATAATACATCATCATGTGACTAACTCATTAGTCTTTTGCTCGCAAGGCTTATTATGATGTGTTTTGCCGAGAGGGCCTAGAGATACCTCTCCGATACTCGGAGTGAAAAATCCTATTCTCGATCTATGCCAATTCAACAGACACCTTTGGAGATACCTATAGCGCATCTTTATAATCACCCAGTTATGTTGTGACGTTTGATAGCACACAAGGTATTCCTCCAGTATCCGGGAGTTGCATAATCTCATAGTCTGAGGAATATGTATTTGAGATGAACTAAGCAGTAGCAGTAAAACGGAATGATCAAAATGCTAAGCTAACGAATGGGTCTTGTCCATCACATCATTCTCCTAATGATGTGATCCCGTTCATCAAATGACAAGACATTTCTATGGTTAGGAAACTTAACCGTCTTTGATTAACGAGCTACTCTAGTAGAGGCTTACTAGGGACACGTTATTTTGTCTATGTCTTCACACATGTATGGAGTTTCCTGTTAATACAATTCTAGCATGAATAATAAACATTTATCATGATATAAGGAAATATAAAATAACAACTTTATTATTGCCTCTAGGGAATATTTCCTTCACTTTCTTTAGGTGAAGACATCTAAGCGGATGACCAAAAAATCATTCGATAAGATGTTGGCTGCTTTCCGCAAATCTTTCCCAGCTGCGTCTGAGCTGCCACACACCTACAGTAAAATGAAGAATTTCCTTCGTGCAGTTGGAATTGGCTATGATATGATCCTTGTTTGTAAGAATAATTGTGTTCTGTTCAGGAAGGATTATGCCAACTTAAGTGAATGCCCAAAATGCAAATCATCAAGATGGAAAGATGGTGATGTTGTGAAGAGGATTCCTCATAGTATTCTGAGACATTTTCCAATTATACCAAAATTGCAGAGGTTTTTTCATGATGCTGAAACAAGAGAGGATGTACTATGGCATTCTAGGAACCAGGAGTGCAGAGATCAGAATGTAATGAGCCATTCATCTCATGGTAGTGACTGGAAAAGCTTCAATTAGAAACACAAAGAGTTTGCTACTGACCCAAGAAACATGAGACTTGGCTTAACTACAGATGGATTTAATCTATTTGGCCACCAGAGCGCCACATATAGCATGTGGCCAGTGCTTGTTATCCCTTACAACATGCCACCAAATGTCTACACCAAAGAATCAAACTACATGATGGCCTTGCTCATCCCAGGTCCAAAATGTCCTGGAAAGTAGTTTGATTTATTCATGGAGCCTCTTGTGGAGGAACTTCAACAGCTATGGAGGGTGTTCTCACTCGAGACCTAGATAGCAGCCCACCAGCTGATTTCTTTCTACGTGTTGTTATAATTTGGTGCATCCATGATTATCCGGCTTTGGGCACTATGTCAGGGCAAACGACACATGGTTACAATGCATGTGTTCATTGTGACAGGAATCCGCCGTCATACGCAATACTTAGCAAGATCTGTTACATTGGACGCCACAGTTTCCTTGCCAAGGATAAGCCGTGTCCTACAAAATATCGAAGATATGTGTTGAGTGCAAAGCATGAAAACTGTGATGCACCAAAGAAGCTCACCGCCAATGAGTTGCAAGCGGAATCAGAGAAGGTCAGGCATATTACACCAGGAAACCATCCTGATAATGTTAGGGGAAAAGGAAGCGTGGAAGGGCAGAAGAGAGATTATTGTTTACCCGCAGGTCCACTTTGTTGGACATGGAGTATTGGAAAGATTTGGATCGGCGGCATAATCTTGATGTGATGCACATCAAGAAAAATATATGTGACAACACTATCGGCACACTTCTTAATATTGAAGTCAAGACGAAAGAAACCTTAAAATCTAGGATTGATTTGACACACCTGGGTATCAGAAGGGATTTGCAAGTGGAAGATGAAGGTAAACCACGGGATATGGCACCAGCTGTGTATGTCTTGGACAAGGTAAAAAGAAAAGAATTATGTGAGGTCTTGTCACGTGTGAGATTCCCACATGGATTTGCTTCCAACCCTGAAAGGAGAGTCATTGCAGACAGAAACAAGGTACAAGGGTTGAAAACTCATGACTGCCACATCCTACTTCAAAGGGTTTTACTTGTTATCCTTAGAGGATTGGGCCGCCCTGACTTATACAGAGTAGTTGCAGAGTTGGGACAATTCTTCAGGGACCTCTGCAGTAGAAATATCAGGATAGATGCTTTGGAGCATCTTAGAGACAAGATACCAACTATCCTATGCGACCTTGAGAAGATATATCCTCCAGCCTTCTTTGATGTGATGGTGCATTTGGATGTTGATCTACCTGATGAGGCACTACTTAGAGGTCCAGTAGAGTATGGATGGATGTACCCAATTAAAAGGTGGCTAGGCACTTTCAAGGGCTATGTTATGAACAGAGCTAGACCCGAGGGTTCCATTGCAGAGGCCTACATTGCTATAGAAGCGTTGACATTCTGCTCAAAATACATTGAAACAGCTGATCAGCTTAGCAAAGAGGTGGTGAAGACATTCCCGAGCTCAATGTTTCCGATTGTTCTGTTCGAGTTATAGGGAAGAGTCGACAAGGCGACAAACCTAAAGATTTGGACAAAATGGTTTGGTATGTGTTGAATAGTTGTGTTGAGATTCTACCTTATATCGAGTAAGTGCTAAGTACTCTAGCTTATACATCGTAATCTACTAAACTTGCAGCACATCCTCGTATATTTAGATGTTTGACGTGATCACTATGCTGTGCATCTCTACAAAAGTAGTTATAGCCACAAAATCCAAGAAACATTGAAAAACTGGTTATGGCAGGATTTGCAAAATGGTTCAAGAGCCATGTAAGCTTTTGAATTGCACTGTCAGTTTTTAATATATTGAGTACATAAGATGATCAGCTTGTCTATTTTCTAACCATAGGTTAAGAAGATGCGGGAGGATGGGCAGGCAGTTAATGATTCCCTTTACGCACTAGCAATGGGTCCTGATACTCGGGTAAGACATTATGAATCTTGCGTTGTTGGAGATGTGTGCTACAACACCCTTGCACGCGACAAAGGCGGGAAGACACAAAACAATGCCATCATGAGCAGGGATATGTACGGCGAAGACACAACTGAAATGTATGCAAACATAACAGACATTGTTCAGTTGTAGTATATCTCTAGTTTCGAGGTTAATCGGTGTGTGGTTCTATTGTGTTGTCGTTGGTATAACCTATTTTCTAGGATCGCAAAACCCAGAGCTGATGATTATTTCAAATCCATCAATGTCAAGGCGGCGTACAAGACCGACAAGCCTTTTATTTAGGCAAATCAAGCAACACAGATATTTTTCTTGGACGACACATTTGCACGTAGCGATGACTAGAGAGTAGTGCAAAGGTTTGAGCAGAGGAATTTGTTTAATGAAGTTGCACAACAAGATGATGCTTACACTGCTCCTGATGTAGAAGATTCCACAGATGTTCCTAATATCTTTGAGAACCACCACGTCAATGATGCTGGCGAAAAGATTGCCTGTCGGGCTATGGACATATGAGAGTTGATCAATAAGAAGCCAACGTTCGAGGAAATTGAGGATGCAGAAGAAGATGACACTGGGGGCAATTACGATTCAGACTGATACACATGGCGAAGATGTTGATGATGCTGCTACAGATGATGATTAGATTGCTTTTGTCATATTTGCTTGTCAGAAGACGTTTTTTTATCTACTATGTGAAATTGTGCTTGCTATGACAACTGTAACCTGATGAAGTTGTTGCTTAGTATTTTGCTATGAGAACATCACTTATTATGTATGTTGATTTGTGTGGTGATTGTATGATGACTAAAACATGATGACTGTTTAGACGTACTCATATTTGGTTGTGAAACTTGTATTTGATGACATAGTTTGTTGTTGGACTTCAATTTGCTCGACGTCTTCGAATGGGAACAAAGCTGACCCGATAGGGCCTCTGCTAATTTATTTATTTATTAGAAAAAAGGCCTCTGCTATTTATTTACTTATGAGCAAAAGGGGATACCCCCTGATTTATGTTAATAGAAATCATTATATATTCACAACACTGCGCTCAACCTGTTAAAAAGGTTTCATTCATTACTAGTTTCAGCAAAGTGCTCATGTCATAGCCATTGAATACATCACGAGTGCTACATACACTGCAAATAAATAGACAATCGAGCACATCGATTTTGCCCATTATCTTAACAAGCTCTTTCATCTCCTCATTGTTGTCAAGGCCGTTCAGCAGCTGTTGCTTGGCCATGATCAGAGAAACTGAATCTTTAACCTTCTGCTATGCATCTTCCTCTTATGTCGTTCCTTCAGTATCTTGTCCAACACCCCAACCTAATGGTATTGGGATTCCTCGGCCAACCAAATAATCGGAATAGTTGCATTTCCCCACATCAGCAACTTCCCAGAAATACAAATCACACGAATCTTCCCTTTTCTGCACGAATCAAATTGGAAGATCATCAACCAAACTGTTAAACAATCAGCAACTGAAAGCAGAGGAACAACACTTAAACCTATTATTACCCCATCATTCGGGCATTTGTAGAAGACTCGGCCAAGGTTGAGGATTGTGGTTGAGACGCGACAGATGACTCTGCGTGATTTGCAGTAGTGGCACCACACCAACGGCAGCGGGTTGCGATGAGCAACAGGTTGCGGTGTGTGTGCCGGCGGGTGTGTGATGAGACTCATAGGCGATGGTACGGGTGGCGGCTTGGCGCATATCTGGTTGTTGCCTGCTAAAGAGCAGGTGGACAAGCCGCCAGCAAACATGGTTGCTGCGGCCAGAGCTTCTGATGCTTGGCAGAGTAAGTAGAGAAGAGGAGAAGCGAACGTTGGATATGTCAGTTTCATTACTTGTAGAGTAGCATAGCACCATATATAGTCATAGTCTAGGTTTGGATTCGAACTAGCTACAGGAGCACGTGATGAGGACATGAGTACCTTGGATACGACCGAAAATATTGCATACATGCATATTTGTGAGGTGATTTCTAATGCAAAATATGCAATAATTATTTATGTTATCTCACAAATATGTGTGTGAAGTATTTTTTTCTTGGATAACATAAATAATTATTGCATATTTTGCATTAGAAATAACCTGACGAATATGCATGTATGCAGTATTTTTGGTCGTATCCAAGTTACTCATGTCCTCATCAGCATGTTTCTCTTTTTTCTAAAACTCAGCAACGTCTCTTTACTCGTACACTAGCTTGTTCTGTACGCCTTCTCAAGTCTTTGATTTTCTTTCTCTCTTTTTTGCGAGGAAGGAAGAATGACAGAATTGAGGGTACCTGGGACTCGAACCCAAGACCTCTCGGTCGAAAACCAAGGGTGCTAGTAACTTATGTGGCAAACGTTCCCTGGGAGGAGGACAGCAGACAAACACATTTTCCTCGCAGATTTAGTTGCCACGCAAGATCGAACGGTGGTAGTTTCGGGAATGTTATCAGGCGAAGGAGCCCAGTTTTTCTTTTCTTCCTATATATAAAAAAGTATGCTAGGTGTCGGCTTAGTCAACAAACAATTGTGCCAAAATTGACCGTTGGATTGACATTCAACGTCTGTCATGTTTCTTCAGTCTCTTCTTCCTCCACCCACGAAATCCAAACCAGCGCTGGTGGGACCGCCTGCTCCCGCCTCCCATGGCTGGTTGTGCTGCCGCGCACGCATCGTGGCCACATTGCACCCTAAAACTCTACACATCTTCCTCGGCTCCTATTCATTCCCGTCTGAGGCCTCACCATCGTCCTGTGCCTTGGTTCGCTCGCCGCTGTGTCGCCCTCCGGTGTTGTCAACATGGTCAACAACTGAGACGAATAAGGAGATTATTGTACATGGTGAGGATGATAGTAGGGACCCACCAGGATCATGGAAGTAGGCAAGCAAGTGCCTCCATTATTACAAGAAAAAAAGGGTTCCTCCTGATGATTTCCTGACATCTGGGTCGCACGCCACTATCAACGTAGTCAATAAGCGAGATAACTGCACAAGAAAGCGCAGACACCCAGGACCCAGCAGCGCGCGTAGTATTTTTCGGGATGGAGAAGGGTATCACTGGGTTGTGCGGGATCTGTGGCCCGTCTAGCCTAGGCTTTTATTTCATATGTTTACCACATGACCAGCGCAATGTTTTTTTCCTTTCTGAAAATGGCTAGCCCAGCTATTTTGTTTTTTGCAGAATAATCAATGTAGGCCTACTTGCTTTACTACGCCCGGCTCGGCCGGAAATCTTTCAAGACGAGGAGGGATCCATTCGGCCTTGCCCAGAAAATGGGCTATAAGTAATAAGAAATGGGCTGTAAAATGAAAAAATATAGCAAACAGGCAATTAGTTCCAATATTGGATTCTTTTCTGAAATCTTTTATGTATGATTTAAATATCCTTGCAAGTCTCTTCGAATTATCGGTTTGGTTTGGCCTACTAGATCTATAGTTCTTGCAATAGGAGAAGTGCTTGGCTTTGGGTTTAATCTTGCGGTGTCCTTTCCCAGTGACAGCAGGGGCAGCAAGGCATGTATTGTATTGTTGCCATCGAGGATAAAAAGATGGGGTTTATATCATATTGCTTGAGTTTATCCCTCTACATCATGTCATCTTGCTTAAGGCGTTACTCTGTTCTTATGAACTTAATACTCTAGATGCATGCTGGATAGCGGTCGATGTGTGGAGTAATAGTAGTAGATGCAGTATCGTTTTGGTCTACTTGTCACGGACGTGATGGCTATATACAATGATCATGCCTAGATATTCTCATAACTATGCGCTCTTCTATCAATTGCTCGACAGTAATTTGTTCACCCATCGTAGAATTCTGCTATCATGAGAGAAGCCACTGGTGAAACCTATGCCCCCCGGGTCTATCTTCATCATATTAGTTTCCCGTCAACTTGCCAGTTTCTGTCGTCGTTGTTTATTTGCATTATTTAATTTCAATCTCTATACCAAAAATACCAAAAATATTATCTTATCATATCTATCAGATCTCACTTTTGTAAGTTACCGAGAAGGGATTAACAACCCTTTTTATCACGTTGGCTGCAAGGTTCTTATTTGTTTGTGCAGGTACGAGGGACTCGCACATGGTCTCCTATTGGATTGATACCTTGGTTCTTAGAAACTGAGGGAAATACTAATGCTACTGCTGCATCACCCTTTCCTCTTCGAGGGTACACAACGCAAGCTCGAGAAGTAGCAAGAAGAATTCCTGGCGCCGTTGTTGGGGAGATCTACGCAAAAGTCATATACCAAGTACCTATCACAAACTCTTATCCATAACATTACATTATTTGCCTCTCGTTTTCCTCTCCCCCACTTCACCTTTGCCGTTTTATTCGCCCTTCTTTTTCCGTGCGTTTTACTGTTCGCTTGCCTCTTGTTTACTTGTGTGTTGGATTGCTTTCTTGTCACTATGGCTCAAGATAATACCAAATTGTGTGACTTCTCCAATACCAACAATAATTATATTATTAGCACGCCGATTGCTCCTATTACTGATGCTGAATCTTGTAGAATCAATGCTGCTCTGTTGAATTTTGTCATGAAAGATCAATTTTCTGGCCTTCCTAGTGAAGATGCCGCTACCCATCTAAACAACTTTGTTGATTTGTGTGATATGCAATAGAAGAGGGATGCGGATAATGATATTGTTAAATTGAAGCTATTTCCGTTTTCGCTTAGAGATCGTGCTAAAACTTGGTTCTCTTCTTTGCCTAGAAATAGTATTGATTCATGGAATAAGTGCAAAGATGCCTTTATCTCTAAGTATTTTCCTCCCGCTAAGATTATCTCTCTTAGAAACGATATTATGAATTTTAAGCAACTAGATCATGAGCATGTTGCACAAGCTTGGGAGAGGATGAAATTAATGATACATAATTGCCTTACACATGGTTTGAACGTATGGATGATTATACAAAAAAATTATGTCAGCTTGAATTTTGCTTCTAGAAATCTTTTAGATTCGGTCGCGGGGGCACTTTTATGGAAATCACTTTAGGAGAAGCTACCTAACTCCTAGATAATATTATGGTTAACTACTCTCAATGGCACACCGAAAGATCTACTAGTAAAAAAGTACATGCTATTGAAGAGATTAGTGTTTTGAGTGGAAAGATGGATGAACTTATGAAATTATTTGCTACTAAGAGTGCTTCTTTTGATCCTAATGATATGCCTTTGTCCATGTTGATTGAGAATAATAATTAATCTTTGGATGTGAATTTTGTTGGTAGGGATAATTTTGGTAACAATGCTTATAAAGGAAACTTTAATTCTAGGCCTTTTCCTAGTAATTCCTCTAAAAATTATGGTAGTTCCTACAATAACTCTTATGGAAATTTTAGTAAGATGCCCTCTGATTTTGAAACTAGTGTTAAAGAGTTTATGAATTCACAAAAGAATTTCAATGCTTTGCTTGAAAAAAATTGCTTAAGATTGATGAGTTGGCTAGAAACGTGGATAGAATTTCTCTTGATGTTGATTCTTTGAAACTTAGATCTATTCCACGTAAGCATGATATCAATGAGTCTCGCAAAGCCATGAGAATTTCCATAGATGAATGCAAAGAAAGAACAACTAGGATGCGTGCTAAAAGAGATTGCTTTATGAAAGCGTGTTCTTCTAGTTTTCATGATAATAAAGATGAAGATCTAAAAGTAATTGATGTGTCTCCTATTAAATCCTTGTTTTCTAGTATGAATCTTGATAAAGATGGAACTGAAGATGAGTCTACCATAGTTAAAAGTTATCCCAATGATTCAGAGTTTTTAGATCTTGATGCTATAAGTGTTAAAAGTGGGATTGAAGAGGTAAAAACTTTACATAGCAATGAATCCACTATCTTGGATTTCAAGGAATTTAATTATGATAATTGCTCTTTAATCGATTGTATTTCCTTGTTGCAATCCGTGCTAAATTCTCCGCATGCTTATAGTCAAAATAAAGCTTTTACCAAACACATAGTTGATGCTTTAATGCAATCTTATGAAGAAAAACTTGAACTAGAAGTTTCTATCCCTAGAAAGCTTTATGATGAGTGGGAACCTACTATTAAAATTAATTTAAAGATCATGAATGCTTTACTTTATGTGATTTGGGTGCAAGTATGTCCAATATTCCAAAAACTTTGTGCGATATGTTAGGTTTCCATGAACTTGATGATTGTTCTTTAAATTTGCATCTTGCGGATTCTACTATTAAGAAACCTATGGGAAGGATTAATGATGTCTTTATTGTTGCAAATAGGAATTATTTGCTCATAGATTTCATCGTTATTGATATAGATTGCAATCCTACATGTCCTATTATTCTTGGTAGACCTTTCCTTAGAACGATTAGTGCTATTATTGATATGAAGGAAGAAAAATATTAGATTCCAATTTCCGTTAAGGAAAGGCATGGAACACTTTCCTAGAAAGAAAATCAAATTATCTTATGAATCTATTATGAGAGCCACTTATGGATTACCTACCAAAGATGGCAATACCTAGATCTATTTTAGTATCGTGCCTAGCTAGGGGCGTTAAACAATACCACTTGTTGGGAGGCAACCCAATTTTATTTTCTTTGTTTTCGCTTGTGTTTAGGAATAAATGTTGCATATATCTTCTGTTTAGATGTGGTTTTGTGTTTTAATTAGTGTTTGTGCCAAATAGAACCTTTGGGAAGACTTGTGTGAAGTTTATGCGATCATGCTGTAAAAAACAGAAACTTTAGTGCTCACGAGATTAGCTACCATTTTTTACTGGAAAATGATTTTTAGTTTATTCTTTTTGGAGATGATTAATAGACAAATTCCTCACGTCCACCAATTTATTTAATGTTTGTTAGAGTTACAGAAGTATTCAAAAGTTACAGATTGCTACAAACTGTTCTATTTTTGACAGATTCTCTTTTTCGTGTGTTGTTTGCTTATTTTGATGAATCTATGAGTAGTATCAGGGGGTATGAATCATAGAGAAGTTGGAATACAGTAGGTTTAACACCAATATAAACAAATAATGAGTTCATTACAGTACCTTTGAGTAGTGGTTTGTTTTCTTATACTAACGGAGCTCACGAGATTTTTGGCTAAGTTTTGTGGTGTGAAGTTTTCAAGTTTTGAGTAAGGATTTGAGGGACTATGGAACAACGAGTGGCAAGAGCCTAAGCTTGGGGATTCCCAAGGCACCCCAAGGTAAAATTCAAGGACAACCAAAATTCTAAGCTTGGGGATGCCCCGGGAAGGCATCCCCTCTTTCATCTTCATCTATCGGTAACTTTACTTGAGACTATATTTTTATTCACCACATGATATGTGTTTTGCTTGGAGCATCATGTATGATTTGAGTCTTTGATTTTTACATTAGCACAATCATGCTTGCTGGACACACCTTTTGAGAGAGATACACATGAATCGGAATTTATTAGAATACTCTATGTGCTTCACTTATATCTTTTGAGCTAGATAGTTTTGCTCTAGTGCTTCACTTATATCTTTTAGAGCACGGTGGTGGTTTTATTTTGTAGAAATTATTGATCTCTCATGCTTCACTTATATGTTTTTGAGAGTCTCTTAGAACAGCATGGTAATGTGCTTTGGTTATAAAACTAGTCCTAATATGATAGGCATCCAAGATGGGAACAGTAAAAACTTTCATATAAAAGTGCATTGAATATTATGAGAAGTTTGATGCTTGATGATTGTTTGAAGATATGAGGATGATCATATAAGAGTCATGCTAGTAGAGTAATTGTTAATTTGAGAAACACTTGTGTTAAAGTTTTTGATTCTCGTAGCATGCACGTATGGTGAACCGTTCTGTGATGAAGTTGGAGTATGATTTATTTATTGAGTGTCATCCTTTGTGTGGAGGTCGGGATCGCGTGATGGTTAACTCCTACCAACCCTTCCCCTAGGAGCATGCATTGAATACTTTGTTTTGATGACTTGTAGATTTTTGCAATAAGTATATGAGTTCTTTATGACTAATGTTGAGTCCATGGATTATACGCACTCTCACCCTTCCACCATTGCTAGCCTCTCTTGGACCGCGCTACTTTCACCGGTACCATACACCCACCATATACCTTCCTCAAAACAGCCACCACCTACCTATCATGGCATTTCCATAGCCATTCCGAGATATATTGCCATGCAACTTTCCACCGTTCCGTTCATATGACACGCTTCATCATTGTCATTCACATAGAGTCATATTTTGTTCTAGCTTCGAGTTGTAAGTAAATAAAAGTGTGATGATCTTAATTACTAGAGCATTGTCCCAGTGAGGAAAGGATGATGGAGACTATGATTCCCCCACAAGTCAGGATGAGACTCCGGACGTAAGAAAAGAAAAGGAAGGAAAAAATAAGAAGAAAAAAGAGGCCATAAAAACGGGGGAAAGAGAAAAGGCCCAAATAAAAAATTAAAAAAATATGAGAGAAAAGAGAGAAGGGACAATGTTACTATCCTTTTCCACACGTGTGCTTTAAAATAGCACCATGATCTTCATGATAGAGAATCTCTTGTTTTGTCACTTTCATATACTACTGGCAATTTTCATTATAGAACTTGGCTTGTACATTCCAATGATGGGCTTCCTCAAATGCCCTAGGTCTTTGTGAGCAAGCAAGTTGGATGCACACTCTCTTAGTTTCTTTTGTTGAGATTTCATACACTTATAGCTCTAGTGCATCTGTTGCATGGCAAACCCTACTCACTCACATTGATGTCTATTGATGGGCATCTCCATAGCCCATTGATACGCCTAGTTGATGTGAGACTATCTTCCTCTTTTGTCTTCTCCACAACCACCACTCTATTCCACATAGTGCTATATCCATGTGTCGGGGGAAACTGTCCGCCACGAACACCTATGGGACCGGAGCCCCTTGTCTGTGCGGTACGAGGGCGGAGGGAGCACGAAGAGCAGATCGAGGCAGACGCGCGGGCAGTTTTTACCCAGGTTCGGGCCGCACGGATGCGTAAAACCCTACTCCTGCTTGGTTGTGTATTGAGTTGAGCGCTTGGGAGCTTGAAGAAGCAGCTACACCGTGCGTGAGAGTAATCTAGGTTTCGAACCCCCTCCACGTTGTGCATGGGCCTCCTTTTATAGTGCAAGGGGTCACCGACAGGTGTCAACGTAGGAGAAAGGGGTAAAAATGTAAAAGAGGTGGTAGTTGTAACAGTGCGGGAACAGTGGAGCTACAGTACAGAACAGTGGTCTATACCTACTTTAACAGTGGGGGACAAGGGCATTTAATGCCTGTCGCCGTCGACCCCAAAAGCTCCCGCCGTTGCGTCTCCGTCTGCCACGGCGATGGATCCTCTGCCGTGGAGTGCCACCGTGTCCCCCAGGCTGCACAGCCATCCGCCACGCGTCCCTGGAGTGGCCCCAGGGCGACGCGTGGGCCGATGAGCTGGAGCGCGGGCACACAGCGCACCTCCCCCGGCAAGCACCTTGCCGGGGATCTCGACCTTGCCGGGCCCGGAAGCTTGCCGCTCCCCGAGCCCTTGCCGGGTCTTCTAAGATAAAATCTTCTATTCGTCCTGACAAGCTCCTCTTGCCAGGGCCTCGTGCTAGTCAAGCAATCTCGAGCCTGGGACGGCCTTCCCGGCAAGCTCCTCTTGCCGGGGTCTTGGTCTTCTGTCTTGTATACTTTGTTTTTGAATGGCTAGATAAGGGTCAGGAAGGTCTCCGGCAAGCGCGTGGTGAACCCTGCCGCGGGGAGCTGCCGCTGCCCGTGCACAAGTTGGGGTACTAGGGTACCCCTACCGCCACGAACACCTATGGGACCGGAGCCCCTTGTCTGTGCGGTACGAGGGCGGAGGGAGCACGAAGAGCAGATCGAGGCAGACGCGCGGGCAGTTTTTACCCAGGTTCGGGCCGCACGGATGCGTAAAACCCTACTCCTGCTTGGTTGTGTATTGAGTTGAGCGCTCGGGAGCTTGAAGAAGCAGCTACACCGTGCGTGAGAGTAATCTAGGTTTCGAACCCCTTCCACGTTGTGCATGGGCCTCCTTTTATAGTGCAAGGGGTCACCGACAGGTGTCAACGTAGGAGAAAGGGGTAAAAATGTAAAAGAGGTGGTAGTTGTAACAGTGCGGGAACAGTGGAGCTACAGTACAGAACAGTGGTCTATACCTACTTTAACAGTGGGGGACAAGGGCATTTAATGCCTGTCGCCGTCGACCCCAAAAGCTCCCGCCGTTGCGTCTCCGTCTGCCACGGCGATGGATCCTCTGCCGTGGAGTGCCACCGTGTCCCCCAGGCTGCACAGCCATCCGCCACGCGTCCCTGGAGTGGCCCCAGGGCGACGCGTGGGCCGATGAGCTGGAGCGCGGGCACACAGCGCACCTCCCCCGGCAAGCACCTTGCCGGGGATCTCGACCTTGCCGGGCCCGGAAGCTTGCCGCTCCCCGAGCCCTTGCCGGGTCTTCTAAGATAAAATCTTCTATTCGTCCTGTCAAGCTCCTCTTGCCAGGGCCTCGTGCTAGTTAAGCAATCTCGAGCCTGGGACGGCCTTCCCGGCAAGCTCCTCTTGCCGGGGTCTTGGTCTTCTGTCTTGTATACTTTGTTTTTGAATGGCTAGATAAGGGGCAGGAAGGTCTCCGGCAAGCGCGTGGTGAACCCTGCCGCGGGGAGCTGCCGCTGCCCGTGCACAAGTTGGGGTACTAGGGTACCCCTACCTTAGTACACCGACAGACCTGAACACCAAAGTGATATGTCGGCTCATCAAAATTTGAGCTGTAATTGCGATAACTTTCATTTTTTCCAATCCTGCAGGCCATTTTTGAGGGCCAAGACGACCCTTTTTGGGCTCAGAATTTTCCACGCACGTGATCCTGTGTGTGCACGTATGTAAAATCCTCCAGATCGTAAAAACTAGAAGTCCTATCACCTCAATTCCCCAATAGCTTTCCAACGCCTATGAAAACGACGAAATCGGTGCTTGTTCTCACTTGCTTTGAGAGTCTCGATCAATTCGGACTCTAGGTTGATTTTTGTATTTTCTTTGATCACCGTTTCTTCACGAGAGTTGGCCTAACACCCTATTGTATCCATACATGGGTGGGGCGCCAAGGACCTGAACACCAAAGTGATATGCCGGCTTGTCGGTGTACTAAGGTAGGGGTACCCTAGTACCCCAACTTGTGCACGGGCAGCGGCAGCTCCCCGCGGCAGGGTTCACCACGCGCTTACCGGAGACCTTCCTGCCCCTTATCTAGCCATTCAAAAACAAAGTATACAAGACAGAAGACCAAGACCCCGGCAAGAGGAGCTTGCCGGGAAGGCCGTCCCAGGCTCGAGATTGCTTAACTAGCACGAGGCCCTGGCAAGAGGAGCTTGTCAGGACGAATAGAAGATTTTATCTTAGAAGACCCGGCAAGGGCTCGGGGAGCGGCAAGCTTCCGGGCCCGGCAAGGTCGAGATCCCCGGCAAGGTGCTTGCCGGGGGAGGTGCGCTGTGTGCCCGCGCTCCAGCTCATCGGCCCACGCGTCGCCCTGGGGCCACTCCAGGGACGCGTGGCGGATGGCAGTGCAGCCTGGGGGACACGGTGGCACTCCACGGCAGAGGATCCATCGCCGTGGCAGACGGAGACGCAACGGCGGGAGCTTTTGGGGTCGACGGCGACAGGCATTAAATGCCCTTGTCCCCCACTGTTAAAGTAGGTATAGACCACTGTTCTGTACTGTAGCTCCACTGTTCCCGCACTGTTACAACTACCACCTCTTTTACATTTTTACCCCTTTCTCCTACGTTGACACCTGTCGGTGACCCCTTGCACTATAAAAGGAGGCCCATGCACAACGTGGAGGGGGTTCGAAACCTAGATTACTCTCACGCACGGTGTAGCTGCTTCTTCAAGCTCCCGAGCGCTCAACTCAATACACAACCAAGCAGGAGTAGGGTTTTACGCATCCGTGCGGCCCGAACCTGGGTAAAAACTGCCCGCGCGTCTGCCTCGATCTGCTCTTCGTGCTCCCTCCGCCCTCGTACCGCACAGACAAGGGGCTCCGGTCCCATAGGTGTTCGTGGCGGACAGTTTCCCCCGCCATCTTTGGCGCGCCAGGTAGGGGGCGTCGAGGTTGTGCGAACCTGATCCGGCGTTCGCGCGGGCGCAATCTTCATTAACCTCTCCAAGTTTCGTCAACAACTTCATCAGCGACAACTCCATGGCCCCGAAGAAGAAGCCTTCGGAGGTCGGGGGCCCGTCTGCGTCTCATCCGCCGCCACCAGAGCCAACGGTGGGCGGGGGAGACGCCGTCGGAAGGGTGGTTGCCGGCGAGGACACTCACGGTGCCACCAGATCCAAGAACAGGACGGACGACCGGACCTCGGTCTCCGTGGACGCGCCACGTCCATCGCAACATACGACGACCCCGCAGCGCCATGCCACGGGAGGTGGTATCCGCTTGCTGGGACAAGGCCATACTGGAGGTTCGCGGGACGCCCCGGACCCCCGTCCGGGCACAAGCAAAGCGAAGGCGCCGGCACGGGACCCCGCTCCTTCTAACGTCGTTAAAAGTCCGAGCGTATCCCGCTCCTCGCACCGCTCGCCCGCGTTCCCCACTACTCCGGCAGAAGCGCTCGCAAGGGCGCAGCTGCTCCTCGATTTTCCTCCAGCGGCCGACAAGGCCGAGGAATGGAGGGCCACTATCCGGAGCCTGATAGACTTCGCCAACAACGACTCTCCGCAGCAGCCGTCGGCCTCACGGCCGCGGCAGGCCGAGAAGACGAAGGCTATCGGCGACAAGACTGCCGGGGGTGCGACAAGCGTGCACTCCCCGCCGCAGAAGCAGAAGACGCCGCCCCGCCGGAACAACCCCGACGACGGCTCCACAGCCTCGTCGGACCCGCGGGCCCGTCGGGACCAGCGCCAGGTCCTCGACGACCGGCGAGATGAAGACGCTCGGACCACGATCGAGCGCCGCCGAGAAGCTCGGCGACAATCCGACAAGAGAGCTGGGAACACTGTCGACGCACCCGCGCCCGGTGAACCAGGCGACTTGCCGTACGCGGCAGGCTGCCCTGCGTTCACCCGCGAGCTGCGGCGCGTCCAGTGGCCCAGCATGAAGAACTTTAAGCCCGACGTACCGGAGAAGTACGACGGCAAAACGCACCCCTCGGAGTTTCTCAGCGTCTACACTATAGCAGTGCAGGCTGCCGGGGGGCGCGACGAGAAGATCCTAGCCAACTACTTCCCGCTCGTGCTGAAGCCGAACGTCCGTTCGTGGCTCATGCACTTGCCGGAAGGCTCTATCTCTTCTTGGGCCGATCTCTGCCATCAGTTTGTTGGCGCCTTCACCGGCGGCCACAAACCCCATGGCCAGGAGAGCGATCTCCACATTTTGGCCCAGAAGGAAGGCGAACCCCTGCGCAAGTATATCCAACGCTTCAGCCGGGTACAGCACAACATCCCCGACGTTCACCCTGCTGCGGTTATCAGCGCGTTCCATCAGAACGTGCGTAACCGCCGCATGCGTGAGGAGATGGCGATGACCAAGATCAGGGACGTCAGCGAGCTCTACGCTCTTGCCGACAAGTGCGCCCGTGCGGAAGAGGGGAGGAAACTCCCCGGGGAGGATGCTGGCGCAGGGGGAAGCGACAGCGACGACGCCGCCCCGGCAAAGAAGAGCCGGCGGCGGAACAACAGGAAGAAGGGCAAGAAGGAAGTGCTTGCCGTCGAGAAATCCGGCAAGGAGGCCCCCGCCAAACAATCGCAGGCCGGCGGCTCCGGCAAGGAGCCTGCCCCTGCGGCGGCGGCCGACAAGCCGGGTAGCTCCGACAAGCAATACTGTAAGATTCACCGCACCAAGGGTCACGACCTCTCCAACTGCAAGCGCGTCGAGTACCTCGTCGAGCAGCAAAAGGCTGAGTACGAGAGGCGCGACAAGGAGAAGGCCCAAGGTGGCGGGGAAGAGACAAGCAAGAAGCGGCCATTCAATGGCCGGGGAGGACGCCGCGGCAAGGCCAAGCAGCGGCAAGGAGATCGACCTCCCCGGGGCCGCGACAACGACGAAGACGACGATGAAGACATGGAGGACGACGAGAACAGCGAGCAGGAGTTCCAGAAGGCCACGGAGGTCCTGTGCGTCGACGGTGGCGCCTCCCTGCACACCTCCCACCGCCAGCTGAAACAGTGGGTGCGTGAGGTGAATGCAGCGGAGCCGCCCGTGGAGTCACGCAGGCTCCTCAAATGGTCCAGCACGCCCATCATTTTTGACCTTGAGGATCACCCTGACCGCACCACTGCGGTCGGGTGCTTGCCGATGCTGGTCTCACCCACCATCCGCAACCTCAAGGTCACCAAAATGTTGGTTGACGGCGGGGCCGGGCTGAACTTGATCTCCTCTGCTGTGATCAAGAAGCTCCAGATTCAAGACGGCGAGCTCGAAGAGACCGGTTCATTCCAAGGAATCAACCCGGGAAGGAGCAAGCCCAAGGGAAAGATTACTCTGCCGGTGACCTTTGGCGGGGAGCTCAACTTCAGGACTGAGCGCATCACTTTTGACGTTGCCGATATTCCATTGCCCTACAATGGAATACTCGGCCGTCCCGCCCTCGCCAAGTTCATGGCGGCTTCCCACTACGCCTACAACGTGCTGAAGATGCCGGGGCCGATAAGCGTCATCACTGTCCACAGCGACAAGAAAGATGCGCTTATTTGCGCCGACAAGATTTACCGGGATGCGGCAGCTGCGGCCGAGAAGGATACTCTTGCCGCTGAAGCTCCCGGGGGGAAGAAGACGAAGACCAAGTCCGGCAAGTGCTCTGGGACCCACTCCGGCAACCGCACCTCTTCGGAGTGCTGCGTCGCCGTCGAGGACGTTCCATCGAGCTCCACCGGCAAGAGCAAGAAAGGAATGGCTGCTCCTCCGGCGACCAAGAAGGTGTCCGCAAAGGAGGATGGCACTGGTGGTACCTTCACCATCAGTGCCACCCTTGACAGCAAATAGGAAAGCGCGCTCGTCGCCTTCCTGCGGGCGAATGTCGATGTGTTTGCTTGGCAACCATCTGACATCCCCGGTGTTCCCAGGAAGGTGATTGAGCACAAGCTTGCTGTCTGCCCTCATGCGCGGCCCATTAAGCAAAAAGTGAGGAAGCAAGCCGTGGAGCGCCAAGAGTTCATCAATGAGGAGATCAAGAAACTAGAGGCAGCAGGCCTAGTTAGAGGTGTGATCCATCCGACGTGGTTGGCAAACCCAGTCGTCGTGCGCAAAGCCAACGGGAAGTGGAGACTGTGTATAGACTTCACTGATGTCAATAAAGCATGTCCCAAGGATCCCTTCCCTTTGCCGCGCATTGACCAGATCGTTGACTCCACTGCCGGATGTGAGCTACTCTGTTTTCTTGATGCATACTCACGCTATCACCAGATTTTCATGGCTAAGGAAGATGAAGAGAAGACTGCATTTATCACTCCATGTGGCACCTATTGCTTTATCCGCATGCCATTTGGACTGAAAAATGCAGGCTCAACTTTTGCAAGGGTAGTGTACACTGCTTTTGAGCCACAGATCCACAGGAATGTAGAAGCCTACATGGATGACATCGTGGTGAAGAGCAAGAGCAAAGAAACACTGATTCAAGACTTAGAAGAAACGTTTCAGAACCTGCGCAGGATACAACTCAAGCTGAACCCCGAGAAGTGCGTCTTTGGAGTTCCCTCCGGCAAGCTTCTCGCTTGACTTTGCTTGTTGCTTGTGATTGCAGGACCTTGGAGCAGCGCGCGAAGAGGGTCAGGGTGCCCACAGTTGAGGTCGTAGAAGACCCATCCGTCGCGGAAGCAGGGATCGCCCCGGAGCCGAGCTTGCCGGACCCGAGTGCCGCTCCGGGGAGCAGCCCCCAGCGCAGCCCCCAGCGTAAGTTAGAGGTTTACTGTTTTTGCTCGTCGGGGCGCGCTTAGGGCTTTGATCTCTCTTTTTTTTTTCTGAATGTCTTGGTTCTTCTATCTTCTCTTGTGCAGAGGTGGAGCCGCAGCGGGAAGAGCGCCCGGAGACCGTCACCGAGGAGCCGCAGGCCCCGCCGTCCCCGGCAAGGCAAAACTCTCCGGCAAGGGAGAGCGCTCCGCCAAGGGCGGGTACTCCGCCAAAGCAGAGTACCCCGCCAAGGGCGAGCAGCCCGGCGAGGACGGCCACTCCGCCAAGGCCGAGCTCCCCGGCAAGGGAGCCCGCCGCAGAGGACGTCCGCCAAGGTACGTTCTGTACTTGGTTTTCTTGACTTCGCTTCTTTTTGGATCTTTGCTTGATTTTAAACTTCTTTTTCTTCTTCTCCTAGATCTTCTTCCTCCTCCTCCCGTGCCGATGGAGACCGAGGTCATCAATATCGAGGATGAGGAGGGCGCGCAGGGCGGCGGCGATGACGTTCCCGTCGTCGTGGAGATGGCCGAGGCCACCGAGGAGGCGACCGAGGCCACCGAGCCGGCCGCGCAGGAGGCCACTCCGGCCGCTGACGCCGCGACCGGGGAGGGGGACGGCGACCGCACCGCCGACCCGGAGGTGGCGGGAGCACCGGATGCTACACCGGCCGCCGGCCCCTCCACCGGCGAGAAGCAGGCGTACTATCTTCGTGCCCCCAATGGCGTCTTTATCCAAGTGCCTTGGGGGTCTTCATCAAGAGCTCCCGCGGAGGGCGAGGCGTTTGACGGAGAAGTCCTCGCCTCCGCGGGTCTGACAGTCGTCGAGGCGCCCGGCGAAGGAGATGGGCCCGAGGAGGAGAAGCTTCTCCACCAACTCCTGGCCCTTTACCGGGCCAGGCAGGCGAAGCTTGCCTCCCGGGAAGCCCTTGCTGCCCAGGCCGCCGCTGAAATGGAGAAGCGTGCGGCGGAGCTCAGCGCTGCCCACAAGGCGGGCCTCCGCGAGGTGGCGGAGGAGCGCGAGCGTCTCGCCGGTGAATATCAAGAGTGGCTTTTGGAGAAAGCCGAGGCTGAAGAACAGCAACGGCTCGCCGGGGTGGAGATGTCCCGGCGAGAAGGAGAGCTCGCGCAGCGGAAGGTGGATCTCGACTCCCATGAGGAGGACCTTGCCGCTCGCGAGGCTGCCCTTGGCGGGGAGCTGAAGGAGGCGAAAGCCGCTGCTGCTGCCGCGGAAGACGCCAAGAAGGAGCTTGCCGCCAAGGGTGAACGACTAGAAGCGGCGATGAAGGTGAGCACCGAGAAGGTTGCCGCGCTCATTACTGAGCGCGAGAAGGACGCCCACACCAACGCGGAGCTCCAAGTGAATCTGTCCAAGAGGGGCGATGAGCTTAAGGCCGCCAAGGACTCCATCGAGGACTTGGAGCTGAAAGTCTCAACTCTGAGGGATTCAATTGACGCCGCCAAGCTTCGAGAAGACAAGCTGAAGGAGGAGCTCCGCAAGGAGCGGACCTTGGTGGACAGCGCCAACAAGGCATCCGAGCTCTTCCGCAAGAACATTGAGCTGTGGACTGAAGAGCTGGTTTCTTCTGCATCCAACATTGACCAGGAGTTGCTTGCCTTGAGGGTCGAACATCTTATCTACTCGCCGGATCCAGACCTCCCGCACAGCGCCAAGCTCAGCCTCTTCTTCAGAGGCGTCGCTCCGGCCCTTGCAGGTCTCCGGAACCGCATCCCCGCGCAGCTGGCCGAGGAGTCGCGCCGTCTCTGCGCAGGAACTCTGGAGCGGGTCTTGACGAAGATCGTGTACCGCAATCCGGGGATCAACCTCAAGAACGTTCTTTGCAGCTTGCCGGCAGATGCAGACACGGAGGCCCTGAAGGAGCAGGTCAGCCATATCATCGCCAAGGTGGCAAAGCTTGGCAGGAAGGAGGGCGACCGCGTAGACTAGGGCCCCATTTATCTTTATCTTTTCGTTGCTGCACATTATGTTACGAACTCATTAGTCCATTGCGACAAGTTGTCCTTGTAAGATATTTGCTTTACTTCATTCAATCAGTGCAATGTTATCTTCCTTGTTCCAATCTTTGACTTTGTATGTTCCTCACCCTACGCTCCCGGGGAGCTTGCCGGCAAGGGGCCCTTGCCGCGAGCGCTGAGCGCTGGACCCTGAGCAGCCTGCTGGCCAAGGTCCTCGCCGGCAAGCAACCTCGCCGCAGCAAGTCGCAACGCACTTAGCTTGCTGAGTATACTCGGAAACGAAGCAAGGGCGCGACACTTGTCGCAGCTCACTTAAATCGTTGAGTGGACTCGAAGACAAGATAAGGGTGCGGCAAGCCACGGGTAGGTTCCTCCGCGCACAGGTTTTCCATAAAAAGTGTGATTGTTCAAGGAAGACAACCAAAAATTAAAATTTGAACTGGTCAAATTCTAACGACTTATCTTTCACATGCTGCTTGCTCATGTTGTTTGCTTTCCGGTAAGGCTCTTCTTTCTTGAACGGCACTTAGTTCCTCAGCAAGTGCCCTTGCGCCAACGTGGTGGCCGCATGTGCCTCCGTGTATTTCTGCCAACAGCTTCTGTCCATCTTCTCTGGAGATGCATTTCAACCTGACACCATTGAGTCTTCTTCTGTACAGCTCGTTATCCACAAACTGATACATACTTGACTGCCTGGTTATCTTCTCTATCTCTTGAGGGTCGTCGGGAAGTTCTCCAGTTTGCAGAAAACGGACGATCTGCTGTGCCCATGCCGGAGCCCGGGGCTCGACGGCAAGGACTAAAGGCTCGAGGGCCGCTGCGGGAACCCCAGCTTCTACGGCAAAGACCTCTGGTCCTGTCGGAGCTGACGGTCCCCCGGCAAGCTCGCCGGGGCGAGGCTTGTCGGGAACACTTGCTTCAACTGCACAAGCCCGAGGGCTTGCAGGAGCAAACTGTTCCTCAGCGTTGTTGTTGATCTTGGGAACTTTGGCGGCGGGTTCAGGAAGATCCGCCGGCAAGTAGTCGCCGTAGACCAACTTTCTCTTCTTGGACTGCCCAATTGATGGTGTAACTGATGGTTGAGTCAGCTTGAGCAAAAAGGTCCCTGGTTCCACAGGTAGCTTCATCGCAGCACACTTTGAAAGGCCATCTGCAATTTCATTTTGAGCTCTCGGGATGTGCTCCATTTGCAGACCTTCAAAGTGTTCTTCAAGCTTCCTCACTTCATCTACATATGCTTCCATCAAAGGGCTCTGGTAGCTCTTGTTGACTTGTCGGACCACCAACTGAGAATCGCCCCGCACAATCAGCTTCCTGATCCCAAGTTCGGCCGCAATCCTGAGGCCGGCAAGCAAGCCTTCATATTCTGCGGTGTTGTTTGTCGCCTGCTCCCTGGGAAAGTGCATCTGGATAACATATTTGAGGTGCTCTCCGGTGGGCGCGATGAGTACCACGCCAGCACCGGCGCCTTGCAACGAGAAGGCACCGTCAAAATACATTACCCATTCACTTGTCGCTTCTTGCACGGGTACGCTCGTTTCTTGAACTTCTTCTTCTGGCGTTGGGGTCCACTCAGCAATGAATTCTGCCAAAGCTCGGCTCTGAATGGTTGAAGTACTTTCAAATTTGAGTCCGAAGCTTGACAGTTCCAGTGCCCACTCGACGATCCTGCCTGTTGCCTCTGGATTGTGTAATATCCTCTTCAACGGAAAGCGAGTGACCACTGTTATCTCATGGGCTTGGAAGTAGTGGCGCAGCTTCCTCGAGGCCATGAGGAGGCCGAAAAGCAATTTTTGCACACCGGAGTACCTTGATCTAGCTCCCTGGAGAAGGGAACTTACAAAATGCACTGGGCGCTGCACCATCTTCTTCCGCACCTCTCCTTGTTCCTGCGCAGAGTCTTCCTTGTCGGGGCCAGAGCTTGTCGGGACAGCCCCCTGCTTGTCGCTAGATTCGCTTGCCGGTGACGCTGGCTCCTCGTCGGACTCCCTCTCCGCTACCAACGCAGCACTAACCACCTGGTTGGTTGCCGCTAAGTATAGCAACAACTTTTCCTGTGGTTTAGGTGCGACAAGTATAGGAGTGGAGGACAGGTACCGTTTCAAATCCTGCAACGCCGCCTCCGCTTCCGGAGTCCACTTCATGGGACCTGCCTTCTTCAAGATTTTGAAGAAAGGTAGGGCGCGTTCCGCGGATTTTGAAATGAACCTACTGAGGGCAGCAACGCAACCTGCAAGCCTTCTGACATCCTTGACGCGCTTCGGGGCTTCTATCTGCTCGATGGCTTTGATCTTGTCGGGATTGGCTTCAATCCCCCTTTGTGATACAAAGAACCCGAGAAGCTTGCCGGAGGGAACTCCAAAGACGCACTTCTCGGGGTTCAGCTTGAGCTGTATCCTGCGCAGGTTCTGAAATGTTTCTTCCAAGTCTTGAATCAGTGTCTGTTTGCTCTTGCTCTTCACCACGATGTCATCCATGTAGGCTTCTACGTTCCTGTGGATCTGTGGCTCAAAAGCAGTGTACACTACCCTTGCAAAAGTTGAGCCTGCATTCTTCAATCCAAATGGCATGCGGATGAAGCAATAGGTGCCACATGGAGTGATAAATGCAGTCTTCTCTTCATCTTCCTTAGCCATGAAAATCTGGTGATAGCCTGAGTATGCATCAAGAAAACAGAGTAGCTCACATCCGGCAGTGGAGTCAACGATCTGGTCAATGCGCGGCAAAGGGAAGGGATCCTTGGGACATGCTTTATTGACATCAGTGAAGTCTATACACAGTCTCCACTTCCCGTTGGCTTTGCGCACGACGACTGGGTTTGCCAACCACGTCGGATGGATCACACCTCTAACTAGGCCTGCTGCCTCTAGTTTCTTGATCTCCTCGTTGATGAACTCTTGGCGCTCCACGGCTTGCTTCCTCACTTTTTGCTTGATGGGCCGCGCATGAGGGCAGACAGCAAGCTTGTGCTCAATCACCTTCCTGGGAACACCGGGGATGTCAGATGGTTGCCAAGCAAACACATCGACATTCGCCCGCAGGAAGGCGACGAGCGCGCTTTCCTATTTGCTGTCAAGGGTGGCGCTGATGGTGAAGGTACCACCAGTGCCATCCTCCTTTGCGTACACCTTCTTGGTTGCCGGAGGAGCAGCCATTCCTTTCTTGCTCTTGCCGGTGGAGCTCGATGGAACGTCCTCGACGGCGGCGCAGCACTCCGAAGAGGTGCGGTTGCCGGAGTGTGTCCCAGAGCACTTGCCGGACTTGGTCTTCGTCTTCTTCCCCCCGGGAGCTTCAGCGGCAAGAGTATCCTTCTCGGCCGCAGCTGCCGCATCCCGGTAAATCTTGTCGGCGCAAATAAGCGCATCTTTCTTGTCGCTGTGGACAGTGATGACGCTTATCGGCCCCGGCATCTTCAGCACGTTGTAGGCATAGTGGGAAGCTGCCATGAACTTGGCGAGGGCGGGACGGCCGAGTATCCCATTGTAGGGCAATGGAATATCAGCAACGTCAAAGGTGATGCGCTCAGTTCTGAAGTTGAGCTCCCCGCCAAAGGTCACCGGCAGAGTAATCTTTCCCTTGGGCTTGCTCCTTCCCGGGTTGATTCCTTGGAATGAACCGGTCTCTTCGAGCTCGCCGTCTTGAATCTGGAGTTTCTTGATCACAGCAGAGGAGATCAAGTTCAGCCCGGCCCCGCCGTCAACCAACATTTTGGTGACCTTGAGGTTGCGGATGGTGGGTGAGACCAGCATCGGCAAGCACCCGACCGCAGTGGTGCGGTCAGGGTGATCCTCAAGGTCAAAAACGATGGGCGTGCTGGACCATTTGAGGAGCCTGCGCGACTCCACGGGCGGCTCGGCTGCATTCACCTCACGCACCCACTGTTTCAGCTGGCGGTGGGAGGTGTGCAGGGAGGCGCCACCGTCGACGCACAGGACTTCCGTGGCCTTCTGGAACTCCTGCTCGCTGTTCTCGTCGTCCTCCATGTCTTCATCGTCGTCTTCGTCGTTGTCGCGGCCCCGGGGAGGTCGATCTCCTTGCCGCTGCTTGGCCTTGCCGCGGCGTCCTCCCCGGCCATTGAACGGCCGCTTCTTGCTGGGCTCTTCCCCGCCACCTTGGGCCTTCTCCTTGTCGCGCCTCTCGTACTCAGCCTTTTGCTGCTCGACGAGGTACTCGACGCGCTTACAGTTGGAGAGGTCGTGACCCTTGGTGCGGTGAATCTTACAGTATTGCTTGTCGGAGCTACCCGGCTTGTCGGCCGCCGCCGCAGGGGCAGGCTCCTTGCCGGAGCCGCCAGCCTGCGCTTGCTTGGCGGGGGCCTCCTTGCCGGACTTCTCGACGGCAAGCACTTCCTTCTTGCCCTTCTTCCTGTTGTTCCGCCGCCGGCTCTTCTTTGCCGGGGCGGCGTCGTCGCTGTCGCTTCCCCCTGCGCCAGCATCCTCCCCGGGGAGTTTCCTCCCCTCTTCTGCACGGGCGCACTTGTCGGCAAGAGCGTAGAGCCCGCTGACGTCCCTGATCTTGGTCATCGCCATCTCCTCACGCATGCGGCGGTTACGCACGTTCTGATGGAACGCGCTGATAACCGCAGCAGGGTGAACGTCGGGGATGTTGTGCTGTACCCGGCTGAAACGTTGGATATACTTGCGCAGGGGTTCGCCTTCCTTCTGGGCCAAAATGTGGAGATCGCTCTCCTGGCCATGGGGTTTGTGGCCGCCGGTGAAGGCGCCAACAAACTGATGGCAGAGGTCGGCCCAAGAAGAGATAGAGCCTTCCGGCAAGTGCATGAGCCACGAACGGACGTTCGGCTTCAGCACGAGCGGGAAGTAGTTGGCTAGGATCTTCTCGTCGCGCCCCCCGGCAGCTTGCACTGCTATGGTGTAGACGCTGAGAAACTCCGAGGGGTGCGTCTTGCCGTCGTACTTCTCCGGTACGTCGGGCTTAAAGTTCTTCATGCTGGGCCACTGGACGCGCCGCAGCTCGCGGGTGAACGCGGGGCAGCCTGCCGCATACGGCAAGTCGCCTGGTTCACCGGGCGCGGGTGCGTCGACAGCGTTCCCAGCTCTCTTGTCGGATTGTCGCCGAGCTTCTCGGCGGCGCTCGATCGTGGTCCGAGCGTCTTCATCTCGCCGGTCGTCGAGGACCTGGCGCTGGTCCCGACGGGCCCGCGGGTCCGACGAGGCTGTGGAGCCGTCGTCGGGGTTGTTCCGGCGGGGCGGCGTCTTCTGCTTCTGCGGCGGGGAGTGCACGCTTGTCGCACCCCCGGCAGTCTTGTCGCCGATAGCCTTCGTCTTCTCGGCCTGCCGCGGCCGTGAGGCCGACGGCTGCTGCGGAGAGTCGTTGTTGGCGAAGTCTATCAGGCTCCGGATAGTGGCCCTCCATTCCTCGGCCTTGTCGGCCGCTGGAGGAAAATCGAGGAGCAGCTGCGCCCTTGCGAGCGCTTCTGCCGGAGTAGTGGGGAACGCGGGCGAGCGGTGCGAGGAGCGGGATACGCCCGGACTTCTAACGACGTTAGAAGGAGCGGGGTCCCGTGCCGGCGCCTTCGCTTTGCTTGTGCCCGGACGGGGGTCCGGGGCGTCCCGCGAACCTCCAGTATGGCCTTGTCCCAGCAAGCGGATACCACCTCCCGTGGCATGGCGCTGCGGGGTCGTCGTATGTTGCGATGGACGTGGCGCGTCCACGGAGACCGAGGTCCGGTCGTCCGTCCTGTTCTTGGATCTGGTGGCACCGTGAGTGTCCTCGCCGGCAACCACCCTTCCGACGGCGTCTCCCCCGCCCACCGTTGGCTCTGGTGGCGGCGGATGAGACGCAGACGGGCCCCCGACCTCCGAAGGCTTCTTCTTCGGGGCCATGGAGTTGTCGCTGATGAAGTTGTTGATGAAACTTGGAGAGGTTAATGAAGATTGCGCCCGCGCGAACGCCGGATCAGGTTCGCACAACCTCGACGCCCCCTATCTGGCGCGCCAAAGATGTCGGGGGAAACTGTCCGCCACGAACACCTATGGGACCGGAGCCCCTTGTCTGTGCGGTACGAGGGCGGAGGGAGCACGAAGAGCAGATCGAGGCAGACGCGCGGGCAGTTTTTACCCAGGTTCGGGCCGCACGGATGCGTAAAACCCTACTCCTGCTTGGTTGTGTATTGAGTTGAGCGCTCGGGAGCTTGAAGAAGCAGCTACACCGTGCGTGAGAGTAATCTAGGTTTCGAACCCCCTCCACGTTGTGCATGGGCCTCCTTTTATAGTGCAAGGGGTCACCGACAGGTGTCAACGTAGGAGAAAGGGGTAAAAATGTAAAAGAGGTGGTAGTTGTAATAGTGCGGGAACAGTGGAGCTACAGTACAGAACAGTGGTCTATACCTACTTTAACAGTGGGGGACAAGGGCATTTAATGCCCGTCGCCGTCGACCCCAAAAGCTCCCGCCGTTGCGTCTCCGTCTGCCACGACGATGGATCCTCTGCCGTGGAGTGCCGCCGTGTCCCCCAGGCTGCACAGCCATCCGCCACGCGTCCCTGGAGTGGCCCCAGGACGACGCGTGGGCCGATGAGCTGGAGCGCGGGCACACAGCGCACCTCCCCCGGCAAGCACCTTGCCGGGGATCTCGACCTTGCCGGGCCCGGAAGCTTGCCGCTCCCCGAGCCCTTGCCGGGTCTTCTAAGATAAAATCTTCTATTCGTCCTGACAAGCTCCTCTTGCCAGGGCCTCGTGCTAGTTAAGCAATCTCGAGCCTGGGACGGCCTTCCCGGCAAGCTCCTCTTGCCGGGGTCTTGGTCTTCTGTCTTGTATACTTTGTTTTTGAATGGCTAGATAAGGGGCAGGAAGGTCTCCGGCAAGCGCGTGGTGAACCCTGCCGCGGGGAGCTGCCGCTGCCCGTGCACAAGTTGGGGTACTAGGGTACCCCTACCTTAGTACACCGACAGACCTGAACACCAAAGTGATATGTCGGCTCATCAAAATTTGAGCTGTAATTGCGATAACTTTCATTTTTTCCAATCCTGCAGGCCATTTTTGAGGGCCAAGACGACCCTTTTTGGGCTCAGAATTTTCCACGCACGTGATCCTGTGTGTGCACGTATGTAAAATCCTCCAGATCGTAAAAACTAGAAGTCCTATCACCTCAATTCCCCAATAGCTTTCCAACGCCTATGAAAACGACGAAATCGGTGCTTGTTCTCACTTGCTTTGAGAGTCTCGATCAATTCGGACTCTAGGTTGATTTTTGTATTTTCTTTGATCACCGTTTCTTCACGAGAGTTGGCCTAACACCCTATTGTATCCATACATGGGTGGGGCGCCAAGGACCTGAACACCAAAGTGATATGCCGGCTTGTCGGTGTACTAAGGTAGGGGTACCCTAGTACCCCAACTTGTGCACGGGCAGCGGCAGCTCCCCGCGGCAGGGTTCACCACGCGCTTACCGGAGACCTTCCTGCCCCTTATCTAGCCATTCAAAAACAAAGTATACAAGACAGAAGACCAAGACCCCGGCAAGAGGAGCTTGCCGGGAAGGCCGTCCCAGGCTCGAGATTGCTTAACTAGCACGAGGCCCTGGCAAGAGGAGCTTGTCAGGACGAATAGAAGATTTTATCTTAGAAGACCCGGCAAGGGCTCGGGGAGCGGCAAGCTTCCGGGCCCGGCAAGGTCGAGATCCCCGGCAAGGTGCTTGCCGGGGGAGGTGCGCTGTGTGCCCGCGCTCCAGCTCATCGGCCCACGCGTCGCCCTGGGGCCACTCCAGGGACGCGTGGCGGATGGCTGTGCAGCCTGGGGGACACGGTGGCACTCCACGGCAGAGGGTCCGTCGCCGTGGCAGACGGAGACGCAACGGCGGGAGCTTTTGGGGTCGACGGCGACGGGCATTAAATGCCCTTGTCCCCCACTGTTAAAGTAGGTATAGACCACTGTTCTGTACTGTAGCTCCACTGTTCCCGCACTATTACAACTACCACCTCTTTTACATTTTTACCCCTTTCTCCTACGTTGACACCTGTCGGTGACCCCTTGCACTATAAAAGGAGGCCCATGCACAACGTGGAGGGGGTTCGAAACCTAGATTACTCTCACGCACGGTGTAGCTGCTTCTTCAAGCTCCCGAGCGCTCAACTCAATACACAACCAAGCAGGAGTAGGGTTTTACGCATCCGTGCGGCCCGAACCTGGGTAAAAACTGCCCGCGCGTCTGCCTCGATCTGCTCTTCGTGCTCCCTCCGCCCTCGTACCGCACAGACAAGGGGCTCCGGTCCCATAGGTGTTCGTGGCGGACAGTTTCCCCCGACATCTTTGGCGCGCCAGATAGGGGGCGTCGAGGTTGTGCGAACCTGATCCGGCGTTCGCGCGGGCGCAATCTTCATTAACCTCTCCAAGTTTCATCAACAACTTCATCAGCGACAACTCCATGGCCCCGAAGAAGAAGCCTTCGGAGGTCGGGGGCCCGTCTGCGTCTCATCCGCCGCCACCAGAGCCAACGGTGGGCGGGGGAGACGCCGTCGGAAGGGTGGTTGCCGGCGAGGACACTCACGGTGCCACCAGATCCAAGAACAGGACGGACGACCGGACCTCGGTCTCCGTGGACGCGCCACGTCCATCGCAACATACGACGACCCCGCAGCGCCATGCCACGGGAGGTGGTATCCGCTTGCTGGGACAAGGCCATACTGGAGGTTCGCGGGACGCCCCGGACCCCCGTCCGGGCACAAGCAAAGCGAAGGCGCCGGCACGGGACCCCGCTCCTTCTAACGTCGTTAGAAGTCCGGGCGTATCCCGCTCCTCGCACCGCTCGCCCGCGTTCCCCACTACTCCGGCAGAAGCGCTCGCAAGGGCGCAGCTGCTCCTCGATTTTCCTCCAGCGGCCGACAAGGCCGAGGAATGGAGGGCCACTATCCGGAGCCTGATAGACTTCGCCAACAACGACTCTCCGCAGCAGCCGTCGGCCTCACGGCCGCGGCAGGCCGAGAAGACGAAGGCTATCGGCGACAAGACTGCCGGGGGTGCGACAAGCGTGCACTCCCCGCCGCAGAAGCAGAAGACGCCGCCCCGCCGGAACAACCCCGACGACGGCTCCACAGCCTCGTCGGACCCGCGGGCCCGTCGGGACCAGCGCCAGGTCCTCGACGACCGGCGAGATGAAGACGCTCGGACCACGATCGAGCGCCGCCGAGAAGCTCGGCGACAATCCGACAAGAGAGCTGGGAACGCTGTCGATGCACCCGCGCCCGGTGAACCAGGCGACTTGCCGTATGCGGCAGGCTGCCCTGCGTTCACCCGCGAGCTGCGGCGCGTCCAGTGGCCCAGCATGAAGAACTTTAAGCCCGACGTACCGGAGAAGTACGACGGCAAGACGCACCCCTCGGAGTTTCTCAGCGTCTACACCATAGCAGTGCAAGCTGCCGGGGGGCGCGACGAGAAGATCCTAGCCAACTACTTCCCGCTCGTGCTGAAGCCGAACGTCCGTTCGTGGCTCATGCACTTGCCGGAAGGCTCTATCTCTTCTTGGGCCGACCTCTGCCATCAGTTTGTTGGCGCCTTCACCGGCGGCCACAAACCCCATGGCCAGGAGAGCGATCTCCACATTTTGGCCCAGAAGGAAGGCGAACCCCTGCGCAAGTATATCCACCGTTTCAGCCGGGTACAGCACAACATCCCCGACGTTCACCCTGCTGCGGTTATCAGCGCGTTCCATCAGAACGTGCGTAACCGCCGCATGCGTGAGGAGATGGCGATGACCAAGATCAGGGACGTCAGCGAGCTCTACGCTCTTGCCGACAAGTGCGCCCGTGCAGAAGAGGGGAGGAAACTCCCCGGGGAGGATGCTGGCGCAGGGGGAAGCGACAGCGACGACGCCGCCCCGGCAAAGAAGAGCCGGCGGCGGAACAACAGGAAAAAGGGCAAGAAGGAAGTGCTTGCCGTCGAGAAGTCCGGCAAGGAGGCCCCCGCCAAGCAAGCGCAGGCTGGCGGCTCCGGCAAGGAGCCTGCCCCTGCGGCGGCGGCCGACAAGCCGGGTAGCTCCGACAAGCAATACTGTAAGATTCACCGCACCAAGGGTCACGACCTCTCCAACTGTAAGCGCGTCGAGTACCTCGTCGAGCAGCAAAAGGCTGAGTACGAGAGGCGCGACAAGGAGAAGGCCCAAGGTGGCGGGGAAGAGCCCAGCAAGAAGCGGCCATTCAATGGCCGGGGAGGACGCCGCGGCAAGGCCAAGCAGCGGCAAGGAGATCGACCTCCCCGGGGCCGCGACAACGACGAAGACGACGATGAAGACATGGAGGACGACGAGAACAGCGAGCAGGAGTTCCAGAAGGCCACGGAAGTCCTGTGCGTCGACGGTGGCGCCTCCCTGCACACCTCCCACCGCCAGCCTTCTGACATCCTTGACGCGCTTCGGGGCTTCTATCTGCTCGATGGCTTTGATCTTGTCGGGATTGGCTTCAATCCCCCTTTGTGATACAAAGAACCCGAGAAGCTTGCCGGAGGGAACTCCAAAGACGCACTTCTCGGGGTTCAGCTTGAGCTGTATCCTGCGCAGGTTCTGAAACGTTTCTTCTAAGTCTTGAATCAGTGTTTCTTTGCTCTTGCTCTTCACCACGATGTCATCCATGTAGGCTTCTACATTCCTGTGGATCTGTGGCTCAAAAGCAGTGTACACTACCCTTGCAAAAGTGGAGCCTGCATTTTTCAGTCCAAATGGCATGCGGATAAAGCAATATGTGCCACATGGAGTGATAAATGCAGTCTTCTCTTCATCTTCCTTAGCCATGAAAATCTGGTGATAGCCTGAGTATGCATCAAGAAAACAGAGTAGCTCACATCCGGCAGTGGAGTCAACGATCTGGTCAATGCGCGGTAAAGGGAAGGGATCCTTGGGACATGCTTTATTGACATCAGTGAAGTCTATACACAGTCTCCACTTCCCGTTGGCTTTGCGCACGACGACTGGGTTTGCCAACCACGTCGGATGGATCACACCTCTAACTAGGCCTGCTGCCTCTAGTTTCTTGATCTCCTCGTTGATGAACTCTTGGCGCTCCACGGCTTGCTTCCTCACTTTTTGCTTGATGGGCCGCGCATGAGGGCAGACAGCAAGCTTGTGCTCAATCACCTTCCTGGGAACACCGGGGATGTCAGATGGTTGCCAAGCAAACACATCGACATTCGCCCGCAGGAAGGCGACGAGCGCGCTTTCCTATTTGCTGTCAAGGGTGGCACTGATGGTGAAGGTACCACCAGTGCCATCCTCCTTTGCGGACACCTCCTTGGTCGCCGGAGGAGCAGCCATTCCTTTCTTGCTCTTGCCGGTGGAGCTCGATGGAACGTCCTCGACGGCAGCGCAGCACTCCGAAGAGGTGCGGTTGCCGGAGCGGGTCCCAGAGCATTTGCCGGACTTGGTCTTCGTCTTCTTCCCCCCGGGAGCTTCAGCGGCAAGAGTATCCTTCTCGGCCGCAGCTGCCGCATCCCGGTAAATCTTGTCGGCGCAAATAAGCGCATCTTTCTTGTCGCTGTGGACAGTGATGACGCTTATCGGCCCCGGCATCTTCAGCACGTTGTAGGCATAGTGGGAAGCTGCCATGAACTTGGCGAGGGCGAGACGGCCGAGTATCCCATTGTAGGGCAATGGAATATCAGCAACGTCAAAGGTGATGCGCTCAGTCCTGAAGTTGAGCTCCCCGCCAAAGGTCACCGGCAGAGTAATCTTTCCCTTGGGCTTGCTCCTTCCCGGGTTGATTCCTTGGAACGAACCGGTCTCTTCGAGCTCGCCGTCTTGAATCTGGAGTTTCTTGATCACAGCAGAGGAGATCAAGTTTAGCCCGGCCCCGCCGTCAACCAACATTTTGGTGACCTTGAGGTTGCGGATGGTGGGGGAAACCAGCATCGGCAAGCACCCGACCGCCGTGGTGCGGTCAGGGTGATCCTCAAGGTCAAAAATGATGGGCGTGCTGGACCATTTGAGGAGCCTGCGCGACTCCACGGGCGGCTCCGCTGCATTCACCTCACGCACCCACTGTTTCAGCTGGCGGTGGGAGGTGTGCAGAGAGGCGCCACCGTCGACGCACAGGACCTCCGTGGCCTTCTGGAACTCCTGCTCGCTGTTCTCGTCGTCCTCCATGTCTTCATCGTCGTCTTCGTCGTTGTCGCGGCCCCGGGGAGGTCGATCTCCTTGCCGCTGCTTGGCCTTGCCGCGGCGTCCTCCACGGCCATTGAATGGCCGCTTCTTGCTGGGCTCTTCCCCGCCACCTTGGGCCTTCTCCTTGTCGCGCCTCTCGTACTCAGCTTTTTGCTGCTCGACGAGATACTCGACGCGCTTGCAGTTGGAGAGGTCGTGACCCTTGGTGCGGTGAATCTTACAGTATTGCTTGTCGGAGCTACCCGGCTTGTCGGCCGCCGTCGCAGGGGCAGGCTCCTTGCCGGAGCCGCCGGCCTGCGCTTGCTTGGCGGGGGCCTCCTTGCCGGACTTCTCGACGGCAAGCACTTCCTTCTTGCCCTTCTTCCTGTTGTTCCGCCGCCGGCTCTTCTTTGCCGGGGCGGCGTCGTCGCTGTCGCTTCCCCCTGCGCCAGCATCCTCCCCGGGGAGTTTCCTCCCCTCTTCTGCACGGGCGCACTTGTCGGCAAGAGCGTAGAGCTCGCTGACGTCCCTGATCTTGGTCATCGCCATCTCCTCACGCATGCGGCGGTTACGCACGTTCTGATGGAACGCGCTGATAACCGCAGCAGGGTGAACGTCGGGGATGTTGTGCTGTACCCGGCTGAAGCGTTGGATATACTTGCGCAGGGGTTCGCCCTCCTTCTGGGCCAAAATGTGGAGATCGCTCTCCTGGCCATGGGGTTTGTGGCCGCCGGTGAAGGCGCCAACAAACTGATGGCAGAGGTCGGCCCAAGAAGAGATAGAGCCTTCCGGCAAGTGCATGAGCCACGAACGGACGTTCGGCTTCAGCACGAGCGGGAAGTAGTTGGCTAGGATCTTCTCGTCGCGCCCCCCGGCAGCTTGCACTGCTATGGTGTAGACGCTGAGAAACTCCGAGGGGTGCGTCTTGCCGTCGTACTTCTCCGGTACGTCGGGCTTAAAGTTCTTCATGCTGGGCCACTGGACGCGCCGCAGCTCGCGGGTGAACGCAGGGCAGCCTGCCGCGTACGGCAAGTCGCCTGGTTCACCGGGCGCGGGTGCGTCGACAGCGTTCCCAGCTCTCTTGTCGGATTGTCGCCGAGCTTCTCGGCGGCGCTCGATCGTGGTCCGAGCGTCTTCATCTCGCCGATCGTCGAGGACCTGGCGCTGGTCCCGACGGGCCCGCGGGTCCGACGAGGCTGTGGAGCCGTCGTCGGGGTTGTTCCGGCGGGGCGGCGTCTTCTGCTTCTGCGGCGGGGAGTGCACGCTTGTCGCACCCCCGGCAGTCTTGTCGCCGATAGCCTTCGTCTTCTCGGCCTGCCGCGGCCGCGAGGCCGACGGCTGCTGCGGAGAGTCGTTGTTGGCGAAGTCTATCAGGCTCCGGATAGTGGCCCTCCATTCCTCGGCCTTGTCGGCCGCTGGAGGAAAATCGAGGAGCAGCTGCGCCCTTGCGAGCGCTTCTGCCGGGGTAGTGGGGAACGCGGGCGAGCGGTGCGAGGAACGGGATACGCTCGGACTTCTAACGACGTTAGAAGGAGCGGGGTCCCGCGCCGGCGCCTTCGCTTTGCTTGTGCCCGGACGGGGGTCCGGGGCGTCCCGCGAACCTCCGGTATGGCCTTGTCCCAGCAAGCGGATACCACCTCCCGTGGTATGGCGCTGCGGGGTCGTCGTATGTTGCGAAGGACGTGGCGCGTCCACGGAGACCGAGGTCCGGTCGTCCGTCCTGTTCTTGGATCTGGTGGCACCGTGAGTGTCCTCGCCGGCAACCACCCTTCCGACGGCGTCTCCCCCGCCCACCGTTGGCTCTGGTGGCGGCGGGTGAGACGCGGACGGGCCTCCGACCTCCGAAGGCTTCTTCTTCGGGGCCATGGAGTTGTCGCTGATGAAATTGCTGATGAAGCTGGAGAGGTTGATGAAGATTGCGCCCGCGCGAACGCCGGATCAGGTTCGCACAACCTCGACGCCCCCTACCTGGCGCGCCAAAGATGTCGGGGGAAACTTGTCGGGGGAAACTGTCCACCACGAACACCTATGGGACCGGAGCCCCTTGTCTGTGCGGTACGAGGGCGGAGGGAGCACGAAGAGCAGATCGAGGCAGACGCGCGAGCAGTTTTACCCAGGTTCGGGCCGCACGGATGCGTAAAACCCTACTCCTGCTTGGTTGTCTATTGAGTTGAGCGCTCGGGAGCTTGAAGAAGCAGCTACACCGTGCGTGAGAGTAATCTAGGTTTCGAACCCCCTCCACGTTGTGCATGGGCCTCCTTTTATAGTGCAAGGGGTCACCGACAGGTGTCAACGTAGGAGAAAGGGGTAAAAATGTAAAAGAGGTGGTAGTTGTAACAGTGCGGGAACAGTGGAGCTACAGTACAGAACAGTGGTCTATACCTACTTTAACAGTGGGGGACAAGGGCATTTAATGCCCGTCGCCGTCGACCCCAAAAGCTCCCGCCTCAGCGTCTCCGTCCGCCACGACGACGGATTTATCGCCGCGGTGTGCCACCGTGTACCCCAGGCTGCACAGCCATCCGCCACGCGTCCCTGGTTAGGCCCCAGGGCGACGCGTGGGCCGATGAGCTGGAGCGCGGGCACACAGCGTAGCCTCCCCGGCAAGCGCCTTGCCGGGGCCTTGATCTTGCCGGGCCCGGGAACTTGCCGCTCCCCGGGCCCCTTGCCGGGGCGCGCATAGCGCCGAGGCAATATCTTCTAATCTTCCTGGCAAGCTCCTCTTGCCAGGGTCTTGTGCTAGTGGAACAGCCTTGAGCCTGGTACGGCCTTCCCGGCAAGCTCCTCTTGCCGGGGTCTCGATCTCCTGTCTTGTATACTTTGTTTTTGAATGGTTTAATAGGAGGCAGGAGGGTCTCCGGCGAGCACGCAGTAAACCTTGCCGCGGGAAGCTGCAACTGCCCATGCACAAGTTGGGGTACTGGGGTACCCCTACCTTAGTACACCGACAGGAGCCCCCGGGCCTGGGCCACACACGGTGCCGAGCGCTGTTGGGCCAGGCCCAAAACAGTGCACGGGCACCCGCGGCCCGCGGCGTGCCGAATCCACTTCCATATCCGCCGCACCCCACGGCAACGGCACGCGTCGATTGCGGCGCCGTGGGATGGGACGTGCCCACGATCTCTTAATGGAAAGGGGGAAACGCCCCCCACTCCCCCATAAAAGCAGAGGCAGCGGGCGCGGTTCCCCTCCCTGTGCTCTCATTACGTCGTCTTCTTCCTGCAAAAGATTCCTCCTTGCGCTCCGCCTCCACAGCTCCGCCGCCGCCTAGCTCTTCGTCCTCCTCCTTCCGCCGCGTCCGCCATGGCCCCAAAGGCCGACAAGGGGAAAGCGGAGAAGTCCAAGAAGGAGAAATCCGAGCAAGCAGCCAAGCTCATTGCTTACCGGAAGCGGAACGTCGTCTTCTCGCCGAGGCTCGGCGTGCAAGAACTCTGGAACAAGTACTACTTGTTCTGGTCCAAGGGCACCGACGCGCATCCCCGCACCCGAGCATACCCGGCCGCCGCCAAGGACAACTATCCCGGCGGGTATTACTTCTTCGCTGCCTTTTTCCACTGTGGCCTCTGCCCTCCTTTTTCGAACTTCTTCTGTGATATCATGAACACGTATGGCTTCCATCTGCTTGATTTCACCCCCAACGCCATCCTCACCATGGCCGTTTTCGCACATATGTGCGAAAACTTCATAGGAGTCCACCCCAACGTAGCCCTCTTTAGACACTTTTTCACCCCTAGAGCCGAGGCCGACGCCCCTCTCTCCGGATGTATTTCTTGGGTCTTCCGTCTCGGGAAGAAGGGGTCGTACTTGCCGGGGGAGCTCCGCGGCAAGTGGGAGGAATGGCGAGCGGAGTGGTGCTGGATTGTAGAGGACCAGCCGCAAGCCTTCACTGCGCCGCGCACAACGCCTATCGCGCGCGGCAGAGATTGGAGCGAACTAGACTCCGACGACGTCAAGCTCGACATCGCCCTCGTCCGGATCCTCCGTCTTCGGCTGGCCCGACTGTCAGTTGCCGAGGTGGGCGCAGATTTCCTCCGCCGGCGCATCGCCCCTCTCCAAGACCGGAAGAGGCCGGCCTGGTTGTACGGCGGCCCGGCGGACATCATGCGGCTGCGCCCTGGACTTAATTTTAACTTCACCACTCTGGAGCTGCGCGGGATGGTACGAGAGCTCTTCAAGTACGACCCGGCGCACCCCGAGTGGTTCCGGACTCCCCGGGAAGTGGTGCCGCTCTGCAACAACGCCGCGAGGGATCGAATCCTTGCCATGATGCCGATGTGCGACTCGCATGGCTTGGACCGCTCGTGGATCGCCCCGAAGCCAATCGACGTCCTCAACTTCTACGACAACCTCGTCGAGGTGGCGAGCAACAAGGAGGACCTCAAGCTGCATACGCGGGACACCACCGAGCAGGAAATCGCCTACATAGCTTCTCGGGCTGAGGAGGCCGCCGCAGCCGCGGCGGCAGGAGTCTTCGGGTTCTCGCCGGAGGAGGCGGAGGCCGAAGAGGCGTCCACCCAGGCGGAAGAGGCGGAGATCCGCCGATTGCTGAACCTCCCACCCGACGCGCTCACCGGGGTCCCCTCGTTGAGGCACTCCGGGATCCATGGGATCGCGACGGAGGCCGCGGCAAGGGAGGGAACCGCCGGAGGAAGCAGAGGCGCCGCGAGGGGCGGAGGCGCCAAGGGGAAGAGGGCCGCAGCGCTGGATGCTGGGCCCAGCGAGCCGGCCGAGGCAGAGGAGGAGGAGGAGGAGGAGGCCGAAGACTCCGGCGGATCCACGGAGTTATACGCCGACGACCTCTCCTCGTCGGAGAGCTCCCCGCCCCCGGCAAGCCCGAAGGAGTCCCCGGCAAAGCGTCTCCGCAAGGCGGCGACGGGGGAAAGGGCACAGGCGCCCCGGCAACAGCCACCTCGGCGGGCGGCTCCCCGGGGGAGTCAAGCCGCGCCAAGGCCGTCCGGCGCACCAGCCGCAGCAGAGGCGGGCCGGGCGCGGACCACGACGGAGGCGCCCCGCAGGCCGGCAGCGAGCCGGCAGGGGGCTTCTCGGAGCGGAGCAACGGCTCCGCCCGTCCCCCGGGCGCCGGCAGCCACAGGGGCTGGGTCTTCGCAGCCCCCAGCCCCGGCGAGTACCAAGCGCGCGAGGGAGTCCTCGCCTCCCGCTCCTCGCGTCGACGCGCCCACGGTGGAGTACGACTTCTCCGCCCTGAGCGAGGACGACGAGGAGGACCAGGAGTAAGGATCTGAGATTCTTTATCTTCTTAATTTTTGTCTTGAGCTTCTGTTGATGCTAACTCTGTCTTCTGTTCTGGTTTCAGGACCCTGGCCCATCGCGCCGCGAAGAGGACCAAGGCGCCCGAGGCTGAGGTCGCGGAGGACTCGGCGGCGGCGGCAACAGAGGACGCACCGGAGCCGATCCTGCCGGACTCTGGCACTGCTCCGATGAGCAGCCCCCAGCGCAGCCCGCAGCGCAGCCCCCAGCGTAAGTCTGGGGTTCTTTCTTCTCGCTTGTCGGGGTACGCCTGAGGATTTGGTTTTGTCTTCATGTCTTGACGTTTCTGGTCCTGTTCTTTGCAGAGGTGGAGCCGCAGCGGGAAGAGCGCCCGGAGACCGTCACCGAGGAGCCGCAGGCCCCGCCGTCCCCGCCAAGGCCGAACCCTCCGGCAAGGGAGAGTGCTCCGCCAAGGGCGGGTACTCCGCCGCCAAGGCAGAGTACCCCACCAAGGGCGAGCAGCTCGGCGAGGGCGGCCACTCCGCCAAGGCCGAGCTCCCCGGCAAGGGAGCCCGCCGCAGAGGACGCCCGCCAAGGTATGTTCTGTACTTGGTTTTCTTGACTTTGCTTCTTTTTGGATCTTTGCTTGATTTTGAACTTCTTTTTCTTCTTCTTCTAGATCTTCCTCCTCCTCCTCCTGCGCCGATGGAGACCGAGGTCATCGATATCGAGGATGAGGAGGGCGCGCAGGGCGGTGGCGATGACGTTCCCGTCGTCGTGGAGATGGCCGAGGCCACCGCGGAGACGGCCGAAACCACCGAGCCGGCCGTGCAGGAGACCGCTCCGGCTGCAGATGCAGCGGCCGGGGAGGGGGACGGCGACCGCACCGCCAACCCGGAGGTGGCGGGAGCATCAGATGCTGCACCGGCCGCCGGTCCCTCCGCCGGCGAGGAGCCAGCCGGTTACTATCTTCGTGCCCCCAATGGCATCTTTATCCAAGTGCCTTGGGGGTCTTCATCAAGAGCTCCCGCGGAGGGCGAGGCGTTTGACGGGGAAGTCCTCGCCTCCGCGGGTCTGACAGTCGTCGAAGCGCCCGGCGAAGGAGATGGGCCCGAGGAGGAGAAGCTTCTCCACCAGCTCCTGGCCCTTTACCGGGCCAGGCAGGCGAAGCTCGCCTCCCGGGAAGCGCTTGCCGCCAAGGCCGCCGCCGAAATGGAGAAGCGTGCGGTGGAGCTCAGCGCTGCCCACAAGGCGGGCCTCCGCGAGGTGGCGGAGGCGCGCGAGCGCCTTGCCGGCGAATATGAAGAATGGGTGCTGGAGAAGGCCGAGGCTGAGGAACAGCAACGGCTCGCCGGGGTGGAGATGTCCCGGCGAGAGGGAGAGCTCGCGCAGCGGAAGGTGGATCTCGACTCCCACGAGGAGGACCTTGCCGCTCGCGAGGCTGCTCTTGGCGGGGAGCTGAAGGAGGCGAAAGCCGCTGCTGCTGCCGCGGAAGACGCCAAGAAGGAGCTCGCCGCCAAGATCATCCAGTTGGAGAAGGCGATGAAGGTGAGCGCCGAGAAGATTGCCGCGCTCATTACTGAGCGCGAGAAGGACGCCCACACCAACGCGGAGCTCCAAGTAAGCTTATCCAAGAAGGGCGACGAGTTGAAGGCCGCCAAGGATTCCATCGAAGACTTGGAGCTGAAGGTCTCAACTCTGAGGGATTCAATTGACGCCGCCAAGCTTCGAGAAGACAAGCTGAAGGAGGAGCTCCGGAAGGAGCGGACTTTGGTGGATAGCGTCAACAAGGCGTCTGAGCTATTCCGGCAGACCATCGAGGCGTGGACCGAAGAGCTGGCTTCTTCTGCGTCCAACATTGACCAGGAGTTGCTTGCTTTGAAGGCCGAGCATCTTATCTACTCGCCGGATCCAGATCTCCCGCACAGCGCCAAGCTCAGCCTCTTCTTCAGAGGCGTCGCTCCGGCCCTTGCAGGTCTCCGGAACCGCATCCCCGCGCAGCTGGCCGAGGAGTCGCGCCGTCTCTGCGCGGGAACTCTGGAGCGGGTCTTGACGAAGATCGTGTTCCGCAACCCGGGGATCAACCTCACGAACGTTCTTCGCAGCTTGCCGGAGGATGCGAACACGGAGGCCCTGAAGGAGCAGGTCAGCCACATCATCGCCAAGGTGGCAAAGCTTGGCAGGAAGGAGGGCGACCGCGTAGACTAGGGCTCTTGGGACGTGCTCCATCTGCAAACCTTCAAAGTGCTCTTCAAGCTTCCTCACTTCATCTACATATGCTTCCATCAAAGGGCTCTGGTAGCTCTTGTTGACTTGTCGGACCACCAACTGAGAATCGCCCCGCACAATCAGCTTCCTGATCCCAAGTTCGGCCGCAATTCTGAGGCCGGCAAGCAAGCCTTCATATTCTGCAGTGTTGTTTGTCGCTTGCTCCCTGGGAAAGTGCATCTGGATAACATATTTGAGGTGCTCTCCGGTGGGCGCGATGAGTACCACGCCGGCACCGGCGCCTTGCAGCGAGAAGGCACCGTCAAAATACATTACCCATTCACTTGTCGCTTCTTGCACGGGTACACTCGTTTCTTGAACTTCTTCTTCTGGCGTTGGGGTCCACTCAGCGATGAACTCTGCCAAAGCTCGGCTCTGAATGGTTGAAGTACTTTCAAATTTGAGTCCGAAGCTTGACAGTTCCAGTGCCCACTCTACGATCCTGCCTGTTGCCTCTGGATTGTGCAATATCCTCTTCAACGGAAAGCGAGTGACCACCGTTATCTCATGGGCTTGGAAGTAGTGGCGCAGCTTTCTCGAGGCCATGAGAAGGCCGAAAAGCAACTTTTGCACACCAGAGTACCTTGATCTAGCCCCCTGGAGAAGGGAACTTACAAAATACACTGGGCGCTGCACCATCTTCTTCCGCACCTCTTCCTTTTCCTGCGCAGATTCATCTTTGTCGGGGCCAGAGCTTGCCGGGGCAGCCCCCTGCTTGTCGCTGGATTCGCTTGCCGGTGGTGTGACCTCCTCGTCGGACTCTCTCTCCGCTACTAACGCAGCACTAACCACCTGGTTGGTTGCCGCCAAATACAGCAGCAACTTTTCCTGTGGTCTAGGTGCGACAAGTATTGGAGGAGAGGAAAGGTACCGTTTCAAATCTTGCAGCGCTGCCTCCGCTTCCGGAGTCCACTTCATGGGACCTGCCTTCTTCAAGATTTTGAAGAAAGGCAGGGCGCGTTCTGCAGATTTAGAAACGAACCTACTGAGGGCAGCCACACAACCTGCAAGCCTCCTGACATCCTTGACTCGCCTCGGGGCTTCCATCTGCTCGATGGCTTTGATCTTGTCGGGGTTGGCTTCAATCCCTCTCTGCGAAACAAAGAACCCGAGAAGCTTGCCGGAGGGGACTCCAAAGACGCACTTCTCGGGGTTCAGCTTGAGCTGTATCCTGCGCAGGTTCTGAAACGTTTCTTCTAAGTCTTGAATCAGTGTTTCTTTGCTCTTGCTCTTCACCACGATGTCATCCATGTAGGCTTCTACATTCCTGTGGATCTGTGGCTCAAAAGCAGTGTACACTACCCTTGCAAAAGTTGAGCCTGCATTCTTTAGTCCAAATGGCATGCGGATAAAGCAGTAAGTGCCACATGGAGTGATAAATGCAGTCTTCTCTTCATCTTCCTTGTCCATGAAAATCTGGTGATAGCCTGAGTATGCATCAAGAAAACAGAGTAGCTCACATCCGGCAGTGGAGTCAACGATCTGGTCAATGCGCGGCAAAGGGAAGGGATCCTTGGGACATGCTTTATTGACATCAGTGAAGTCTATACACAGTCTCCACTTCCCGTTGGCTTTGCGCACGACGACTGGGTTTGCCAACCACGTCGGATGGATCACACCTCTAACTAGGCCTGCTGCCTCTAGTTTCTTGATCTCCTCGTTGATGAACTCTTGGCGCTCCACGGCTTGCTTCCTCACTTTTTGCTTGATGGGCCGCGCATGAGGGCAGACAGCAAGCTTGTGCTCAATCACCTTCCTGGGAACACCGGGGATGTCAGATGGTTGCCAAGCAAACACATCGACATTCGCCCGCAGGAAGGCGACGAGCGCGCTTTCCTATTTGCTGTCAAGGGTGGCGCTGATGGTGAAGGTACCACCAGCGCCATCCTCCTTTGCGAACACCTTCTTGGTTGCCGGAGGAGCAGCCATTCCTTTCTTGCTCTTGCCGGTGGAGCTCGATGGAACGTCCTCGACGGCGGCGCAGCACTCCGAAGAGGTGCGGTTGCCGGAGTGTGTCCCAGAGCACTTGCCGGACTTGGTCTTCGTCTTCTTCCCCCCGGGAGCTTCAGCGGCAAGAGTATCCTTCTCGGCCGCAGCTGCCGCATCCCGGTAAATCTTGTCGGCGCAAATAAGCGCATCTTTCTTGTCGCTGTGGACAGTGATGACGCTTATCGGCCCCGGCATCTTCAGCACGTTGTAGGCATAGTGGGAAGCTGCCATGAACTTGGCGAGGGCGGGACGGCCGAGTATCCCATTGTAGGGCAATGGAATATCAGCAACGTCAAAGGTGATGCGCTCAGTTCTGAAGTTGAGCTCCCCGCCAAAGGTCACCGGCAGAGTAATCTTTCCTTTGGGCTTGCTCCTTCCCGGGTTGATTCCTTGGAATGAACCGGTCTCTTCGAGCTCGCCGTCTTGAATCTGGAGTTTCTTGATCACAGCAGAGGAGATCAAGTTCAGCCCGGCCCCGCCGTCAACCAACATTTTGGTGACCTTGAGGTTGCGGATGGTGGGTGAGACCAGCATCGGCAAGCACCCGACCGCAGTGGTGCGGTCAGGGTGATCCTCAAGGTCAAAAATGATGGGCGTGCTGGACCATTTGAGGAGCCTGCGCGACTCCACGGGCGGCTTGGCTGCATTCACCTCACGCACCCACTGTTTCAGCTGGCGGTGGGAGGTGTGCAGGGAGGCGCCACCGTCGACGCACAGGACTTCCGTGGCCTTCTGGAACTCCTGCTCGCTGTTCTCGTCGTCCTCCATGTCTTCATCGTCGTCTTCGTCGTTGTCGCGGCCCCGGGGAGGTCGATCTCCTTGCCGCTGCTTGGCCTTGCCGCGGCGTCCTCCCCGGCCATTGAATGGCCGCTTCTTGCTGGGCTCTTCCCCGCCACCTTGGGCCTTCTCCTTGTCGCGCCTCTCGTACTCGGCCTTTTGCTGCTCGACGAGGTACTCGACGCGCTTACAGTTGGAGAGGTCGTGACCCTTGGTGCGGTGAATCTTACAGTATTGCTTGTCGGAGCTACCCGGCTTGTCGGCCGCCGCCGCAGGGGCAGGCTCCTTGCCGGAGCCGCCAGCCTGCGCTTGCTTGGCGGGGGCCTCCTTGCCGGACTTCTCGACGGCAAGCACTTCCTTCTTGCCCTTCTTCCTGTTGTTCCGCCGCCGGCTCTTCTTTGCCGGGGCGGCGTCGTCGCTGTCGCTTCCCCCTGCGCCAGCATCCTCCCCGGGGAGTTTCCTCCCCTCTTCTGCACGGGCGCACTTGTCGGCAAGAGCGTAGAGCTCGCTGACGTCCCTGATCTTGGTCATCGCCATCTCCTCACGCATGCGGCGGTTACGCACGTTCTGATGGAACGCGCTGATAACCGCAGCAGGGTGAACGTCGGGGATGTTGTGCTGTACCCGGCTGAAACGTTGGATATACTTGCGCAGGGGTTCGCCTTCCTTCTGGGCCAAAATGTGGAGATCGCTCTCCTGGCCATGGGGTTTGTGGCCGCCGGTGAAGGCACCAACAAACTGATGGCAGAGGTCGGCCCAAGAAGAGATAGAGCCTTCCGGCAAGTGCATGAGCCACGAACGGACGTTCGGCTTCAGCACGAGCGGGAAGTAGTTGGCTAGGATCTTCTCGTCGCGCCCCCCGGCAGCTTGCACTGCTATGGTGTAGACGCTGAGAAACTCCGAGGGGTGCGTCTTGCCGTCGTACTTGTCCGGTACGTCGGGCTTAAAGTTCTTCATGCTGGGCCACTGGACGCGCCGCAGCTCGCGGGTGAACGCAGGGCAGCCTGCCGCGTACGGCAAGTCGCCTGGTTCACCGGGCGCGGGTGCGTCGACAGTGTTCCCAGCTCTCTTGTCGGATTGTCGCCGAGCTTCTCAGCGGCGCTCGATCGTGGTCCGAGCGTCTTCATCTCGCCGGTCGTCGAGGACCTGGCGCTGGTCCCGACGGGCCCGCGGGTCCGACGAGGCTGTGGAGCCGTCGTCGGGGTTGTTCCGGCGGGGCGGCGTCTTCTGCTTCTGCGGCGGGGAGTGCACGCTTGTCGCACCCCCGGCAGTCTTGTCGCCGATAGCCTTCGTCTTCTCGGCCTGCCGCGGCCGTGAGGCCGACGGCTGCTGCGGAGAGTCGTTGTTGGCGAAGTCTATCAGGCTCCGGATAGTGGCCCTCCATTCCTCGGCCTTGTCGGCCGCTGGAGGAAAATCGAGGAGCAGCTGCGCCCTTGCGAGCGCTTCTGCCGGAGTAGTGGGGAACGCGGGCGAGCGGTGCGAGGAGCGGGATACGCTCGGACTTCTAACGACGTTAGAAGGAGCGGGGTCCCGTGCCGGCGCCTTCGCTTTGCTTGTGCCCGGACGGGGGTCCGGGGCGTCCCGCGAACCTCCAGTATGGCCTTGTCCCAGCAAGCGGATACCACCTCCCGTGGCATGGCGCTGCGGGGTCGTCGTATGTTGCGATGGACGTGGCGCGTCCACGGAGACCGAGGTCCGGTCGTCCGTCCTGTTCTTGGATCTGGTGGCACCGCGAGTGTCCTCGCCGGCAACCACCCTTCCGACGGCGTCTCCCCCGCCCACCGTTGGCTCTGGTGGCGGCGGATGAGACGCAGACGGGCCCCCGACCTCCGAAGGCTTCTTCTTCGGGGCCATGGAGTTGTCACTGATGAAGTTGTTGACGAAACTTGGAGAGGTTAATGAAGATTGCGCCCGCGCGAACGCCGGATCAGGTTCGCACAACCTCGACGCCCCCTACCTGGCGCGCCAAAGATGTCGGGGGAAACTGTCCGCCACGAACACCTATGGGACCGGAGCCCCTTGTCTGTGCGGTACGAGGGCGGAGGGAGCACGAAGAGCAGATCGAGGCAGACGCGCGGGCAGTTTTTACCCAGGTTCGGGCCGCACGGATGCGTAAAACCCTACTCCTGCTTGGTTGTGTATTGAGTTGAGCGCTTGGGAGCTTGAAGAAGCAGCTACACCGTGCGTGAGAGTAATCTAGGTTTCGAACCCCCTCCACGTTGTGCATGGGCCTCCTTTTATAGTGCAAGGGGTCACCGACAGGTGTCAACGTAGGAGAAAGGGGTAAAAATGTAAAAGAGGTGGTAGTTGTAACAGTGCGGGAACAGTGGAGCTACAGTACAGAACAGTGGTCTATACCTACTTTAACAGTGGGGGACAAGGGCATTTAATGCCTGTCGCCGTCGACCCCAAAAGCTCCCGCCGTTGCGTCTCCGTCTGCCACGGCGATGGATCCTCTGCCGTGGAGTGCCACCGTGTCCCCCAGGCTGCCCAGCCATCCGCCACGCGTCCCTGGAGTGGCCCCAGGGCGACGCGTGGGCCGATGAGCTGGAGCGCGGGCACACAGCGCACCTCCCCCGGCAAGCACCTTGCCGGGGATCTCGACCTTGCCGGGCCCGGAAGCTTGCCGCTCCCCGAGCCCTTGCCGGGTCTTCTAAGATAAAATCTTCTATTCGTCCTGACAAGCTCCTCTTGCCAGGGCCTCGTGCTAGTTAAGCAATCTCGAGCCTGGGACGGCCTTCCCGACAAGCTCCTCTTGCCGGGGTCTTGGTCTTCTGTCTTGTATACTTTGTTTTTGAATGGCTAGATAAGGGGCAGGAAGGTCTCCGGCAAGCGCGTGGTGAACCCTGCCGCGGGGAGCTGCCGCTGCCCGTGCACAAGTTGGGGTACTAGGGTACCCCTACCTTAGTACACCGACAAACGGTGATCAAAGAAAATACAAAAATCAACCTAGAGTCCGAATTGATCGAGACTCTCAAAGCAAGTGAGAACAAGCTCCGATTTCCTCATTTTCATAGGCGTTGGAAAGCTATTGGGGAATTGAGGTGATAGGACTTCTAGTTTTTACGATCTGGAGGATTTTACATACGTGCACACACAGGATCACGTGCACGGAAAATTTTGAGACCAAAAAGGGTCGTCTTGGTCCTCAAAAATGGCCTGCAGGATTGGAAAAAATGAAAGTTATCGCAATTACAGCTCAAATTTTGATGAGCCGGCATATCACTTTGGTGTTCAGGTCCTTGGCGCCCCACCCATGTATGGATACAATAGGGTGTTAGGCCAACTCTCGCGAAGAAACGGTGATCAAAGAAAATACAAAAATCAACCTAGAGTCCGAATTGATCGAGACTCTCAAAGCAAGTGAGAACAAGCACCGATTTCGTCGTTTTCATAGGCGTTGGAAAGCTATTGGGGAATTGAGGTGATATGACTTCTAGTTTTTATGATCTGGAGGATTTTACATACGTGCACACACAGGATCACGTGCGTGGAAAATTCTGAGCCCAAAAAGGGTCGTCTTGGCCCTCAAAAATGGCCTGCAGGATTGGAAAAAATGAAAGTTATCACAATTACAGCTCAAATTTTGATGAGCCGGCATATCACTTTGGTGTTCAGGTCCTGGGCGCCCCACCCATGTATGGATACAATAGGGTGTTAGGCCAACTCTCGCGAAGAAACGGTGATCAAAGAAAATACAAAAATCAACCTAGAGTCCGAATTGATCGAGACTCTCAAAGCAAGTGAGAACAAGCTCCGATTTCGTCATTTTCATAGGCGTTGGAAAGCTATTGGGGAATTGAGGTGATAGGACTTCTAGTTTTTACGATCTGGAGGATTTTACATACGTGCATACACAGGATCACGTCCGCGGAAAATTCTGAGCCCAAAAAGGGTCGTCTTGGCCCTCAAAAATGGCCTGCAGGATTGGAAAAAATGAAAGTTATCGCAATTACAGCTCAAATTTTGATGAGCCGTGTCGGGGGAAACTGTCCGCCACGAACACCTATGGGACCGGAGCCCCTTGTCTATGCGGTACGAGGGCGGAGGGGGCACGAAGAGCAGATCGAGGCAGACGCGCGGGCAGTTTTTACCCAGGTTCGGGCCGCACGGATGCGTAAAACCCTACTCCTGCTTGGTTGTGTATTGAGTTGAGCGCTCGGGAGCTTGAAGAAGCAGCTACACCGTGCGTGAGAGTAATCTAGGTTTCGAACCCCCTCCACGTTGAGCATGGGCCTCCTTTTATAGTGCAAGGGGTCACCGACAGGTGTCAACGTAGGAGAAAGGGGTAAAAATGTAAAAGAGGTGGTAGTTGTAACAGTGCGGGAACAGTGGAGCTACAGTACAGAACAGTGGTCTATACCTACTTTAACAGTGGGGGACAAGGGCATTTAATGCCCGTCGCCGTCGACCCCAAAAGTTCCCACCGTCGCGTCTCCGTCTGCCACGGCGATGGATCCACTGCCGTGGAGTGCCACCGTGTCCCCCAGGCTGCACAGCCATCCGCCACGCGTCCCTGGAGTGGCCCCAGGGCGACGCGTGGGCCGATGAGCTGGAGCGCGGGCACACAGCGCACCTCCCCCGGCAAGCACCTTGCCGGGGATCTCGACCTTGCCGGGCCCGGAAGCTTGCCGCTCCCCGAGCCCTTGCCGGGTCTTCTAAGATAAAATCTTCTATTCGTCCTGACAAGCTCCTCTTGCCAGGGCCTCGTGCTAGTTAAGCAATCTCGAGCCTGGGACGGCCTTCCCGGCAAGCTCCTCTTGCCGGGGTCTTGGTCTTCTGTCTTGTATACTTTGTTTTTGAATGGCTAGATAAGGGTCAGGAAGGTCTCCGGCAAGCGCGTGGTGAACCCTGCCGCGGGGAGCTGCCGCTGCCCGTGCACAAGTTGGGGTACTAGGGTACCCCTACCTTAGTACACCGACACCATGGCTCACGCTCATGTATTGCGTGAAAATTGAAAGGTTTAAAAAATTGAAGTGTGAAACAATTGCTTGGCTAAAACCGGGGTTGTGCATGATTTAAATATTTTGTGTGATGAAGATAGAGCATAGCCGGACTATATGACCTTGTGGGGATAACTTTCGTTGGCCATGTTCTTTTGAGAAGACATGATTGCTTTGTTAGTATGCTTGAAGTATTATTACTCTTATGTCAATATAGACTTTTATCTTGAATCTTTCGGATCTGAACATTCATGCCACAATAAAATAATTACATTTAGAATTATGTTGGTTAGCATTCCACATCAAAAATTCTATTTTTATCATTTACCTACTCGAGGACAAGCAGGATTTAAGCTTGGGGATGCTTGATACGTCTCCAAAGTATCTATAATTTTTTATTGTTCCCTGCTACTATATATTCTATTTTGGATGTTTAATGGGCTTTATTATACACTTTTATATTATTTTTGGGTCTAACCTACTAACCCAAGGCTGAGTGCAAATTGTTGTTTTTTTTGCCTATTTCAGTGTTTCGCAGAAAAGGAATATCAAACTGAGTCCAAACGGAATGAAACCTTTGGGAGAGTTATTTTTGGAATGATATCAACACAGAAGACTTGGAGTACACGCCAGGAAGCAAGAGAGGCCGCCACAAGGGCAGGGGGGCGCCCCGGGGTAGGCGCGCCCCCACCCTCGTGGCCCCCCTGTGGCTCCCCTGACGTGCCTCTTCAGCCTATATATACTCCCATTCCCTGAAAACATCGAGGACACCAACTAAACCCTAATTCCACCGCCGTAACCTTCTGTACCCGTGAGATCCCATCTTGGGGCCTGTTCCAAAGCTCCGCCGGAGGGGGCATCAATCATGGAGGGCTTCTACATCAACACCATAGCCTCTCCGATGAGTTGTGAGTAGTTTACCATGGACCTTCGTGTCCATAGTTATTAGCTAGATGGCTTCTTCTCTCTCTTTGGATCTCAATACAAAGTTTTCCTTGATCTTCGAGGAGATCTATTTGATGTAATCTTTTTGTGGTGTGTTTGTCGAGATCCAATGAATTATGGGTTTATGATCAAGATTATCTATGAACAATATTGGATTCTTTTTTGAAATCTTGTATGTATGATTTAAATATCCTTGCAAGTCTCTTCGAATTATCAGTTTGGTTTGGCCTACTAGATCTATAGTTCTTGCAATGGGAGAAGTGCTTAGCTTTGGGTTCAATCTTGCGATGTCCTTTCCCAGTGATAGTAGCGGCAGCAAGGCACGTATTGTATTGTTGCCATCGAGGACAAAAAGATGGGGTTTATATCATATTGCTTGATTTTATCCCTCTACATCATGTCATCTTGCTTAAGGCGTTACTTTGTTCTTATGAACTTAATACTATAGATGCATGCTGGATAGCGGTCGATGTGTGGAATAATAGTAGTAGATGCAGAATTGTTTCGGTCTACTTGTCACGGACGTGATGCCTATATACAATGATCATGCTTAGATATTATCATAACTATGCGCTCTTCTATCAATTGATCGACAGTAATTTGTTCACCCACCATAGAATTTTGCTATCATGAGAGAAGCCACTAGTGAAACCTTTGGCCCTCGGGTCTATCTTCATCATATTAGTTTCCCGTCAACTTGCCAATTTCTGTCTCCGTGGTTTATTTGCATTATTTACTTTCAATCTCTATACCAAAAATACCAAAAATATTATCTTATCATATCTATCAGATCTCACTTTTGTAAGTGACCGAGAAGGGATTGACAACCCCTTTTATCGCGTTGGCTGCAAGGTTCAAATGTTTGTGCAGGTACGAGGGACTCACGCGTGGTCTCCTATTGGATTGGTACCTTGGTTCTCAAAAACTGAGGGAAATACTTATGCTAATGTGCTGCATCACCCTTTCCTTTTCGAGGGAATGCAACGCAAGCTCGAGAAGTAGCATCCATCATGATGCGCACGTGCATGTGGTGGTTAGCACAAAATATCAAATTCTCAAACAAATGAGATGCGTGATATAGAAACAAGTCATCCATCATGAGAGGTTTGTTGTTATGTATAGCATAATGGAGATTCAAATTGTGTAATGCATCATGACAAGTAGGTAGAGCATTGTTATTCATGGAATGCATATGGTGCACACTGTCGGCGTTCTGGGAACGGGGGTACCCAGACTTGCCTGCCTGCGGCCCAGGGCATGGCTCAGGAGGCGGCCTGGTGCGGCCCAACATCTTCAGCCACCACTTAAGACCCTCGTGAGGGGCCAAGCCTCGCGACGCGGACGACATAGAGCATCCCTTGGGGCGGCCTCACCAGGACGGCTCGTGAGGATCAGAGATATCGAGGCGAGGGGCACCTCACGAGGTCCTCATGACGTGAGCAATGACGACCAAGGCCAGGCGGACGCCAGCGGGCGCAGAGGTGCAGTTCCTCTTTGGTACTAAAGGGGTAGGTGTAGGCCAAGAGTCCTGAGGCATCAGGCAAAGGTTTCCATATCGGTGCAATAAGACCAAGACCAGCAGGACAGTAGGACGGAAGTCATCGTGGAGCCCATGGCGGCATCACCACCAGAGCCTTTGGCAGGCGAAGACCACCTTTTGTCAGGATAGCTTGTACTAGCTGCCCCCCTTCAAAATTGGCCGTTGTGGGATCCCTTCCCACTCAATATTTGGGAAAAGGACCTGGGTCACTATAAATAGGACTAGCCACCACCATTGGGATGATCTCATCGGATCGGGAGTTGATCTCATCTTGAGTTTATCAGATAGAAGGCCACACACCACCAGCTCACCCGAGCACAAGAACCCCTCTCCTCAAGAGGCAGTTCATCCATGTACTAGTTCTTCCTCACCTATAAGGCAATCCACCATACCACACTGGATTAGGGTATTACACCACATCGGTGGCCCGAACCAGTATAAATCTTGTGTCCCTTGTTCTTCGGATCTCACGAGCTAGGCCTAGGGTTGTTGAGTAGACAAGCTAGGGCGGAAGGAGAGATCTTCATGCGCACCCCAGAGTCTGAACCTTAAGGGTTTTGCCGGAACCCTAGATCAGACATTTGGCGCGCCAGGTAGGGGTGCGCCGAATCTGTTCTTCCGTCGTTCGTACGGTCACCACCCCACGATTCCGATGGCCGTCGATCAGGGGGCTCATGCCGACCGCTGGGCGAGGCCTGCACGGGCGGCATCGCGCACCCATGGAGACCTCAACCCAGCACTCCAAGCTGCTCCAGCACCACCTGGCGCCGCCAGCCGCAGGCGGCGCGGGGCAGCGACCACCGCCTCGGTGTCCTGGCGTGGGCGCTCCGCGGTGTGCTTTGCAAACCACGCCGCGGCGACAACACCTTAGACCCAACGGGAGCAGGAGAACACGAGGGTTGCACTCATCATGGCGTGGGAACTGTTATGATGCAGGCTGGCCGAGGGCGGTCGCGACGTGCTGTTGGAGCGTGTCGCTGAACTACTGGGCTGCGCTTGCAGAGGCGCGCCGCCGTTCTGCTCCTCACCCCCGCCCTAGGTCGCGGGTGGGGCTCAGGTGAGGCCTCGACCGGCGCTGGCGTCCTCTGGAGCGATTGGAAGACCCGATGACACCAGCAGGTGCGCTGTTGCCATCCTTACGACTACAGCGACTTCGTCACCAGCAAGAACGAGCACCGGTGGCCTCTCGCGAGGGTACACCGGAGTTCAACCCAGCGGACGCCCAGGCCAGATGCTGCAGCCGGGGGTTCAAGGTGCGGGGCACGTAGGCGGTGCCCTTGGTGGGGCTGCCGATGAAGCCTACATGCCCCGCATGGTGGACCTGGCCTACGTGCTCGGGGAAGGCCCCAATGCTTTCCATCGGCCAAGATGGAACTGCGAGGCTCTCGAGGAAGAAGATTACCATGAGTCACCCGGGGAAACCGTGGACCCCTTCAGCGACGACGACAGAGCACAACATGTACCACAGCAGCAGGCGTACGCTAACAATGGACTACAGGTGAATCAGACAACGGCAATGGTCGACGATCCAAGAGCGACCGCTCCGCCCTCAACCGGAGCGGAACGCTAGGGCTGCGCGTGGAAGGCCTAGAGTCGCGGCCTCCCAGCGACGCGAGGAGCATGTAAGTATGCTAAAGTAGGTCCTCTGTCGGGGCGAGCCTCGCCAAGCTTCCCCCCCCCCCCCGACAGAGCGCCCGTGGGCGTCGCCCTTCTGCCTCCTTGGTCCTGTCCTCGTTTCTGGTCACCCCAACGGAGGTCTGGGGTGGTGCAAGGCGGGGCCCTCGTCTGGCGATATGAAGTAAGGCTCGCGCCTATGAAGATCTCCGCCCGTGATACTCTCACGTAATAATGAGTGGTGTTGTACACGCCCCGGAGTCTCCGGAGAGCCGCCATCGGGCCTCGGGGGCGCCCTCCCATGTCCTAGTGGTAGCACTTAGCTCCGCGCTGGTGAGAAGACTGAAGACTAGACAGGAGCCGGACGCGACTATTTGGTTTCCTTGCCTTCCCTTTTGTAATTGGATTCGTCGTGTCTTCCTAATTGAATTTGAAGTCTTGCTTGTTGCCAAAATGTTGCCAAAATGCTATTGAGAAGACTGAAGACTAGATAGGATCAGGATGGAAGAATGCAAGCTCAACCAGACATATCGCTCGCCGAGCCGTCCGAGCCACCCTCATGTGCGCCGCCAACGCTGTCGCTGGACACATCTCCATCATCTTCAACCGCGCCTCCTTCATCCGCCACGACCACGGCCTTGTCATCATCGGTGGCAAAGGCCTAGGCTAGGGCATCCATGTGGTCATCCACCCAGTGCGCCAGGTTGTCTCGGACAGCCTCGAGCACGGGGGTGATGGCAGCATCGATTTCAAAGTCAGGATCAATGCTCTGGAGATAGCTGAAGACCCGAGAGAATGCACGACCCAGGAGGCCCCGTCTCTTCTCCTCAACGAGGCGGCGGGCCTTCATGGCCTAGTTCTCCAGGCGCGTCACAACCTCGGTGAAGAAGACAAGATGACCAGCGTAATCCTCCACGTGGGGGTCGGGGGTGTTCTCCTCGCAGATGGCCCCAAACGCCCGGTTGGCCTTCGCCCGGAGAGTCCGCAGCATCAGTACATGCTCGTGCTGCAACAGTACTCGACGGCCAGCCTCGTCCTCTCTCTGTTGCGCAAGGACTGCGGCGTCATCAACTCATCGCCGGAGCAAGGCCAATTCTGCCTACGCGGAGACCAGCTCAGCTTGGACAGAAGACTGGACTGCCGCGGCAGCCCTCTCACGCACCTCTGTTTCTCTCAGCCTCGTCCTGAGGGCAGCAATCCTCCCGTCGGCCTCCGCTCGCTGGAAATCTAACTTCAAGTTATACCCCTCAGCGAGGTCCACGCGGGCCTCCGCCACCCTCTGGTCGATTTCCTCCTGGACCCTGGCCTCGTGAGCGGAGACGGCATCCTCAGCCAGGGTCACATGGCGCTCCCTCGCCTCCAGCCGCTCAAGCTCGAGGTTGCGCTCTGCGGCTTCCAGTATCAGCGCCACCTCGCGCCACAAGACCTCTACCTCCTCGAAGGGCATCCCCCGCATCGACGCCAGGGCGGCCCTGTGCACCTCAGCGCACTCCTCCAAGTCGGCATTCAAGACCTGAAGCTCTAGGAGGCACCTCTCTGCAGCCTCACAATGGGCGTCAGCTTCCCTGGCCTCCTCCATGGCTTGGGTGCGGGCCTCTCGCGAGGCAGCAAGGGACGCATCTGCCTTCGCATTAGCGCTCTCATGCTGGAGGCGCCAGAGATTGATGGCCACCCATAGCCGACACTCATCCAACAGCTGAAGGCCCTCAGCCTCAAGACAAGCGTCGACCCCCTCAAGCTCTTCCCCGAGTCGGCCCAACGCGTTCATCGCCTCCCGGAGAAGCTCGCGGCGGGCGGCCCCGCGCTGACGCGCTGACTCGAACAGGAGGCCAGGGCCCTCCTCGGTGCCAGGAGCAGTTGAAGAAGTCTGAGGAGACCCGTCTTCCCCTAGAGGCGGAACCGGGGTCTCCGCCGTCCCAGACGTCTCTTGGGCCTCGGGTGGGGTCCGAAGGGGCTGGGACTTACCACTTGAAGAAGACACCGGGGCCGTGGCAGCCGTGATGCGTTCAACGACCATGGGGGAGCCCTTGGCACGCTCCCCAACCCCCAGGCAGGGCCGCGGAGAAGTAACGGCAAGAACGCGGGGTCGAGGCGCCAGGCCGGCGCATCCGGCCTCGTGGACGGCCTCACAGCCAAGGTGGCGCATCGACCAAGGGCGCTCCAGGCGGGCGAAGAGCTCGGGGCCGCAGGGGCCTGCTTCTCGGTGGGCATCGTCACCTTAGTAGAAGGGGCCCTGAGGAATCATGGCCAGGAAGGAAGGCGACGCGCAAGAAGTTACAAGGATAAGCTACTCACTCGTCTACGGGGACGCGCTTCCTCAGCTTCGACGGTCAGAAGGCGACGTCATCGCCACCAGGACCCTCCTCCTTCTTGCGAAGAGCTTCGAAGTTCAACCGGAGCCGGCCAAAGCCCCGAAAGCAATCGGTGACATCAGGTGTAGCCAATGCATCTCCGGACGAGGCGCCCCCCGAGGCGCCAGCTCCCTCCTCGGGATGATGCGAAGAGGCCACAGGGGCTTCGGCCTCAGGAGCATCAGGCGGCGCTTCCAGGCGACTACCCTGAGTTCCGGAGGGCGGCACTTCAGGAACCTCAGGAAGTGTCGGCACAGGAGCAGCAGCGCCACTAGCACTCAGCAGCGGTCGTCCCCCTGCGCCCACTTCCGGGACGACCACCTCAACAGCAGCAAACGAGGGAGCCACACAGACAGGGTTCTCGCGAGACCCGGCAAGGCCGAGCGGGCGAAGCCCCCATTCGTAAAAAGAGGGCATCTGCCTCACAAACTCCACCCTGTTTGAGCACCAGTACAGGAGGCAGCCCTCCTCCGGTAAGCGAGCTGGCGTCGGATCACCCGTCAGGACCTTGAGCACCGTGCGCCATACCTCACGAGGGAGGGCGGGCGCCTGGAGCCTCATGCGGTCCCCATGACCGGAGAAGGCCCACATATGCCGAGAGTGGCGCTGGAGTGGAGCTACGAGGCACTGGATGAACTCCCTCGCCACCATGGGCGCCGTCACACGAAGCCTCCACAGCCTGGCAAACCGGAGCCAAACAGGAGCCAGCTTCCGATCAACAAGCCTCACGTGATCCCAACCGAAGCTCGGAGCGGCCGGGCTCCGCGGTGGGAGCAGCAGGGGGCTGCGCACCCCGACATCGACGAACACCCACCGCTTCCTGAAGCCGCCAACAATCGTCGCAAGGTCGAAGTCGATGCCCACGCCCGCCGTCGCCGCGATGGTCTGGAAGGACACGCATCCGGAGCATTGGAGCACATCCATCAGATGCAGCGAGAAGAAGTGGCGGAACAATGCCACGGAGGGAGCAATGCCCACCATGGTCTCGCAGGCAAAGGCAAAAACAGCAAGGAGGACGATGGACTGAGGATCAAGATGCAGCGCGCTGATTTGATAATGTGAAAGCACCATGTTGAAAAAAATCAGAGAAGGGAGGGATCAGTCCAGCTCAAAGGACATGAAGATGGAGGGGAACCTCGGTGGTAGACCTGTCAATCTCGGCGCGAGAAGTAGGTCAAGCCACCATCGCCCCCCACTCATTGGAATTGGTGGCGAGTGCTGGGCGCACTTTATCCATCATCTCTTCGTTGATCACCACCGAACGCTAAGTGGCGGGCATGAAGACCGGCGGCGAGGGAGCCGAGGCACAAGGCTCCGCCTCCTCTTCCTTCTTTCTGCCGGAGGCCATGGCGACGGAGGGAGTTCGTGTTGGATCAGTCTAGGGAAAGAGATTCAGAATATGAAGGAACCGCGGGGCACGCCGCTGGCAGAGGAGGCAGAGTTGAGCAGGTAATAGTGGCCCTCCAGCCGGGCGAAAATCGAGGCTATCTGGGGAAGTGGAGACGCCCACGTCCCGTCAATCGCCATGCTTCAGTCAAGGCCGCAGGCTTTTGGGGCCCGCAGTGCTCCATACTTGGCCCTTGGCTTCGCCACGAAGCCAAGCCCGAGCGCACCTTGGGCCCGGGGGATACTGTCGGCGTTCTGGGAATGGGGGTACCCATACTTGCCTGCCTGCGGCCCAGGGCGTGGCTCAGCAGGCGGCCTGGTGCGGCCCAACATCTTCAGCGACCACTCAAGACCCTCGCGAGGGGCCAAGCCACGCGAGGCGGACGACACAAGGCATCCCCTGGGGCGGCCTCACCAGGCCGGCTCACGAGGATCCGAGATAGCGAGGCGAGGGGCACCTCATGAGGTCCTCGTGATATGAGCAATGATGACCAAGGCCAGGCGGGCGCCAGCAGGCGCAGAGGTGCCAGTTTCCTCTTTGGTGCTAAAGGGGCAGGTGCAGGCGAAGAGTCCCGAGGCATCAGGCAAAGGTTCCCATATCGGTGCAACAAGACCAAGACCAGCAGGACAGCAGGACGGAGGTCATCGCGAAGCCGACGACGGCGTCACCACCAGAGCCTTTGGTAGGCGAAGACCACCTTTTGTCAGGATAGCTTGTACTAGCTGTCCCCCTTCAAATTTGGCCGTTGTGGGATCCCTTCCCGCTCAATATTTGGGAAAAGGACCCGGGTCACTATAAATAGGACTAGCCACCACCATTGGGATGATCTCATCGGATCGGGAGTTGATCTCATCTTGAGTTGATCAGATAGAAGGCCACACACCACTAGCTCACCTGAGCACAAGAACTCCTCTCCTCTGGAGGCAGTTCATCCATGTACTAGTTCTTCCTCGGCCTATAAGGCAATCCACCACACCACACTGGATTAGGGTATTACACCACATCGGTGGCCCCAAACTAGTATAAATCGTGTGTCCCTTGTTCTTTGGATCTGACGACTAGGCCTAGGGTTGTTGAGTAGACGAGCTAGGGCAGAAGGAGAGATCTTTGTGCGCACCCCATAGTTCGAACCTTAAGGGTTTTGTCGGAACCCTAGAACCGACACACACAATCATGGTAATCATGCAAGGTATGGCATGCATCAAGATCTCCTACTATGTATGAGCAAACTATGGGGGGTCTCCTCATGAGCATTAGTGGAAATATCACATGGAGAATATTGACAACATCCAAAACAATGCATATTCGTAACAATGTGATCATGGCATGGCATAGTAGATGAATTGCGCAAATCATGTAAAGGAAGCATGGCAATATCATCGCAAGAGAAAGAGATTCCAATGACCATCATCTTGTCATCTATGCCATAAGTACAAATAGGATTTACTTTAATGGGGCATGCATAGTTACTATGTTGAGATTGAAATGACGCAATATGGTAGATCTCTCTCATAGCATATGACAAGTTTAGAGGGTTGTCAAAAATGATGTGACCAAAAGAATTTTCACATGATATCGTATGGAGAATAGCATCACAACTAGGCAACTCAACATGCACATCATCATATTCATCATAAATTGGTAAGTCATCACATGAGTAAGTCGCACTAGCATGAAGCATGGTAATAGGTGTGTCAACATCATGCAAGCAATCATTGTCAAGATAGTCCACTAGTGGCACAAGAGAAGCACCATCACCTATGTTACCTTTGGAGTGTCACTCATTTGTTGTAGGTGAGGTGTTGAAGACCAAGTCGCGGTCATCTTCATCTTGATGGAACCATGTGGGTGGTGCATCTCCTTCCACCATGGCCATCAGGTTTCCTATTGGAGGGATGGACTCGTTGATGGTAGGCATGTCGTCATGTAGGAGACCTAGCACCAAAGAAAACACACTCGGAGTAGAGGTTAAGTCATTAGAAATCATAGTGGCCTCACATGCCCTCAAAACTACCTCACTCACTAAGTGGTGTGGCGCACTCACTCCCTCTTGGATGCTCTCACTCGTATGGTTTGTGGAGTCACTCAAATGGCTCTCAACCTCACATAGGATGTGTGGCATGCTCTCATGTGTGGGGCTAGTGGTGATCACTCTCATCCTCTCAAAGGAAATGCTCTCAATCTCACATATGGTGGAGTCACTCATGTCACTCATGTGGTGGTGGCTCTCCTCACATGGAAATTGGGGCACCCCGTCATATGTGGGTGTCGGAGAGATGTTGGTGCGACGTCTCCATGCTCAACTCCTACCGCCGCCTTGGTTGAAGGGAGAATCCCATGCTCAACCTCCTCATCCATAACGCCTCCAAAGTTGAATGTCGTGGGATGTGGCAAATCATCACTCTCTTCCGATATCAGAGAGAAGGTCTCATGTGCGCTCGCGTAGCTTGACTCGGAGTAGTAGTCATATTGGGGCGCCGTCTTCATGTCGTTGAAGAGGTTCATGCTCGTTGCCTTGGTCGAAGGGGATGGCCCTTGCTCGACCTACTTGTCGCCGTCTTGGTGCGGGGAGCTTCTGAAGATGGAAGTGTCGCCCTCGCTCGTAGGTGGTCGCCTTTTAGTTGAAGATGTCGATGTAGGCGAGCTCATGGGAAGTAGGGGAAGATGCCGTATGTCCAAAGGTGAAGATGCCTTGAGAACACTTGGAGAAGATGCCGAAGTGGTGGTTGTAGCCGTAGCTCCGTCTTGGGTGTGATTGTCTCACGGGTCTTCTTATGTGCTCTTGAAGCTTGGGCTTGGCGTGAAGTAGAGCTTGTTCGGACTTGTAGGTTTGTGCGTGTCGAGGATCTTCATGATGATGGTGTCTTTGTCGTGCTTGAGCTCTTGGTAGATGTCATTCGTCTTCGTCATGCACATGATTCTTGGAGGTGACTTGCCCTTCATGATGATGTTGATGGTCGCCATGGCAGTGTGGACGTGGATGCCTTGCGCTTGCATCGTGTTTGCACTCCGAAGACTTGTGACTTGAATGTTGTCGCCGAGAACATGATGAAGGGGAAGAAGACTTGTAGTCGACCATCATGTGTTGGAGCTCCGCCTTGTGTTTGTCAAAGGAGTCACACATGTCATCGACATAAGCCCTTCTCCTTGCCTCGGAGTGTCGTAAGTCGATGGCGAGTCGAGGCGCTCTTGCATTGCTCGCTGTGGTCCGATGGTTTGCGTGTGGACGTAGTTGTTCGCGGCGTCGATGTCGAAGACCGTAGATGAAATGCTTTGCCTATCCATCACAAGACTCAACTAGTGGTGAGTGGGAGAAAGAGAAGAACTAGACCAATGTACCGTACCCGATGTTGAGAATGGATAAATGATCACTCAATATGTATCAAGGAAATAGCACAATTGGTACCGATTCTCGTCAATTCTCACACCTACACAATAAGGCTTATGGAGTAGCTCGGTGAGGGTAGGGGCACAAAAATTTGATGCAAAATGTTAGAAAGAATCAATAATGTTGAAAGAGATTCGCAAATTCGCAAGTGAAACAAGTAGACCAATAGCAAAGAATGGTACACGGAAACACACACATGGATAGATAAATGTGGTTGTGAAACCGAGGATTGAGCGAAAAATGTCGAATCCACGGAAAATGCTCTTGTTGCACAACGCTAGAGAGACGCTAGCCGATTGCTCAATAGGAGGATACGAACTTGTGCACTACCTATATGAGATAAAATGTAGCGACTTCCTATCACAAGTATGCTATGTATGTATGATGTTCCGGTGCTTTTCGCACAAGATGATCCAAGATGATCAAGTATGATATGATATTTTGTGATGCTATGGCTCTTGCTTACAAGCTTCTTTGTGGCTTTTTTGGTATTTTCTCTCTTGAGCTCTTTTTGTTGGCCACTTATGCAAAATGCACTAACCAAGATAGCAATTGTGTATATGCAGGAACAATCATGTGACACAAGAGATGATATGATGATACCAAGGCGATATGGTATGGATGCAATGGAAGCGTGGATCTATGATCACTAATGTGCACAAGTAATGTTGCCGGCAATACTCAAAGGCTAGTCTCGATAGGCAAGTGACGCGAAATGGGCTAGGGGTTAACAATGCAATGGCAAAGGGGATATATAATGATGTCATCGAGGTTACCATACGATGATGATGATGAGAAGCGGTGCTGTTGATCTAGAACCGTTCCTAATTAACCGAAACACCTTAGGAAATGGGAAAAACCGCAAACTCAAAACCTCAAGGACAAATGTCAAAATAGTGATAGCGGGAAAGCGGTGGCGGTTGCGAAAGAGGATGGTGGGGATATACACGTTGTCGAAGTTGAAGAGACCGTCCCTAAGTACCCGAAACACCTTAGGAGACACAAGCCACAACTCAAACAAGCTCGAACAATATTGGGTTAAGTTGGGTTCGTAATGTATAGTGGACTAGTCTATGCGGAAGTGGTGATGGTTGTTGATGAAGAAGCAATTGTCCCTAAGTAGCCTAAACACGTTAGGAGACTCAAATCACAACTCAAGCAACCACAAATGCTATATGGAACAAAATGGGTTAGGTTGCGGAAGTCTATGGTGGCTATGCAGATGATATGGTGGAAGGCCTAGGCAAACTTGCCAAATTTAAAAAACTTTTATGGAGTCAAATGATGATGGTAGTATTTTTGTGGTATGGGGAATGTCAAGAGCTTCAAAACGACCTAAATAACGTCAAAATCGGACTCCACATGAATTAGTTACGGACAAAAGGGTGAAACACCTGAAGCTGAAATGCCAAGGGCCGGACATCCGGGGTCGGGACCGGAATCCGGGACCTGATGTCCAGAAACTTGCGCAATTTTGCCCTCCAGGAGCCAGATGTCCGGCCGGGGACCCGGATGTCCAGCAGGATGGCCCGGATGTCCGGCCCGACGATTCCAGATCGAGATTGGGACTACAAAACTCGATTTGGTGCGGAAACTGATGATTTCGGGGGCAAAATTTGAGATATTTTATGGATGAAAAGTGAGAAAACTTGTGGAGATGCTAGATCCCCTCGAAACACAGCGAATCCATCGATCAAAATCAACAAAACATCATCAAACCAACATATCACAAAATTTTCGGGGGCTATTTTTGGTGGGGAATTTTCGAATTTGGGGAAGAACACGACAAAACTAGGCTAGAAAACGATGGGGAGGCTCCAAATTCATGAGAAACCAATTCTCATGATACCATATGATGCGGGGCCAACCCGATCTAGGCCGATCTTTCACGATTGGAGGGATCCCCAAGGATGAACACGAAGAACACGACGAGAAATCACGAGGGGAAACGAGAGAAAACACTCAAATCAACAAGAGATGGTCACACATGTGTTAGATCCTCAACACAACTAGATACACGGTCCAAATCCAACAAAGGAAAGATATGAGGTTACTAGTTCATCTTCGTGAGGAGGTCTTGAATCCGCGAGGGATCTTCTCTGTGAAGAGGTCCTGAATCCGGTGTGGATCTTCTCCGTAGAGGCCGCAGTCTCTCTCGTGGAGTAGAACCACTTTGGATGAGCAAAGCTCTAGGTCTCAAATGAGCTAACACAAAGATAACCCTAACTAGGAGGAGGAGGGGGTCTATATATAGTCTTAGCCACGAAGGGGTAAGTGGGAGAGGATACATGGGCCTCTGGCCCGTTCACTATGCGCAGACAAGCGCCGGATGTCCGGGCTGGGGGCGGATGTTCGGCGGCTCGCGAGGAGCTGGATATCCGGGCCTCTGGCCGAATGTCCGGGTTGAACTTGGCCGGCTTCGGGTGCATTCCGTGATTAGGGGCCGGATTTCCGGGCGAAGGGGCCGGATGTCCGGGGCATCAGGAGGAGCCGGATGTCCAGGGCATGGGGTCGGATGTCCGGCTGCTGTAGCAGTAGGCTCTTCTTCCTTCTCCTTCCTTCTCTCCCGCGCACACTTCACCTTGGTCCTTGGGCTCTCCATGGTCTCCTCGAGTGTTCCTGAGTATGCACAAGGTCCGAGCTTGAAGTAGCATCCATGTCTTACATGCAGAAAGGGAAGATTCGGAAAGGAGCGAGTTCACCTTAGGTCCAATGGTGTATGGTCGAGGTCTCATCCTGTGGACACTTGGGCTTTCGGGAGTAATCATAGTGTACATGGGGATGATCGTCGGATGCTCGTCATCAAGAGGCCGGGCACCCAGGGGGCTGGGGTGAGGCTCAGGCTGAGGCCGGGCACCCGGGGTGTCCAGAGGCGCGGCCAGCCAGTGGCTTGGGGTGGCCGGGCCCTTTGTGGTCGGGCACCCGGGGAGGTCCGACACCTCTCTTGCTTCGTGCCTCACGCGTCCTTCTTCCTTCTCCTTCTCTTTGGGTCTTCGTGTGGACTTGGTGATCTCTCCATGCTTCCTCGCAATCATCTCCAAAGTACCTAAGAATGCATAGAGTTTCTATTTGAGGTAGAATCCGACTCTCATGTGAATCCGAATGAAACTCTAAGAGGAAGGAGTTAACCTCGGTTTCGATAGTGTGTGCTCTTTCATTGTTCCACGAGGTGCTTGACGAGTCATAGTAGAGTCCATGGGGATGATGTAGGGATGCTCCACATCATGATCCAAATCAACTAAACCATGTCCGATCATCACGTGAGATGAAGTAGTCTTCAATGGTGAACATCTCTATGTTGATCATATCCACTATATGATTCACGTTCGACCTTCCGGACTCCAGTGTTCTGAGGCCATGTATGTACATGATAGGCTTGTCAAGTTTAATCTAAGTATTCTGCATGTGCAAAACTGTCCACCCGTTGTATGTGAACGTAGAGCCTATCACACCCGATCATCATGTGGCGTCTCAGCATGACGAACTGTCGCAATGGTGCATACTCAGGGAGAACACTTGTACCTTGAAATTTTAGTAAGGGACCATCTTATAATGCTACCGCCGTTCTAAGCAAAATAAGATGCATAAAAAGATAAGCAACACATGCAATCAAAATATGTGACATGATATGGCCATCATCATCTTGTGCCTTTGATCTCCATCTCCAAAGCACCGTCATAATCTCCATCGTCACCGGCTTGACACCATGATCTCCATCGTAGCGTCGTGGTCGTCTCGCCAACTATTGCCTCTACTACTATCGCTAACTCATAGTGATAAAGTAAAGCAATTACATGGCGTTCGTATTTCATACAATAAAGAGACAACCATAAGGCTCCTATCGGTTGCCGATAATTTGCAAAACATGATCATCTCACACAATAATGTATAAATTATCACGTTTGGACCACATCACATCACAAGATGCCCTGCAAAAATAAGTTAGACGTCTTCTACTTTGTTGTTGCAAGTTTTACGTGGCTGCTACGGGCTTCTAGCAAGAACCGTTCTTACCTACCGCACAAAACCACAACGGTGTTTTGTCAAGTTTGATGTTTTAACCTTCAACAAGGACTGGCCGCAGTAAAATTCCATTCAACTAAAGTAGGAGAAAGAGAAACCCGCCAGCCACCTTTATGCAAAACTAGTTAAATGTCTGTCAGTGGAACTAGTATCATGAACGCGGTCATGTAAGGTTGGTCCAGGCCGCTTCATCCCACAATACCCCCGAATCAAAATAAGACGTTGGTGGTAAGCAGTATGACTATCACCGCCCACAACTCTTTGTGTTCTACTCGTGCATATCATCTATGCATAGACCTGGCTCATGATGCCACTGTTGGAGAATGTAGCATGCAATTTCAAAATTTTCCTACGATTACGCAAGATCTATCTAGGAGATGCATAGCATTGAGAGGAGGAGAGTGTGTCCACGAACCCTCATAGACCGAAAGCGGAAGCGTTTGACAACGTGGTTGATGTAGTCGAACTTCTTCTAGCTCCAATCGATCAAGCACCAAACGTACGACACCTCCGAGTTTTGCACACGTTCAGCTCGATGATGTCCCTCGTCCTCTTGATCTAGCAAACGTGTCGAGGAAGTATATGAGTTCCGTCAGCACAATGGCATGGTGGCGATGATGGTGAAATGATCCACGCACACTACTAGGGAAAAGCCTAGAAGTAGCACGGGTTTTAGGTGTATAAGTAGCGCGGGTACCTGCTCTACTGATACGACGCTACAGCTAACCTATACTAGTAGCGCTCTCCCGCACACGCTACTGCTATAGCTGGTTAGCAGCACCACTCTTTACTTGAAAGCGCTACTACTAATAGTTGCAGCGCTGTGATGTAGACCGCGCTACTAGTAGGAGCGTGCTGCTGCTAACTTCGTTTCCCTCGCTGCTGCTAGTTCTATTTGTTTCCAAAAAAAAAATATTTGTTTTGTATTTCAAGAAACTTTATACAATAATCTTTAGTATATCATACACATACAAATGTAATCATAGCATATACATACAAATAGTCTCATCAAATTATGTAATCATCATCCAACAGAAAGTGATATTTCATCATCATCTCGAAAATAGTGATACAGGTCTTGAATACTTGCAACTACAATGTCATCCATCTAAACATTGATATACACGAGAGAACCTAAACTAACTACTGGTTGTCGTATACTCCTGGGCCTGACACTCCGGCCACTCCTCATATATATATAGTCCTGGTGTAGCACCTATTCGCCACCGATGATCTATGCACCTGCATCATCACATGAGTCCTTTATATGCAACATCTATAGTTGAGCAAGATAAAGAGACACACTTTGCAAAAATAGAAGCAACATATCATAAGCATAAATAACAAAGTTCATCATACCCAAAATGCCCTAACTAGAGTGAACTTCGCTAGATGAGGAGGACGGTTTAATTACATCACAAATAAAGTTTCGTCATGCATAACTCAAAGTTTCGTCATAGAGAAAGTATGGACTAAATGGACACATTGTCATATATCGTCAATCACTCGATCAGGTCGTGCCATCCATCCAAATCAGGGAGATAGTCCCCGAGCTTAGTGAAAGGCTTTAGGTCGAGACGTTGAGCGGCAACGCGTGTTTGGACATCTTTCCACGACGTTTGCCCTTCTTCGTAGAACAGCCCTGTTTTTTCGAGGACCTCCTTCATGATGATTTGGGAAAGTTCACGCTGGATGTAATAGAACTCAGCTCGAAGTTGGCGATCCAGGGTATCTTCTAGTGTCTTTGCCCATTGCAGAATATGGGCATCGCCGGATGTAGGTGACATGCGAAGTCTCCGGCGATCCCGTCTATACTCCATCATGAAGTGGAGGACATAGAATCCATCACTGAGACTATCAGTTGGTTGCTGGATGCAGTAGAGGTCGGTCTTATAGCCGAAGGCGGACGCGTGGTTCCTTGTCTTCCTGACCTTGATCTCTCCTCCCCGTATGTGGTAGCTTAAGATAGCTTTGTCGAGAATAGACTTGGTGTCGGTGTAGTCCTTTTTATTCAAGTTCTTTGATGAGTCCAAGAAAAGAGCATGGGAGAATTGGGGTTAAAGGATGATGAGGACGGCGCGCCCGTCCTTGCGGAATATAAGTACACCTCAAATTAGCCTCCGCCTGTGCAAATGAATGATTGAATTCGAAGGAAGGACATTAGCGGATGACTTACATGGGATGATAAGGCACGAGAATCGTCTCCTTCTCCTTATTGGCGACCATGAAATCAGAGATGTACTTACTCACGTAATCACGCTGCTCTTGCCAGACTATCAAGAAACTCTCGTGCATGTAGTACGGGTCAGCGTCACAAATGTCCGATATTTGCTCCCTCCGGATGATGTAGTTCATGTACAAGGCAAAAAGGCGGACAAACGTAAAATCCAGCTTCTTCAAGTGAAACATGTCGAATATGTAATCGAATCCAAGGAAGAACTTATCCGCGGGGAATGTGTCGACGTGTGACCTTTGCCGCGACACGTTAACCACGTTGAGCGGGTATCCTAGATTTTCCGAGGCCATCAGGCATTTCTCTCTCTCTCCAGCACATCGTCATGAAGTCTCATGAGATCGCCGTATATGGCATCTAATGCTTCCTTAGTTAGGATTGGATTACTGGGGATATGACATGTTGCCGCATCGGGGATAGGTATACGGTCTTGAACCCGAGGCTGCTGAGGCGGCTGGATCATAGAAGCAGCTTTGTTGCCTTTCCTCGGTCTCTTCCTATGCTTCTTTGCTACTGGAAGTGAGCCTACATTATGTTCATCCTCCGAAAATTTAGGCACGAACTCATCACTCTTAAACCCTGCGTACTCATACTACTGAGCCAACAATCCTACATCGTCAGAGGCGCCAGTATTGAGAAACTGTAGAGGGTCAATGTTATCCTCGTCACCGACATCATGCATTGTTTCTTCGATGGTGGCTAATGGAGCCTCTTCCTCACCCGGCATGACAGGCGACGCTAATTAGGTAGGTGGGGGTGTTGGTGTTCATACCTTGCTGAGGGCTCACGGCTGCCTCCAGATGAAGCAGACTCTTCAGCCACAATAGGACCCAACGCTTGCAATCGCCAAGCCGCCGTGGGGTCTCATCGTCATCTCCCCCTAGTGCCACTGGAGGAGCCAAATTCTCTTGGTCCAGTTCGACACTGGCCACGGAAACCTTGAAGACGTCCGAGGGGATCTGTCGGTTGTGGAACAATTGATCCTTCGGCTTGATTATTGTCGCCTTCCCCACGTACACCTTCTGGCCGCTGATGTTGTACAGTATGGTGCATGGGGTTACGCCAGCCTGCAAAGACATGTTTGCGACGTGAGACATCCGAAAGGCAATGGAAATGGGAGATTATACATATATTGAAGAGGGTCGGTGTGACATGTACAGTGAGAATGTTGAGCTCAGCCAAAGACGAAGCACCACCGAGAGCAGATGCGGGAGCCAGTGCAGGAGCAAGTGCGGGAGCCAGTGCAGGAGTAGGTGCGGCAGCCGGTGCAGGAGCAGGTGCGGGAGCCGGTGCAGGAGTAGGTGTGGGAGCCGGTGTAGGAGCAGGTGCAACGCTAGTCGAGTTGCTCCCAAGAAGTTGGAAAGGGGAAAGTCCGTTGCATCCTTATTTGGATTTTGCTTGGTCCAACTGACGACAGCCGGAACCAAGAGACCATACGAAGATGCAAACTCCTCTTTTGCGGTAGCTACCACTGCTTTGATTGTCGCAGCTGATTTCTTATCAACCGCAATCGCAACCTTCTTGTCGATGTTTTCTTCATTTATTAACCTCTGTCTTTCCTTTCTCTCCTCCATGGTCTCATGGTAGTACTTCTTCCATGTGGCGCCATCTCCGACGCCGTGCATGCATCCATACGACGGCCGAGTGTCCACCGGCAGTCCTTTCAATATGTACAAGGCCCGGTTGAATGGGGTGTCCCACTTGGGCATCACCAACGCCTCAGACGGCGAGTCACTTTCGGTCACAATCATGTGCTGCTCTTTCTGCAAAAGGAACAAGGATCATTTACCAATATGACTAAACGTGCAGTTAAATTGATCATAAGCTAAAATTAGGGGGTAAATTAAAAATTACCAGCAGTCTCATGAACTCCTTCGTGATCAGATCCATCTCGAAAACCTTCTTTACTGGGTTCCAATGGTACCGCGCCCTAATGACGTCACGCTCCTGCGGGACGGTGAAATCCGCCAAGGGGTCTGGTATGCCCAGACTTTCACGTTCCTCGTCCTCCTTGGCCCATTTGGACCTCTTCCCCGCGTAACCACGGCTTCCGAGGAGGTGGCACCCCATGTTCCTCTCTTGAATCCCCTTCATGTGCTTCGACTTTTCTTGGGCAGCTTCGGCAACGCAAGCCGCCTTGAATCTTTCAAATTGTACTTCCATAGTTGTTGGATTATCCTTTACAATCTCGGAGTAGGGTTCCTTTTTGTCGATCCTTGCTTTCACCCTTACTTTCCAGGCGGCCAACGCGTCGCTAAACTTGGTCATGGCGTATTTTTTTATCTTCTTCATTGCCGGGTCTTTAGATGGATCGGTATATCTAATTTCATCCCGGCCCGGGAAGAAGAATATCTGGTGCGGCTTCGTTAGGAGGGGGTGCTTCATATTTTCTATCTTTTGTAGTTTCTGATCGTTGATGGTGGCGGTTGTGCGTAGGATGCAGCCTATTTGATTGTCGTAGCACGCGCGTGCTTCCACGAGTTGTGTTGGCTAGAAATTATTGTCGTCCACCTCCGTGACCACCAGTCTAGTAATGATGAGCTAGTTTGGGCGTCGACGTCTCCTCTTCGGTTTTGGTTCTATACCGGCTTTGCCAGTCTCGGTGCCGGTCTCGGTGCCGGTCTGGGTCTCAATGCCAGTATCGCCGCCGGTCTCGATGTCGGTCTCGGATGTGACAGGTGAGCCCTGCAACAACTGTTGCTCGTCGAGAAGCTTTAAATAAGCGTCTGCCACCTCGTAGACGTTGCAATCATCAGAACCCTGCCCTTCATCGTTGCTAGTCATGTTTCCTAGGATTAAATCTATTCAATTAATTCTATACCTAATAAAATAAATAATGACATAAAAAGACCTATGTTTTGCAGGAACGTTGATTCATTCCCGGTGCGGGAAATCCCGGGCACTCAATATGTCCTAGTTTGTAGCACAAGTCATGCTGAAATTCATAAGAAAATTCAGCATGACCTTTGCTAAAAAGTGGACAAATCGAGCACCTGAAATTTGCCGGAACGGAAATGAATCAACATTCCGACAAAAATAGGCCACTCGGCTTCATTCCCTAGAAACAACAAAAGGCCACTTGGGCACAACAGTAGATAAAAATGAGCAAACACTATTGAGGAATTTGCATATAACATGACCACTTCAAATTTGCATCTCCTAGTGTTTGACACTTCAAGAAAAAATCTACACAAATCTCCTAGCATAAACATGAGCAGCACATTCAGCATCTACAACTACTTAAGCATCTTCAACATCTACGACTACTTAAGCTACTAACTAATTAGATGAACCCTAGCTAGCTACTTCAGCATCTACAACTACTTAAGCTACTAATTTCATTCCTTTAGGTCATTCATTTAACTTCAGCAAATTAACCTAGTTAGTTTACCTAAATTAACCTAGCTTGTTCACTTAGTTCACTTAGTTAACCTAACAAACTAAATTCACCTAAGTTAATTAACCTAGGAGGGGGTGGGGTTTACATAGGGGATGGACGATGAGGGAGCAGGGGTGGTGAGGAGCGGACGAGGGTAGCAGGGCGATGAGGGAGCACGGGCGCTGAGGGAGCAGGGGCTCCGGTGACGGTGATGGAGGCTCTGGTGGCGATGGGGCAGGGGCGACGAGGGAGCAGGCGCGGCGAGGAGCGGACGAGGGTGGCACCGCGGGCACGCGGCTCCGGTGGCGGCGATGGTGTGCGGCTCTGGCGGCGATGGATGTATGGGCGACGAGGGAGCAGGGGCGGCGAGGGGGTAGAGGTTGGATTCCAGTGAGAAGAATGGGGAATTGGGGGGAGGAGGGATGCCCGCGAAGTGGCAAGTCAAAGTTAGTACTAGCGCTTTTACAAAACATGCGCAATAGCTACTTAGCTATAGTGCATTTTGCAGGCACGCTCTACTGATATAGATAAGTTAGCTATAGCGCGTGTTGGGAAAACCCGCTATAGCTAAAGTACTACAGCGCTTTCGTAAAAACACGCTACTGCTACTGCTTTCATTTTTTTCTTTTTCTTTAATTTTCCTTTTCTTTTTTCCTTTCATTTTTTCCTTTTCTTTTCCTTTTGTTAGTTACAACACTGTCGCCTTAAATTGCACTGCTACTATTTTGTTAGCAGTAGCGCTGTTTGTAGAAGCGCGTTGCTACTATACAAAGCATGACAACAACTATCCTGGTCGTCATAGTAGCAGCGTGTTTTATGGGGGACGCGATACTGCTATTGTTGTGGTAGTAGCGTGCTCTTCAGACACGCGCTACTGCTAATTAGTAGTAGCTCCCCTTTTTGTCCCACACTGCTGCTAATATTCAATGTATAAGGTTTTCCCTAGTAGTGACAGGGCTTCACCTAAGCACTACGAGAATATGACCGGAGGTGTAAACTGTGGAGGGGGCGCCGCACGCGGCTAACAATAGTTGTTGTGTGTTCTACTAGGGGTCCTCCTCCCCATGTATATATAGGTTGGAGGGGAGGAGAGGAAGCCAAGGGGCGCCCCCCAAGTAGGAGGAATCCTACTAGGGGTCCTCTCTCCTATTCCTATTCGAATTAAGAAGGGAAGAGGGGGAAGGGGAAATCCTATTCCCTTTTTCCTTTTCCACCTTCCCCTTTCCTTCTCCAAATTGACCAGACCATATGGGGGGCGCACCAGTCCCTTTGTGGCTGGTATGTTTCCCCTCTTCGCCCATAAGGCCCATATCTTTTGCCGGGGGTGCCCGAAACCCCTTCCGGAGACCCAATAAGTACCCAGTGCATCCCAAAACACTTCTGGTGTCCGAATACCAACGTCATATATATCAATCTTTACATCTCGACCATTTCTAGACTCCTCGTCATGTCCGTGATCTCATCAGGGACTCCGAACAACATTCGGTCACCAAATCACATAACTCATATAATACAATATCGTCATCGAACGTTAAACGTGCGGACCCTATGGGTTCGAGAACTATGTAGACATGACCGAGACACTTCTCTGGCCAATAACCAATAGCAGAACCTGGATGCTCATATTGGTTCCTACATATTCTACGAAGATCTTTATCGGTCGAACCTTTATGACAACATACGTTATTCCCTTAATCATTGGTATGTTACTAGCCAGAGATTCAACCGTCGTTATCTTCATACCTAGTTCAATCTCGTTACCGGCAAGTCTCTTTACTCGTTCTATAATGCATCATCCCGCAACTAACTCATTAGTCACATTGCTTACAAGGCTTCTTATGATGTGCATTACCGAGAGGGCCCAGATATACCTCTCTGAAACTCGGAGTGACAAAAATCCTAATCTTGATCTATGCCAACCCAACAAACACCCTCGGAGATACCTGTAGAGCATCTTTATAATCACCCAGTTACGTTGTGACGTTTGATAGCACACAAGGCATTCCTCCGGTAACCGGGAGTTGCATAATCTCATAGTTAGAGGAACATGTATTTGGCATGAAGAAAGCAATAGCAATAAAACTGAACGATCATTATGCTAAGCTAACGGATGGGTCTTGTTCATCACATCATTCTCCTAATGATGTGATCTTGTTCATCAAATGACAACACATGTCTATGGTTAGGAAACTTAACCGTCTTTTATTAACGAGCTAGTCTAGTAGAGGCTTACTAGGGACACGGTGTTTTGTCTATGTATCCACACATCTATCAAGTTCCCGGTTAATACAATTCTAGCATGAATAATAAACATTTATCATGATATAAGGAAATACAAATAACAACTTTATTATTGCCTCTAGGGCATATTTCCTTCATCATCCATCGTCGACCTCCTCCAGCTTCCACCTGCGACTGTTCATCCACGGCGTCTCCCTCCTGCCTTCATGGGCTCTTGTTCATCCAGCCTCCACCACACCTCCACCGGCTACTGTTCAACCAACCCTCCACCGGCTACAATTCATCTAGCCCTCCACTGGCCACTGTTCAACCAGCCCTCCACGGGGTCCTGTTCATCCACCCCAACCGGCTCGATTGGGGTCATGTTCATCCAGCGGCAACAGCCTCTAGCTACTACCATGGGGTCCTGTTCATCCAACCCCCGGCCAGCAATGCTCACTGTTCATTAAGAGGCAGCAGGTTCGATCGGCTTCACTTAGCAGCAGTAGCGAAGGAATCGCTCGATCAGGTTCAATTAACAGCCAGATCGATCGATCGCTCGTGTTTAGTAACGCGTAGCCTATCGTGCAATCGCTCGGGTTCAGTAGGCGAACACCTCGCTCGGGTTCAGTTAGAGCCCAATGCCTCGCACACATGCGTGTACGTGTATGAGAGAAATGCGCAATCCTTCCGTGCATCGCTCGGCCACGACCACCCATTGTAGTCGAGAACTCCCCGATATTTTCCTCGCCCTCGCTTCTACCACGGTTTTTTCTGTCAAGGATGGCCCAAAGGATGTCATGCAGCTGCGTCTCCTGCCGGCCCAGGATGAAAAGCCCATTTTTTATGATTTTTTGTCATAGAAGTAGGAGCCCACGACATCTATGATGATACGGGTTTTGTCACAATTATCATCATAGAGGTGTCATAAGCATGACAGGAAAAAAATCGTTCGGCCCAAAATGTCACAGATGTGTCTTTTTTGTAGTGATAACCCTTTCCTCTTCAAGGGAAAATTAACGCAAGCTCAAGAGGTAGCAACCAGCATGACCAAAAAGGGTTTTGGGAGGCTCCGGTAAGTGTTGGGGGCCTCATGGGCCAAGGGGAGGGAGCACACCAACCCACTAAGGGGTTGTGCGCCCCCAAGCCCCCTTCCCACATTGCTTGAGGAGGTGGGGCGCCTCCCTAGGGTTTCCTCCACTTGCCTTAGGGGCCAAGGCACCTAGGGGAGGCGCCCAAACCCATCTAGGGTTTCCCCTTTCTTGGCCGCCACTCCTAGATTGGATCTAGGGGCGCCCCCTCCTCCTCCCTTCCCCCTATATATAGAGAGATGGAGAGAGGGCAGCCGCACCCATACGGATCTATACGTGCCACGGCGCTGCTTGCTACCTCTTGAGCATACGTTGTTTTTCCCTTGAAGAGGAAAGGGTGATGCGGCAAGGTAGCGTAAGTATTTCCCTCGGTTTTTGAGAACCAAGGTATCAATCCAGTAGGAGACTACACGCAAATACCTAGTACCTGCACAAACAATTAAGAACCTTGCAACCAACGCGATAAAGGGGTTGTCAATCCCTTCACGACCACTTACAAAAGTGAGATCCGATAGAGATAATAAGATAAATATTTTGGTATTTTTGTTGTATAGATTGAAAAGTAAAGATTGCAGAAAAGAACAGCGACAAAAACTGGCAAGTTGACGGGAAACTAATATGATGAAAAATAGACCCGAGGGCCATAGGTTTCACTAGTGGCTTCTCTCAAGATAGCAAATTTTACGGTGGGTGAACAAATTACTGTCGAGCAATTGATAGAAAAGCACATTGTTATGAGAATATATAGGCATGATTATGTATATAGGCATCACATCCATGACAAGTAGACCGAAACGATTCTGCATCTACTACTATTACTCCACACAAGGACCGCTATCCAGCATGCATCTAGAGTATTAAGTTCATAAGAACAGAGTAACGCCTTAAGCAAGATGACATGATGTAGAGGGACAAACTCATGCAATATGACATAAACCCCATCTTTTTATCCTCGATGGCAACAATACAATACGTGCCTTGCTGCCCCGGCTGTCACTAGGAAAAGACACCGCAAGATTGAACCCAAAGCTAAGCACTTCTCCCATTGCAAGAAAGATCAATCTAGTAGGCCAAACCAAATTGATAATTCGAAGAGACTTGCAAAGATATTAAATCATGCATATAAGAATTCAGAGAAGAACCAAATATTGTTCATAGATAATCTTGATGACAAACCCATAATTCATCGGATCACGACAAACACACCGCAAAAAGTATTACATCGAATAGATCTCCAAGAAGATCGAGCAGAACTTTGAATTGAGAGACAAAGAGAGAGAAGAAGCCATCTAGCTAATATCTATGGACCCGAAGGTCTGTGGTAAACTACTCACACATCATCGGAGATGCTATGGTGTTGATGTAGAATCCCTCTGTGATCGATTCCCCCTCCGGCGGAGCTCCGAAAAAGGCCCTGATACGTCTCCAACGTATCTATAATTTTTGATTGTTCCATGCTATTACTTATGAAGTCTTGGATGTTTAATGGGCTTTATCATACACTTTTATATCATTTTTGGGACTAACCTACTAACCCAAAGGCCCAGTCCAGATTGCTATTTTTTGCCTGTTTCAGGGTTTTGCAGAAAACGAATATCAAATGGAGTCCAAACGGAATGAAACGTTCGCGAGAGATATTTTTGGAGAAAATCACGCACAAGGAACTTGAGAACCACGTCAGGGGAGCATCGAGGCACCCACGACGGTGAGGGGTGCGCCCCCCTACCTCGTGGCCCCCTCGAGCGTCCCCCGGTGTCCTCCTTCCTCCTATATAAGTCTACGTACCCCGAAACCTTCGACAACAGAGAGAAAACCCTAATTCCACCCCCGTAACCTTCTATTCCCATGGGATCCCATCTTGGAGCCTATTCCGGAGCTCCACCGGACGGGGATCCATCACGGAGTTCTTCTTCATCATCATCATCGCCCTCACCATGAGTTGTGAGTAGTTTACCACAGACCTTCGGGTCCATAGCTAGTATCTAGATGGCTTCTTCTCTCTCTCTGGATCTCAATACAAAGTTCTCCTTGGTCTTCGAGGAGATCTATTCGATGTAATCTCTTTTTGCGGTGTGTTTGTCGAGATCCAATGAATTGTGTGTTTATGATCAAGATTATCTATGAGAAATATTTGGTTCTTCTCTGAACTTTTTATGTGTGCTCATAATATCCTTGCAAGTCTCTTCGAATTATTGGTTTGGTTTGGCCTACTAGATCTATAGTTTTTGCAATGGGAGAAGTGCTTGGCTTTGGGTTCAATCTTGCGGTGTCCTTTCCCAGTGATAGTAGGGGCAACAAGGCATGTATTGTATTATTGCCATCGAGGATAAAAAGATGGGGTTTATATCATATTGCTTGAGTTTAACCCTCTACATCATGTCATCTTGCTTAAGGCGTTACTCTATTCTTATGAACTCAATACACTAGATGCATGCTGGATAGCTGTCGATGTGTGGAGTAATAGTAGTAGATGCAGAATCGTTTCGGTCTACTTGTCTCGGACGTGATGCCTATATATAATGATCATGCCTAGATAGTCTCATAATTATTCCCTTTTCTATCAATTGCTCGACAGTAATTTGTTTACCCGCCGTAGAATATCGCTATCATGAGAAAAGCCACTAGAGAACACTATGGCCCCCGGGTCTATTCTCAACATATCAATCTACATCTACTTTACTTTTATCGCTTTTATTTGCCGTTCTTATAAACCAAAAGTACCAAAAATATAAACTATCATCTCTATCTGATCTCACTTTCGTAAGTGACCGTAAAGGGATTGACAACCCCTTATCGGGTTGGCTGCGAAGTTCTTATTTGTTTGTGTAGGTACGAGGGACTCGTGCGTGGTCTCCTACTGGATTGATACCTTGGTTCTCAAAAACTGAGGGAAGTACTTACACTACTGTGCTGCATCTCCCTTTCCTCTTCGAGGGAATACAACGCAAGCTCGAGAAGTAGCAAGAAGAATTTCTGGCGCCGTTGCCGGGGAGGCTTACGCAAAAGTCATATACCAAGTACCTATCACAAACCCTTATCCTTCGCATTACATTTTTTTGCCTCTCGTTTTCCTCTCCCCCAGTTCACCCTTGCCGTTTTATTTGCCCTTCTTTTGCCGTGTGTTTACCGTTCGCGTGCCTCTTGTTTGCTTGTGTTGCTATGTGCCCTCGTTTAGCTTGCATCCTCGCTTGCTAAAGTATGAATCATCATCCACTTGCTAATCTCTTTAAGAGATCCAATTATGTTGAACCTATTGCTACTGAGCTGCGTGCACTAGATTATATTTATGGGGTTTTGCTTGAAATTTATGAATCTGAAAATTGTGAGGAATTGTTAAAAGAAAAAGTGATTCATGTTAGGTCCTTAAATAAAAAGCATGATTGCAATGATGTTACTACAAATTCTATTGATGTCAGTTGAGCTAATAATATGCAAAACCCTAAGCTTGGGGATGCTAGTTTTGCTATGTCTACTACTTGTTACAATGATCATGATTGGGGTGATTCTGCTTATGATCTTGAAAATTTATTTAATCCCCATGATGAATATAAGATTGATAATAATGTTTGCATTAATATTGAAAGTGGGTTGGGAAGAGTGTCAACTTTAGATCCCACATACTTGGAGAATGTTCAATCTTATGAAACTTTTGATAAAAGTGGGTTTGGAGAGGTCATAACTTTAGTTAATGTTAATCCCACTATTTTGGAAAAGTGTCAACTTTGCATGCATTTGGATCGTGTTGAGAATATGTTATGTGATAGCTATTTTGATGAATTTGATCATGATCGTACATGCAATTATTATATGAGAGGGAAATATGGTTGTAGAAATTTTCATGTTACTAAATTACCTCTCGTTATGTTGAGATTGCTATTGTTTCTTTCTCCTTCCTTGCACATGCTAGATTTTGTTTGTCTTGATAATTTGTTTGCCTATAAAATGCCTATGCATAGGAAGTATGTTAGGATGTGATTTTCACATGTTTTATGATGCTCTCTTTGTTCTTCAATTCTTGTCTTTCATGTGAGTATCACTAAAATCTTGCCTAGCTAGGGGCGAGAAACGATAGCGCTTGTTGGGAGGCAACCCAATTTTATATATTTTGTTTTTTTTTTGCTGTTAGGGAATAAATATTGCATCTAGCCTCTGATTAGATGTGGTTTCATGTTTTGTTTAGTGTTTGTTCCAAGTAGAACAGTTGGGAAGACTTGTGTGAAGTTTATGTGATCTTGCTGTGAAAAACAGAATCGTTAGCGCTCGCTAAAGTGGTCGTCAGATTTTACTGGAGCGTGCTATTTAGTTGATTCTTTTTGCAGATGATTAATAGACAAATTCCTCAAATTTACAAATTTAGTTTGAACTTATTGGAGGTCCATAAGTAGGCGAAACCTGCAGATTACTACAGACTGTTCTGTTTTTGGCAGATTCTGTTTTTTCGTGTGTTGTTTGCTTATTTCAATGCATCTATGAGTAATATTTGGAGGTCTGAACCATAGAGAAGTTCGATACAGTAGGTTTAACACCAATATAAACAAATAATGAATTCATTGCAGTACCTTTGAGTAGTGATTTGGTTTCTTATACTAACGGAGCTCACGAGAATTCTTGTCTAAGTTTTGTGTTGTGAAGTTATCAAGTTTTGAGTATTGCTTTGATGGACTATGGAACAAAGAGTAGCAAGAGCCTAAGCTTGGGGATGCCCATGGAATCCCAAGTAAAATTCAAGGATAATCAAAAGCCTAAGCTTGGGGATGCCCCGGGAAGGCATCCCCTCTTTCGTCTTCATCCATCGGTAACTATACTTGGACCTATATTTTTATTCGCCACATGATATGTGTTTTGCTTGGAGCGTCTTGTATAATTTGAGTCTTTGCTTGTTAGTTTGCCACAATAATCCTTGCTGGACACACCTATTTAATAGAGTTAAATATGGCCAAGGAATTGTTAGAACACACTATGTACTTCACTTATATCTTTTGAGTTGAATAGTTTTTGCTCTAGTGCTTCACTTAGTTCTTTTAGAGCACGACGGTGGTAATATTTTGTAGAAATTGTTGAACTCTCATGCTTCACTTATATCTATTTGAGAGTCTATTAAAACAGCATGGTAATGTGTTTAGGCTAAAAAACTAGTCTTCACATGATAGACACCCAATGTCAATGTAGTAAAAAAATCACACTAAGTGCATTGAATATGATGAGATGTTGGATGCTTGATAATTTTTTTGAGATATGAGGATAGTGATATTAGAGTCATGCTAGTGCAGTTATTATGAAATTGAGAAATACTTGTGTTAAGGTTAGTGATTCCCGTATCATGCACGTATGGTGAACCGCTATGTGATGAAGTTAGAGCATGAGGTATTTGTAGAGTACCAACCTTTGTGTGGAGGTCGGGGGCGCGCAATGGTTAACTCCTACCAACCTCCCCCCTAGGAGCATGCGTTGATTGCTTTGTTTTGATGACTCATACATTTTTGCAATAAGTATATGAGTTCTTATTATTAATGTTGAGTCCATGGATTATACGCACTCTCACCCTTCCACCATTGCTAGCCTCTCTTGTACCGCGCAACTTTCGCCGGTGCCATAAACCCACTATATATCCTTCCTCAAAATAGCCACCAATTTATTCCTCAAAACATCCAGCATACCTACCTATCATGGCATTTCCATAGCCATTCCGAGATATATTGCCATGCAACTTTCCACCGTTCCGTTCATATGACACGCATCATATTGTCATATTGCCATGCATGATCATGTAGTTGACATCGTATTTGTGGCAAGGCCACCATGCATAATTTTCATATATGTCACTCTTGATTCATTGCACATCCCGGTACACTGCCGGAGGCATTCATATAGAGTCATACTTTCTTGTACTATCGAGTTGTAATATCGAGTTGTAATGAAAGTGTGATGATTATCATTATTAGAGCAATTTCCCATGGGAGGAAAGGCTAAATCTATAAAGCCCCTCCGCAAAAAAAAAGAGAAAAAAAGAAAGACCAAAGAAAAAAAAGAAAGGCCCAAAAAAAAGAAAAGAAAAAATGGGACAATGGCTACTATCTTTTTTCCACACTTGTGCTTCAAAGTAGCACCATGTTCTTCATGATAGAGAGTCTCATGTTTAGTCACTTTCGTATACTAGTGGGAATTTTCATTATAGAACTTGGCTTGTATATTCCAACAATGGGCTTCCCCAAATGCCCTAGGTCTTCGTGAGCAAGCAAGTTGGATGCACACCCACTAGTTTCTTTTGTTGAGCTTTCATTCATATTTAGCTCTAGTGCATCTGTTGCATGGCAATCCCTACTCACTCACATTGATATCTATTGATGGGCATCTCCATAGCCCGTTGATACGCCTAGTCGATGTGAGACTATCTTCCTCTCTTTTGTCTTCTCCACAACCACCTCTATTCCACCCATAGTGCTATGTCCATGGCTCACGCCCATGTATTGTGTGAAAGTTGAAAGGTTTGAAAGAATAGAGTATGAAAACAAGTGCTTGGATGAAATCGGGGTTGTGCATGAGATGAATATTTTGTGTGATGAAGAGGGAGCATAGCCAGATTATATGATTTTGTAGGGATAACTTTATTTAGCCATAGTATTTTGAGAAGATGTGATTTCTTTGTTAGTATGGTTAAAGTATTGTTATTTCTTATGTCAATATAGACTTTTGTCTCGAATCTTTCAGATCTGAACATTCATGCCTCAATTAAGAGAATTACATTGAAAAACTATGTTGGTTAGCATTCCACGTCAAAAATTATATCTTTATCATTTACCTACTCGAGGACGAGCAGGAATTAAGCTTGGGGATGCTTGATACGTCTCCGACGTATCTATACTTTTTTATTGTTCCATGCTATTATTTATGAAGTCTTGGATGTTTAATGGGCTTTATCATACACTTTTATATCATTTTTGGGACTAACCTACTAACCCAAAGGCCTAGTCCAGATTGTTGTTTTTTGCCTGTTTCATGGTTTTGCAGAAAAAGAATATCAAACGGAGTCCAAACGAAATGAAACCTTCGTGAGAGATATTTTTGGAGAAAATCACGCACAGGGAACTTGAGAACCATGTCAGGGGAGTGTAGAGGCGCCCACGAGGGTGGGGGGCGCGCCCCCCTACCTCGTGGGCCCCTCTAGCATCCCCCGGTGTCCTCCTTCCTCCTATATAAGTCTACGTACCCAGAAACCTTCGACAACAGAGAGAAAACCCTAATTCCACCGCTATAACCTTCTGTTCCAGTGGGATCCCATCTTGGAGCCTGTTCTGGAGCTCCACCGGAGGGGGATCCATCACGGAGTTCTTCATCATCATCATCATCGCCCTCACCATGAGTTGTGAGTAGTTTACCACAGACCTTCGGGTCCATAGCTAGTATCTAGATGGCTTCTTCTCTCTCTCTGGATCTCAATACAAAGTTCTCCTTGGTCTTCGAGGAGATCTATTCGATGTAATCTCTTTTTGCGGTGTGTTTGTCGAGATCCAATGAATTGTGTGTTTATGATCAAGATTATCTATGAGAAATATTTGGTTCTTCTCTGAACTTTTTATGTGTGCTCATAATATCCTTGCAAGTCTCTTCGAATTATTGGTTTGGTTTGGCCTACTAGATCTATAGTTTTTGCAATGGGAGAAGTGCTTGGCTTTGGGTTCAATCTTGCGGTGTCCTTTCCCAGTGATAGTAGGGGCAACAAGGCATGTATTGTATTGTTGCCATCGAGGATAAAAAGATGGGGTTTATATCATATTGCTTGAGTTTAACCCTCTACATCATGTCATCTTGCTTAAGGCGTTACTCTATTCTTATGAACTCAATACACTAGATGCATGCTGGATAGCTGTCGATGTGTGGAGTAATAGTAGTAGATGCAGAATCGTTTCGGTCTACTTGTCTCGGACGTGATGCCTATATATAATGATCATGCCTAGATAGTCTCATAATTATTCCCTTTTCTATCAATTGCTCGACAGTAATTTGTTTACCCGCCGTAGAATATCGCTATCATGAGAAAAGCCACTAGAGAACACTATGGCCCCCGGGTCTATTCTCAACATATCAATCTACATCTACTTTACCTTTATCGCTTTTATTTGCTGTTCTTATAAACCAAAAATACCAAAAATATAAACTATCATCTCTATCAGATCTCACTTTCGTAAGTGACCTTAAAGGGTTGACAACCCCTTATCGCGTTGGCTGCGAGGTTCTTATTTGTTTGTGGAGGTGCGAGGGACTCGCGCGTGGTCTCCTACTGGATTGATACCTTGGTTCTTAAAAACTGAGGGAAATACTTACGTTACTATGCTGCATCTCCCTTTCCTCTTTGAGGGAATACAATGCAAGCTCGAGAAGTAGCAGGCCCCAAGATGGGATCTCACGGGTACAAAAGGTTGTGGCGGTGGAAATTGGGTTTCGTGGTGCTCTCGGATGTTTTTAGGGTATATGAGTATATATTTAAGAGGAAGAAGTACGTCAGTGGAGCTACGAGGGGCCCACAAGGGTGGGGGCACGCATATCCCCCTGGGCGCGCCCTCCTACCTCGTGGCCACCTCGTGGCTTTCCAGACTTGTACTCCAAGTCTCCTGGATTGCGTTTGTTCCAAAAACGATCCTCGCGAAGGTTTTATTCCGTTTGGACTCCGTTTGATATTCCTTTTCTGCGAAACACTGAAATAGACAAAAAAATAGCAATTTGCACTGTGCCTTTGGTTAGTAGGTTAGTCCCAAAAATAATATAAAAGTGCATATTAAATCCTATTAAACATACAAAACAGATAATATAATAGCATGGAACCATAAAAAATTATAGATACGTTGGAGACGTATCAAGCATCCCCAAGCTTAATTCCTGCTCGTCCTCAAGTAGGTAAATGACAAAAACAGAATTTTTGATGTGGAATGCTACCTAACATAATTTTTAAATGTAATTTTCTTTATTGTGGCATGAATGTTCAGATCCGAAAGACTCAAGACAAATGTTTAATATTGACATAAAAATAATAATACTTCAAGCATACTAACAAAGCAATTATGCCTTCTCAAAATAACATGGCCAAAGAAAGTTAATCCCTACAAAATCATATAGTCTTGCTATGCTCTATCTTCATCACACAAAATATTTAAATCATGCACAACCCCGGTTTCAGCCAAGCAATTTTTTCAAACTTTTCAACTTTCACGCAATACATGAGCGTGAGCCATGGATATAGCACTATAGGTCGAATAGAGTGGTGGTTGTGGAGAAGACAAAAAGGTGGAAGATGGTCTCACATCAACTAGGCGTATCAACGGGCTATGGAGATGACCATCAATAGATATCAATGTGAGTGAGTAGGGATTTCCATGCAACGGATGCACTAGAGCTATAAGTGTATGAAAGCTCAACTAAGGAAACTAAGTGGGTGTGCATCCAACTCGCTTGCTCACGAAGACCTAGGGTATTTTGAGGAAGCCCATCAGTGGAATATACAAGCCAACTTCTATAATGAAAACTCCCACTAGTATATGAAGACGAGAAAACAAGAGACTCTCTATCATGAAGATCATGGTACTACTTTGAACCAAAAGTGTGGAAAAAGGATAGTAGCATTGCCCATTCTCTCTTTTTCTCTCATTTTTTTGGGCCTTTTTTATGGCCTCGTTTTTTCGTCTGGAGTCTCATCCCGACTTGTGGGGGAATCATAGTCTCCATCATCCTTTCCTCACTGGGACAATGCTCTAATAATGAAGATCATCACACTTTTATTTACTTACAACTCAAGAATTACAACTCGATGCTAGAACAAAATATGACTCTATGTGAATGCCTCCAGCGGTGTACCGGGATGTGCAATGAATCAAGAGTGACATGTATGAAAAATTATGCATGGTAGGATTGCCACAAATACGATGTCAACTACATGATCATGCAAGGCAATATGACAATGATGAAGTGTGTCACAATAAATGGAACAGTGGAAAGTTGCATGGTAATATATCTCGGAATGGCTATGGAAATGCCATAATAGGTAGGTATGGTGGCTGTTTTGAGGAAGGTATATGGTGGGTGTATGGTACCGACAAAAGTTGCGTGATACTAGAGAGGCTAGCAATGGTGGAAGGGTGAGAGTGCGTATAATCCATGGACTCAACATTAGTCATAAATAACTCATATACTTATTGCAAAAATCTACCAGTTGTCAAAACAAAGCACTAAATGCATGCTCCGAGGGGAATGGATGGTAGGAGTTAACCATCGCGCGATCCCGACCTCCACACAAAGGAAGACAATCAAAAAATAAATCATGCTCCAACTTCATCACATAACAGTTCACCATACGTGCATGCTACTCGAATCACAAGTTTTAACACAAGTATTCCTCAAATTCACAATTACTCCACTAGCATGACTCTAATATCACCATCCTCATATCTCAAAACAATCATCAAGTATCCAACTTCTCATAGTATTCAATGCACTTTATATGAAAGTTTTTATTATACCCATATTGGATGCCTATCGTATTATTACTAATTTTATAGCCAAAGAAAATTACCATGCTTGTCGGTGTATTGGATCGACACCTATGGGATCACAAGAATCCCTACTACGGTTGCGGGGCGCGGGGTTGAGAGAAGAGCGGATCAAACAGATAGCACACGGTTCATTTACCCAGGTTCGGGCCGCGAGGATGCGTAAAACCCTACTCCTGCTTTGGTGGATTGTATATTTGTGTTCTTCAGCTAGCTATGGGACGTGAGGAGCTCCAAAAAGGTGAATCCTCCTCCTGGTCGCCTCGGGCCTCCTTTTATAGGGAAAAGGGGTCGCCACAGTGGCACACAGGAGGTGGAAAGGGTACAGTGATGCGAGGTTGTCCCTCGCATTACATGACAAGGCGCATTTAATGCGTCTTGCTTAGGTGTCCTCGCTTTATCGGGGACGGGGGAAAGACATGTCTTGTCCGTCGCCGCTCCTTCTTGTGTCGACACGCGCCCTGGCCAGCGATGCCTGAGATGCCATGTAGGCAGGCAGGCAGCTGAGGTGGTACAATGGTGGATCTTCACGAAGGTCTGCATGCCGCCACGCAGGTGCCTGCCCAGCTGGTTGGGTCGGCAGCTGCATAGGGCGGTGGAAGCTTAGTTGGTGTGGGTCTGATGGTGGCCCTGCGGATGTCCTCGGCAAGGGCCTTGCCGGGGCCCCGGCAAGGGTCTTGCCGAGGCGCCTACTGTATCCCCGGCAGGGTGCTTGCCGGAGGTCTTGTGGTCTTCCTTGGCTGGGATCCCACCAAGGGTCATCGTCTTCTTAGTGCGTATCTGATCTTGAATGTATTCACAAAGATCTGCATGTCACTACGGGGATATCTCCCGAATCCTTGCCCCATGGGGGCAGTGGACTCAAGGGTGATCTGCTCCGTAGGCATGGGGCGAGTTGCCGCGGCAAGGGTCTTACCGGGGCTGCTAAAGTTGGCCCCGGCAAGGATCTTGCCGGGGCTGCTGAAACTGGCTCCCGGCAAGGATCTCGCTGGGGGAACCTGCTTCGTCCCTTTTCTCTTTGTGGTCTTGTTCTCTTGGGCTTCAGTCTTACCCTGGCCTTGCTTGGTGCGGCGGTGCCCGTGGCTCAGGCTGCCCATGCACAGTCATAGGGGTACAAAAAGTGTACCCCTCTTTTTGTACACCGACGGGAGCCCCCGGGCCTGGGCCACACATAAGCGCGACGCGTTGTTGGGATAGGCCCAGAACGGTGCGCGGGCAGGCGGGGCGGTTTATACCGCGGTAAGATTTTCCGCGCGCTGCGCCTCCCACGATCCATGCGCGTGGCGCGGGGTGGAGGGGCGTGCATGACGTGGGCGGCATGCGTGGGGCGGTTCCCGCAGGCATGCGTCACATCGTAATAAAGAGGAGGCTTCGCGCCTTCCCCATAAATAGGGGGAGGCGTGGAGGCGCGGCCCATTTACTGAATGGGGCCGAGGCGCGGTCCTCAAGGCATCCACTCCCCACGATCACGGGGTGGGGAGAGGTCGCCTCAACCGTCCCCTCGGTTTTGCACGTCTGCCACGTGTCTCCCATGCGCTAGGGGAGGCAAACGGTGGAGGCGGGAAACCGGGTCGTCGCTGGTTGGGGCGGCGGGTCGGTCCTGGCTCCCTGCGCCTTCCGTGTTTTGATTGGCCGAGCGGGGCGGCTAAGCCCCAACCCCGTTCCTTTATAAAGAGCGGGATGGGAGGGACGGCGCCCCGCATTCTTCCATCTTCTTCCTCCTTCAGCTTCCGCTCCCCTCTTCTGTTCATCATGGAGAGAGGAAATCCCGGCCCTTCAACGGTGGCGGCGAGGGTCGCCGCTCGACAACGCGTCCCTCGTTCTCCTGCGCCTGCGGTGGCAGAGCCGGCCGCGAGGGGAAGGGGGGGGGGCGAGGCCGGGGCGCTCGGGGAAGAGGAGGTCGGGGTAGCCCGCCGGCCTCGCCCCCGCCAGCAGCTCCTCCTCCAACGGAGGGCCATGTTGGGGATGACCCTTGCGAGTTATTTGTCAGGTTGCGCCGGCCGCCGCACCGTCGCCTTCGTCTCCCGACTCCATTTGCGCGGGAGATGGAGCTGGATCCGCCGGAGTCATTGCGGCTGCACATGAGGGGCTACGGGATCAGCGACACGCGGGTCCGCATCGACTTCCCTGCTCCTCATGTGATGTATCTTCGTCGGGGATGGAAGACGTTTGCTCGTATCCTCACCTTGACGGATGGGCTCACTCTCCATTTTAAGTTAATGGAGGGTGGCCTTCTTTCCGTCAAGGTCTTCGGGCACTTCGGGACTCGTGCAAGGTGCTGCGTGGAGAGCTCTTCCGATGACGAAGATTCCTCCTCGAGCGAGAGTGACGAGGAGGACAGCGGCAGCGACAACGAGGGCGGTAGGCGGCAGGATGACGGGTCCGACTAGGTGTCGGGCGCCGCTCCTGGTGACACCGGCGACCCCACCATCCGTGTCACCGGCTCCTTGAACTTCTCGGGGCCGTCCCCTTGGCGGCTGGCGTTGCGAGGCTGCAGAAGAGGAAGAGGGCGGGCGGCAAGGTCGTCATGTCGGAGTACGCGGCACCGATGCCTTCGACGCGTACTGACGTCCTGCCACCTCGTCTTCGAGCTCTGCTTCCGGCGCCGCCATCACCATCCAGCCCTTGGGCGGCCACCAAGATGTTCTCTTGGTGTCTTCTGCCACCCATAGCTCGCCTAGGCGCTCCTTTTGCCCTTCTCGCCTCCTTGACCTGCCTCCTGAGGGGAGGGACAAGAAAGGCATTACGGGCATCTTATCTCTTTTAGTTTGTAAGCCTTCGGGCATCTGTTAAATTTAAAACTTGTAATCCCCTTGTTCATGTTTTTCATTCCCTATGGACCTGAGTGGAATGTTTTTAATGAAAAAGGGATGTTTGTCGGGTCATTTGTTTGTGGGTGAAACCCACGACAAGGAATAAATCCTTGATATCTCTAAGATAAACATTTTCTTGCCCGGAAACAGGCCTTGCCGTCTCCCTACTTCGCTCGACCTTTCTCACGCCTTTGGCGGAGGCAGGGATGAAGTGGGTTTAGGCTCCTTGTTTCATCCTTTCGCTGCCGCGACTACGACCAAACTTGGTCCCAGGAACGAGCCCTAGGGCCTAGAGTTATGGGAGCACGGTAGTTTAAGGAAAAGAACAAGGTTTCACATACCCCAGTCCATAATGGAATGCATGATAAGGGATGAAGAACTTATCTGAAGCTACAGCCCCCGGCAACCCTGGTTTGCCATGGGTGAATCTTTGCTCTTGTAGCCCCCGGCAACACTGGCTTGCCGGGGCCTAGATGCTAGTTTGTTCCTTTTTCTTCTCCCCAAGTGGTTTCTGCATGGATATCTGTGCGTCCTGTGAACCGAAGGAGATAAAAGAAAGACAAAGAGATGCAAACTCGACATCTAAGCTAGGGGTTAGCCGCCGCTAAGCACTATCAACCCTAACCAAGGACGAGACTCGACCTAGCATGCATGCTGCAACTTAGGGCGCGAAAGCTTCATTTATTTATGCTCAGGGTCTGCGCCTGGCTATGTACAAAGGGTTACATGCCTTGCCGGCAAGGCTCGTACAAAAGGTGGCTTGCCGGGGGGCCCGGCAAGCCGCGCCTTATGGGTAAAACTTGCGAAGATGCTCAATATTCCAGGAATTGCTCACCGGAATGGCATTTTCGGTCTCCAGGCGGGCTGCGCCAGGCCTGGTGACTCGTATTACCCGATAAGGGCCTTCCCACTTCGGCGTCAACTTGTTGGTATTCTTGGCCGATTGAACGCGCCGAAGAACAAGGTCGCCTTCCTCAAATCTTCGGGCATGGACCTTGCGGCCATGGTAGCGGCGCATGGCTTGCTGGTAGCGTGCTGCTCTCACAGCCGCCCGAAGACGATCTTCCTCAAGGAGCGTTGCGTCATCTTGCCGCAGTTGCTCTTGCTCAAGCTTATCATAAGCGAGCACTCGAGGTGACCCGTATATGAGTTCAGTGGGGAGAACTGCTTCTGCCCCGTATATTAGGGCAAAGGGTGTCTAGCCGGTGGCTCGATTTGGCGTCGTTCTGATCGACCAAAGAACCGTCGGCAATTCATCAATCCAGCGCCTTCCACTCTTGTGCAACCTGTCAAAGGTCTTTGTCCTTAAGCCTCGCAGTACTTCAGCGTTTGCCCTCTCAGCTTGACCATTGCTTCGTGGGTGAGCAACGGAAGCGAAACAGACTTTGCTGCCGAGGTCTTGGATATATTGCATGAAGGTGCGGCTTGTGAACTGTGTGCCGTTGTCGGTGATGACCCTGTTGGGTACACCAAAACGGCACACTAGTCCCTTGAAGAACTTGACGGCTGACTGAGTTGTGACCCTCCTCGCTGCCTCCACCTCTGGCCACTTTGTGAACTTGTCGATTGCGACGTACAAGTACTCAAAGCCCCCGACAGCGCGGGGGAAAGGGCCCAGTATGTCGAGCCCCCAGACCGAGAATGGCCAGGAGAGAGGAATGGTTTGAAGGGCTTGAGCTGGTTGATGAAGTTTCTTTGAATGGAACTGACACGCTTCACACCTGGTGACCAGTGTCGTCGCATCCTGGAGGGCAGTGGGCCAGAAGAAGCCTTGCCGAAATGCCTTGCTGGCAAGGGCTCTTGACCCTATGTGGGATCCACATATGCCTCCATGTATCTCTGCCAACAGCCCCAGTCCTTCCTCTCGAGGGATGCACTTCAATTTCACGCCGTTCGGTCTCTTTCTATACAGGACGTCATCGACGAACTGGTACATAGCAGATCGACGGGCTACTTTTTCCGCTTCTTCCTGCTCCTGAGGAAGTTCCCCAGTTTGGAGGAATCGGACGGTATGATGTGCCCACGCTGGAGACTGGGGCTCGACGGCGAGGACTAAAGGGATTTCCTCCGCTATAGGAGCGGCTGTCTTGACGGCAAGAGCTTGACGCTCCGCCGGAGATAGCCGTCCCGTGGCGGGCTCAGTGTCCCCGGCAACATCCTTGCCGGCGGCTCCGGGGAGCTCGACGGGAAAGTACTTGTCGGGCCCTGATTTCCTCCTCTTGTTTTGCTCTGTTGATGGATCAACGGATGGCTGAGAAAGCTGAAGCACAAAGGTACCTGGTTCCATAGGTAACATGAGGGCAGTGCGCTTCGACAGGTAATCGGCGATGTCGTTCTCTGCTCGGGGAATGTGCTCCGCCTGTATACCATCAAAGCGCTCTTCCAGCTTTCTTACTTCATCGACGTAGGCCTTCATCAATGGGCTCTGGTAATCTTTGTTGACTTGTTTGACGACAAGCTGCGAGTCGCCCCTGACAATGAGTTTCTTGATTCCGAGGTCTCCCGCGATCCTAAGACCAGCAAGCAACCCTCATACTCAGCAGTATTGTTCGTTGATACCTCCCTGGGGAAGTGCATATGGACCACGTACTTGAGGTGCTCTCCAATGGGCGCGACCAGCAGTACGCCAGCCCCGGCGCCCTGTAAGGAGAAAGCTCCATCAAAGTACATGATCCAGTCGCAACTCGCCTCTTTGCCGGGGAGAGCAGTTTCCTGGACTTCTTCATCAGGCGTCGCGGTCCATTCTGTAATGAACTCCGCCAGGACTCGGCTTTGAATTGTTGAGGTACTTTCAAACTTGAGGCCAAAGCTGGACAGCTCCAGTGCCCACTCTACAATTCTTCCCGTTGCATCTGGATTGTGCAATATCCATTGCAGAGAGAGGCGAGTGACGATAATGATCTCGTGCACCTGGAAGTAGTGAGGCAGCTTCCTCGAGGCCATAAGAAGGCCGAAGAGCAATTTCTACACATCAGAGTACCTTGATCTAGCCCCCTGCAAGAGGGAGCTAACGAACTAGACCGGGTGCTGCATCATTTTCTTCCTTGGCTGCACTCCAACCGGCTGTGTCATCTCTGCACCAATGGCATCAGGCTCTGACGCTGCTATCACCTCATCATTAATTTCTCTCTGCGCCACTAGTGCGGCGCTGACCACCTGGTTTGTTGCCGCCAAGTATAGCAGCAACGGTTCTTGTGGCCTAGGCGCAACTAGTACTGGTGCGGAGGAAAGATACCTCTTCAAATCTTGTAATGTTGCTTCAGCTTCTGGCGTCCATTCCATTGGGCCCGCCTTTTTCAAAATCTTGAAAAAGGGAAGGGCGCGCTCGGCAAACTTGGAAATGAATCTGCTCATGGCGGCAACGCAGCCAGCAAGCCGGCGCACATCCTTGACCCGTCTGGGTGCTTCAATCTTTTCTATAGCTTTGATCTTGTCCGGATTGGCCTCTATCCCACGCTGTGACACAAAGAACCCGAGAAGCTTGCCGGACGGGACGCCGAAGACGCACTTCTCAGGGTTCAGCTTGAGATTGATCTTGTGTAGGTTTGCAAATGTTTCTTGTAAATCCGGTATAAGGGTTGCCCTGTTCTTGGTTTTGACCACTATATCATCCATATAAGCCTCCATATTTCTATGGAGCTAGGGTTCAAAACCAATCTGGACTGCCCTTGCAAACGTTGAGCCCGCACTCTTCAACCCGAAAGGCATTCGTACGAAACAATACGTACCACATGGGGTGATGAATGTTGTCTTCTCTTTGTCTTCTCTTGTCATGAAGATCTGATGGTAGCCGGAGTAGGCATCAAGGAATGACAATAGGCCACACCCAGCCATGGAGTCAACAATCTGGTCGATGAGCGGCAACGGGAAGGGGTCCTTGGGACAAGCCTTATTGATATCTGTGTAATCAATACACATCCTCCACTTCCCATTTGCCTTGCGCACTACCACTGGATTGGCCAACCACGTTGGATGGAGCACTCCTCTCACCAAACCCGCTACTTCCAGTTTCCGGATCTCCTCTGTGATGAACTCTTGCCGTTCCAAAGCTTGCTTCCTGACCTTCTGCTTGACGGGCCGCGCATGAGGACAGACAGCAAGGTGGTGCTCAATCACCTCCCTTGGAACGCCGGGGATGTCAGATGCTTGCCATGCAAACACATCGACATTCGCCCGCAGGAAGGTGACGAGCGTGTCTTCCTATTTCTCGTCAAGTGTGGAGCTTATGGTGAAAGCCCCTCCTGTGCCGTCCTCCTTGACAGAAACCTTCTTGGTTCCCGGCAGTGTGGCCCTGGACTTCTTGTTTCTGCCGGTGGAGCTCTCTGGCACGTCCTCGACGGGAGCGTGACACTCCGAAGAGGCGCGCTTGCCGGAGTGGGTGTCCGAGGTCTCATTGGTCTTCTTCTTGCCGGTGGAGCTCTCTAGCATGTCCTCGACGGGAGCACGACACTCCGAAGAGGTGCGCTTGCCGGAGTGGGTGTCCGAGGTCTCACCAGTCTTCTTCTTCCCCCCCCCCCCCGGGGCTCCAGGGACAGGAGCAAGTGCCTTAGTGGTGGCAGTTGCTGCAACTGCTTGCTGGTATAGTTGGTCAGTGCAAATCAGCGCATCTTTCTTATCGGAGGGGATGGTGATGATCGTCACAGGTCCTGGCATCTTCAGGGTGTTGTAGGCGTAGTGTGACGCTGCCATGAACTTGGCCAGCGCTGGGCGGCCAAGGATCCGGTTGTAGGGCAAGGGAATCTTGGCGACATCGAACACGATCCTTTGTGTCCTGTAGTTCGGATCACTTCCAAAAGTCACGGGCAGCGTGACCTTTCCCTTTGGTTGACTTCTCCCCGGGTTGACTCCCTGAAACGTGCCCGTCTCTTCGAGGTCTCCGTCAGGAATCTGCAGCTTCTCGATCACGGTAGGCGAGATTAAGTTCAGACCGGCCCCACCATCGACTAGCATCTTTGTCACCTTGAGGTTGCGTATTGTCGCTGAAACCAACAACGGCAAACACCCGCCCGCATTAGTGCAATCAGGGTGATCCTTAGCGTCAAAAATGATAGGCGTGCTGGACCATTTCAGCGGGTTTTGGGCATCGGACGACCGCTCCGCCGCTGTAATCGCACGCGCCCATTATTTAAGCTGGCGGTGAGAAGCATGCAGCGAGGCGCCGCCATCGACGCACATGGCCTCCGTGGCTTTCTGAAACTCTTGGTCGCCATACTCTTCGTCCTCTTCGTGATCGTCGTCTTCTGGCTTTCTGTCACGGCCCCTGGCGGGCCTCTCCTGTTGTTTATCCTTGCCGCAACGGCCTGCTTGGCCGTCACGCTTCTTGTCGGACCCCTCAGCACCATCTTGGACCTTCTCCTTGTCCCGCCTTTCATATTCAGCCCTCTGCTTCTCAGCAAGGAGCTCAACCTGTCGGCAGTTCTGGAGATCATGGCCTTTGGTGCGATGGATCTTGCAGTATTGCTTGTCGGAGTTTCCTGGCTTCTCGGCAGCCGCCAAGGCCCGGCAGGCGACACACTCGGCAATTTCCTTGCCGGGGTCATCTGCCTTGGTTTTCTTGGCGGAGCCGGCGTCATCAGATCCCTCGACGACAAGCACGGCTTTACCTTTGCGCTTCCTGTTGCGGTGCTGGCCTTTCTTCGCCGGGGCGGCAGTATCCTCAACTGAAGAGTCGGTTTCCACGTCGGCGTCTTCGCCGGGGTACTTCCTTCCCTCTTCAGCCCGGGCACATCTGTCAGCAAGAACATAGAGTTCCGCCACATCTTTCACCTTGGTCATTGCCAGTTCTTCACGCATCTTGCGGTTACGCACGTTCTGATGGAACGCGCTGATGATGGCGGTAGGGTGAACATCAGGGATATTGTACTATACCTGGCTGAACCTCTGTATGTACTTGCGCAGACTCTCGCCTCCCTTCTGGGGAATGACGTGCAGGTCACTTGCTTGGCCATGGGCTTGGTGGCCTCCAGTAAAGGCGCCAACAAACTCATGGCACAAATCTGACCAGGAGGAAATAGAGTCCACCGGCAAGTGCATCAACCACGACATGGCGTTGGGTTTAAGAGCCAATGGAAAGTAATTTGCAAGCACCTTAACGTCGCGGGCTCCAGCAGCTTGCATCGCGATGGTGTAGATGCCGAGGAACTCTGACGGGTGGGTCTTTCCATTGTACTTCTCGCCAATGTCAGGCTTGAAGGTGCGGTGAGGGCCACTGGAATTGCCGCAGCTCACGGGTAAAAGCCGGACAGCATACCTCGTAAGGTAGGCCTCCAGGGCTCTCCGGTGCTGGGTGCTTCACAGCAGGCCCTTCTCGCCTGTTGGACTGGTGGCGCGCTCCGTGCCGGCGCTCGATGGTGGTTCGAGCGTCTTCATGAGCTCGCTCCTGAAGAACTTGACGATGGTCGCCGTGGGTCCGTGGGTCGGACGACGCTATGGAGACGTCATCTCCCGCGATGTCCCGACGAGTCGACACACGCGGTACCGGGCGAGGAGGAGGCGAATGCACCGTGGCCACGGTGCTGCCCGTCCTACCGCCACCGGTGCGTGGGACCCCATCAGAGCGTCGACTTGGGGGCTCTGCTGGACTTGTTTCATCCTTGTTGGCTACTGCTACGAGGCTTCGGATAGTGGCTCTCGATTCGTCGAGTTTCCCCGTAACGGGAGGAAAGTCGAGGAGCAACTGCGCGCGCGCCAGGGCTTCGGCTGGGGTTGGCGGTAGCGAAACCTGCACGGACCGCGACGCGCGTCGACCCCTGACCATGTCAGGAGGAGCTCCATCACGATCCCGCGGTCGCATGCCGTTTTCACCAGCGCTTCGGCCGGCGGGTAGGTCTTCTACGTGTCGAGAGTGGCGCTCGGGGCTCTTCCCGTGGCGACGACACGGAACTTCGGCGTGATGACGCCGTTCGTCGCGCGCTTCTTGGGAGGAGCGCGCTGTTGGCACCGGCGTGGGAGTCCTAGAGGTCCTTGCTTCGCCTTCGGGTGATGCGGCAACGATCCTGGAGGGCCCCGCGCCACCCGTGGAGGGCATGGCTCCGTCATTGGATTTGGCGGTGTGCGGTCCGTTACCAGGCGCACAAACATCGCCACCTCCCAAACTCCGGCTGCTGGGACGGTGTTGGTGCTCGCGAGCAGGACCCCGGGTCCTTTCCGCGACCGGCCCGCTGCTCGCCCACGTCGGGACGGGCTGTCCGGCCTCCGACTGGCCAACCGCCACTATCGTCTTCTTCTTGGGCGCCATGATGATGAAGGAGTGTCAAACTAACTGCTAAAGCCGATTCTCACAACTGCGCCCCCTACCTGGCGCGCCAAAGATGTCGGTGTATTGGATCGACACCTATGGGATCATAAGAATCCCTACTACGGTTGCGGGGCGCGGGGTTGAGAGAAGAGCGGATCAAATAAACAACACACGGTTCGTTTACCCAGGTTCGGGCCGCGAGGATGTGTAAAACCCTACTCTTGCTTTGGTGGATTGTATATTTGTGTTCTTCAGCTAGCTATGGGGCGTGAGGAGCTCCAAAAAGCCGAATCCTCCACCTGGTCACCTCGGGCCTCCTTTTATAGGGAAAAGTGGTCGCCACAGTGGCACACAGGAGGTGGAAAGGGTACAGTGATGCGAGGTTATCCCTCGCATTACATGACAAGGCGCATTTAATGCGTCTTGCTTAGGTGTCCTTGCTTTATCGGGGATGGGGGAAAGACATGTCTTGTCCGTCGCCGATCCTTCTTGTGTCGACACGCGCCCTGGCCAGCGATGCCTTAGATGCCATGTAGGCAGGCAGGTAGCTGAGGTGGCGCAATGGTGGGTCTTCACGAAGGTCTGCATGCCGCCACGCAGGTGCCTGCCCAGCTGGTTGGGTCGGCAGCTGCATAGGGCGGTGGAAGCTTAGTTGGCGTGGGCCTGACGGTGGCCCTGCAGATGTCCTCTACAAGGGCCTTGTCGAGGCCCCGGCAAGGGTCTTGCCGCGGCGCCTGCTGTCATCACCGGCAGGGTGCTTGCCGGAGGTCTTGTGGTCTTCCTTGGCTGGGATCCCGCCAAGGGTCGTCGTCTTCTTAGTGCGTATCTGATCTTGAATGTCTTCACAAAGATCTGCATGCCACAACGGGGATATCTCCCGAATCCTTGCCCCATGGGGGTAGTGGACTCAAGGGTGATATACTCCTTTGGCATGGGGCGAGTTGCCGCGGTAAGGGTCTTACCGGGGCTGCTAAAGCCGGCCCCGGCAAGGATCTTGTCGGGGCTGCTAAAACTGGCTCCCGGCAAGGATCTCGCCGGGGGAATCTGCTTCGTCCCTTTGCTCTTTGTGGTCTTGTTCTCTTGGGCTTCAGTCTTACCCTGGCTTACCTCCCTGGCCTTGCTTGGTGCGGCGGTGCCCGTGGCTCAGACTGCCCGTGCACAGTCATAGGGGTACAAAAAGTGTACCCCTCTTTTTGTACACCGACAATGCTGTTCAAAAAGACTCTCAAAATTATATAAGTGAATCATGAGAGATCAATTATTTCTAAAAAATAGAACCACCACCGTGCTCTAAAAAGATATAATTGAAGCACTAGAGCAAAATTTATCTAGCTCAAAAGATATAAGTGAAGCACATAGAGTATTCTAATAAATTCCGATTCAAGTGTGTCTCTCTCAAAAGGTGTGTACAGCAAGGATGATTGTGGTAAACTAAAAAGCAAAGACTCAAATCATACAAGACGCTCCAAGCAAAACACATATCTTGTGTGAATAAAAATATAGTCTCAAGTAAAGTTACCAATAGACGAAGACGAAAGATGGGATGCCTTCCCGGGCATCCCCAAGCTTAGGCTTTTGGTTGTCCTTGAATTTTACCTTGGGGCGCCTTGGGCATCCCCAAGCTTAGGCTCTCACCACTCGTTATTCCATAGTCCATCAAATCCTTACCCAAAAACTTGAAAACTTCACAATACAAAACTTAACAGAAAATCTCGTGAGCTCCGTTAGTATAAGAAAACAAACCACCACTTTAAGGTACTATATTGAAATCATTCTTTATTTATATTGGTGTTAAACCTACTATGTTCCAACTTATCTATGGTTCATACCCCCCGATACTACTCATAGATTCATCAAAATAAGCAAACAACACACAAAAAACAGAATTTGTCAGAAACAGAACAGTTTGTAGCAATCTGTAACTTTCGAATACTTCTGTAACTCTAAAAATTCTGAAACAAGTTGGTGGACATGAGAAATTTTCCTATTAATCATCTGCAAAAGTAATCAACTTAAAAGCACTCTCCAGTAAAAAAAATGGCAGCTAATCTTGTGCGCACAAAAGTTTCTGTTTTTTACAGCAAGATTGCAAAGACTTCACCCAAGTATTCCCAAAGGTTATACTTGGCATAAACACCAATTAAAGCACAAAACCACATCTAAACAGAAGATAGATGAATTATTTATTACTAAATGGAAGTAAAAGCAAAAAAAAAATTTGGGTTGCCTCCCAACAAGCGTTATCATTTAACGCCCCTAGCTAGGCACAAAACAAGAATAGATCTAGGTATTGCCGCAATGATAAGTTAAATCGCGAAAACTCATCTCATATTCCCTACGTTCAGCAGCAAGTTTTCTTAGTCACATGGGTAATCGAAAGTTCTACATTTAATGGGACAAAATTCCCCAAGATCAAGCTCGGGAGGTATGGGTTCCTCCTTTGGCCCCTCATATCGCACAACCAATTCATCATTATAAGTATTCTTTTGGCAAAAGGTCATGAGCCTTTGCTCAAGAGAAAAACCTAACCCATTGTTTTGAATAGCAAAATCATCATTCAGTTCAGAGATCCTATCAACTAGAACAACGGTAGGAACATTTTTTCTAAGGTTTTGTCAGGACCCCGATCCTAAGTCACACCGATCTAGCTGTAACACGTCATATCACTTTGCGGCCTCACGCACGGTATCCCCACGGGTGCCACCTTACCTGGCCCGGGACCGTTTGCGCATTTTGGCACACGTATATGACAGTGTCGCTAGCATCCATATGACAGAGAATCCGGGCCGACATGGCTAGTTATAAACCAGAAGTGGCACTAAATTACAGAGACAGGCATCCATGACCCAGCAACGAACGTGTCGGTCATCAACGTATGAACCCAAGTCGTAGCAAGCTACATGGACTTAAAGGAACAACGCGTGACATTTCCCCTAAGGGACAGACACAGGAACGAAGAAGGACACATGCCGGCCAGCCTACGTGTTCCGAGCAGTAGCAAGCTACAAAGGCTCATTGGAATCACTAGGAGGCATTTCCCTGTAAGATAGGCTACCAAAGGAAAACAACTAGGTGTCGGATCCCACACATACCAAGCATTTCAATCATACACGCAATATGCTCAATATGTGCAAATACAACATTGCATCACAACAGAACTCTATGACTCAAGTACTTTATTTAAAAGGCTCCAAGAGCCATACATAACATAGTCATACAGGTAGGGGTCACATGACCCAACACTCAAGTCATACAGTCATACAAGCACAAGCGGAAGCTACATGTCTGAGTACAGACAACTTAGAAAATAAAACAGGCTTGGTGTAGCCTGACTATCTACAAGGCCCTTCACAAGCTCCAGATCACCGTCTGGGTGTCAAGCTACTCGTTGACGTCAACGTCTATGTAGAACCCATCAGCAGGGGCAGGGTTCTCCTCTGCAACAGTTATTAAGCAAACATGAGTACAAAGGTACTCAGCAAGTCTTACCACAGAACCTAACATACATGCAACATTATCAAAGGGGGTAGTGGAGTTTATAGCAGAATGCCAGCTTTGACCTTGGCTAACCTATACTACAACTCTCAACAGATTGCAAGATGTTATTACGAACACGAGTCCTCTAATCACCACATCAATACACTACCGAGGATCCTCTTCCGTCATCCTACGGAAGGGCCATCCGCGGCACTCACGCTTATCTTGAGGCTTTTAGTAGTATCCATCAACTTGTCTATGAACTGTAAGAGTAACCAAGTAGTTCGTACCGCGAACAACGGCTATTCGAATAGTTTGATAACCCTGCAGGGGTGTACCTCTTCACACACGCTTCCACCACTTATCGTCGTTTACTCGGCGTGTACTCGGCAACCTTCAAGCGGAAGCCCAGCGAGGGTGTCGGCCACGACCTGACCAACTACTCAAGTCTCTCGTCCAGGTTTATCGCCTATTTGGGTTCCATCCGTGGGGAGATTCGGCCGGGGTGTCGCTCACGGCCCTAAACGATGTGTACAGGGTTCCCGAGTCACCAAACGGGCAACCGGTACACCGTGCCACGTACCTGTCGCATCACAACCCACCCCGAGGGTCAGCGTTGTGCACGACCTCCAGTAAGCTATAAACACCAGAAACTAGTTGCAACTCCTGGACAGAGATCAAGGGTAATTAATAAGCCGAGAGGGTCAATTAAGGATCCCAATGCGTGGTAGTAGCTGTAACTTGAACCACACATACAGATCTCGGGTCCTATGGACGATTCCAATGAAACAACCCACCATGTACTCCTACATGGCCTTTCATCGATACCTTTACCAAGCGTATTCCACACTTCCTTCTCTTTATCAAAAGATTGTTTCACTCTGATCCATCACCCAGATGAACCAGACCAGACACAACTCTAAGCATAGCAGGCAACATAAACAAATAGCATGGTGGAACACACATCACATGGCTCAATCAACTCCTACACATGCTAGTGGGTTTCAACTATTTACTGTGGCAATGACAGGTCATGCAAGGGAATAGGGTTCAACTACCGCAGCAAGTAGCAGTTCACGCGCTGTTGCCTTAATGCAGTAAAAGAGAGCAGGAGCGAGAAGATTGGGTTGTATCGGAATGATCAATGATTGCTTGCCTGACAATGTAGTTGTCGGGTACTGCTCTTCAACTGGATACGCAGCAGTATCCTCGGGAGCAGGACCTAACACAGGGAATACCGACGAAACAATCATTAACAAACAAATGCAACAATATGATGCATGTTTATGACATGGCAAGATGCATGTGTGTTGGCTAATGCAACTAAAACCAGAAGGGTTTGAACCTATTTGAATCAAGGATTCAAATTGAAGTTCAAACTACTATTTAAATAAGTGCATTATCATGTTTTTGATGTAAACAGCAAGTTAACTTATTCAAACATGCATGAAACCAGTGCCATTGGATAGATTGGATTTTTCTGATCATTTTTCATATATAAATCTTTTCCATCTGAGCTATGGTTGATTTTATATGATTTTTAGAAGTTTTGGGTATTTTCTAGAATTTCCTGAATTATTTAAAATCTAAAAATCCCAGAAAAACCTTTACTGCGTCAGCATGACATCATGCTGACGTCAGCCAGTCAACAGGGCCAGTCCAGGTCAAACCTGACCAGTGGGTCCCTCATGTCAGTGTCACAGCTAATTAACTGAGTTAATTAGAGTTTAGTTAAAACTAATTAGCTGTCAGTGGGGTCTGGGCCCACGTGTCAGTGACTAAACTAATTATCTAATTAATATTAAAAAAACAGCTAAACTATGTTTGACTTGCGGGCAGGGCCCACATGTCATTGACCCAGGGGGTCAAACCCGTGGTCAAAACTGGTCCAACTCGCCGGCGTTTAGCCGCCGGCGAGGCCAAACGCGGCGGCGTGCCTCGGAAAACGGCTGTGGGGCACGGCTCGAGCTGCGGCTGGGTGCGTTGGAGAGCTCTTGCTCTTCCGCATTGGATGGAGGTGGTCGCCGGACCTGGGGTGGCCGGAGACGACGGCAACAAGCTCGACGGCGGCGACCGGCGTCGGGCGAGTGTGGAGATGCGGCTGCAGGTGCCTAGGCGATGCGTGCGTAGCACCGTTCGCATCTACGTGCTGTGGTGAGTGCAATGGACGGGTGCCGGTGACCAAATGGTCACCGGAGCATCACCGGCGACGAGCACGGCGGCGGTGCGTGCGGGCGAGCTACGTGCAGTGGGTTACAGGGCAAGAGGGAGCCAACGGAGAGGGGGAGGAGGTAGCTAGGCTCACAGCGGTTGCAGCAAGCACCGAAGCGAGCTCGGGGGTGGTCGGAGCTGAGCAGCACGGCGAGGGGGATCTCCGTGGCCGGAGTTGGGGAAGAAGAGCTCGGGGGCGTCTCCAGGGCGGGCGAGCGCTCGGGGCTCGGCCTGTCGAAGCAGTCGAGGACGGCGGAGACGAGGGACAACACGACGGAGCTCGGGGACGACGGTGGACGTGGTTTCTACGACGGTGCGATCACGGCGGCGTCGGCCATGGCGCGGGGAGTGCGGAGGAGAGGAGCTGGGACGAAACGGAGGTGTCTGGGGGGTCGAGGGAGACGTGGACGTTCGATCCACTCCTCCAGGACGGCGAGGGGGCGAAGCAGGGCGGCGGGCAGCTGCGTGGCGCGCGGCGCGGTCGCCGTCGAGCACCTGCCTGCCTGCCTGGCCGAGCCAAGCAGCTCGCTGGAGCGGCAGCTGGGCTGGGCCGGCAGGTGGGCCGGGTGGGCGCCAGGTAAGTGTTCTCTCTCTCTCATTTTTCTATTTTCTTTTCTGTTTCATTTCTTTTGCAACTTTGTTCACTTAATAAAAATGCCTAAACATTTTTATAAATCATAACACTTGTCATACCTGCTGTATATAATATGAACAGTAGGAAACATTATAGTTTATGATTATTTGAGCATTTAAAATATTTTATAGTATTTAAATGCCCAAATTCAAATACCATATGATTTAATCCAAAACCCTAGATTGTCCTAGAAAATTGTGCACCATTTTTGGCAGAGGTTTAAGACCAAGGCAGAAATGATGAACATTTTGAAGGGCATTTTGGGTACATTGGAAAATATTTTAGTAAACCCTAGTTGTTAGGGGAGGGGTGCTGGGGTTTCTGTTAATCCCATTTCAAGTTTCTTTGAAAGTAAACGTGATGCACACTCTAGTCAGGTCCTAATGCAAGAGCTAGCTAGGGATGTGACAACTCACCCCCACTTAAAAGAATCGCGTCCCGAGATTCGGGTTCCTCCGGAAAGAGGGTGGGGTACTCAAGTCGAAGACGATCCTCCCTTTCCCAAGTAGCTTCACTCTCGGAATGATGTGACCATTGAACCTTGAGAAACATGATATTGTGGCGTCGATTGGTGCGCTCGGTTTGATCAAGAATACGAACGGGGTATTCTCGATATGTGAGATTGTCTTGGAGATCAAGCGTTTCATGGTCCACTCCGCGGATAGGATCCGAGAAGCAACGCCTGAGTTGAGAAACGTGGAAAACATCATGAACTCTGGAGAGGTGCGGAGGTAGTTCCAATTGGTAGGCAACTTCTCCTCGTTTGGCAAGAATGCGAAAAGGACCGATGTAACGAGGGGCCAATTTGCCTTTGATACCGAATCGATGGGTTCCCTTAAGAGGAGTAACCCGAAGGTAAGCCTTATCGCCGACTTCAAAAGTCACAGCCTTATGATGACTATCATATTGGCTCTTTTGGCGAGACTGGGCTGTTTTCAATCTCTCACGAACGATGCGAACTTGTTCTTCTGCTTCCTGAATCATATCCGGGCCAAAGAATTGTCTTTCCCCGGTTTCTGACCAGTTAAGAGGTGTTCGACACCTTCGTACATATAGAACTTCGAAGGGAGCTTTACCCAAGCTGGCTTGATAACTATTATTATAAGCGAATTCGGCAAATGGAAGACACTTTTCCCATTCCATACCGAAAGAAATGACAGAGGCTCGAAGCATGTCTTCCAGAATTTGATTGACTCGTTCCACTTGACCACTTGATTGCGGATGGAAGGCAGTACTGAAGGAGAGATGAGTTCCCATAGCATTCTGGAAGCTTTCCCAAAATCGTGAAGTAAAAAGACTTCCACGGTCTGAGTTAATCTCCAACGGTACACCATGAGGTGACACTATTCGAGAGATATATAAGTCTGCTAGCTGGCTAGCGGTAATACTCTCCCGAACAGGCAGGAAATGAGCTACTTTAGAGAGGCGGTCGATAACGACGAAGATAGCATTATTCCCTTTCCTGGACCTGGGAAACCCGGTAATGAAGTCCATACCGACTTTATCCCATTTCCATTCAGGAATAGCTAAAGGTTGAAGGGTGCCAGCAGGCCGTTGATGCTCTGCTTTAACTCGACGACAAACGTCGCAGTTAGCAATGAATTGAGCGATTTCTCTCTTCATCCTAGTCCACCAGAATCTTTGACGTAGGTCTTGATACATTTTGGTACTACCGGGATGAATCGTGAGAGGAGATTCATGAGCCTCCTTAAGAATCATCTGTCGTAGTTGTGGTTTCTTGGGCACTACCAAGCGGTTCTCGAAGTACACTACACCTCGATCATCCATAGAGAAGCTCCTAGCAATTCCGCTAGCAATGTTCTCCTTGATCCGAGATATGCCTTTATCATACCGCTGGGCAACTATGATTTGATCCATAAGGGTAGGTTTTGCCACCAAGGTGGAAAGGAATCCTCGAGGAACAATGTGAAGGTTAAGCTTACGAAATTCCTCATGGAGAAGTGGTTGACTTTGTTGTAACATTAAATTGTTACAATATGACTTACGACTTAGTGCATCAGCCATGACATTGGCCTTTCCAGGAGTGTAAGTGATTCCTAAGTCGTAGTCGGTAAGCAACTCAACCCAACGTCTTTGCCTGAGATTTAGATCCGATTGGGTGAAGATATACTTCAAACTTTGGTGATCAGTGAAGATTTCACAGCGATTACCAAGGAGGTAATGTCGCCATGTTTTGAGTGCATGGACTACAGCTGCAAGCTCTAAATCATGAGTAGGATAGTTATCCTCATGTGGACGCAACTGTCGGGATGCGTATGCAATCACTTGACGATCTTGCATAAGAATGCAACCTAGTCCTTGTCGCGAGGCGTCGCAATAGATTATAAAGTCCTTGGAAAAGTCTGGTGGTACCAGTACAGGTGCAGATGTCAGGCGTCTTTTCAGTTCCTGAAAACTGGACTCGCACTGTGGGGTCCACTCAAACTTTTTATCTTTCTTGAGGAGTTCGGTTAGAGGTTTAGCAACCTTGGAGAAGTTCTCGACGAAACGTCGGCAATAGCTCGCTAAGCCAAGAAAACTCCTAACTTGCTTGACCGATTCAGGGGGAGTCCAATCAAGTACGGCTTGAACTCGCTCGGGATTGACAACAATACCCTTGCCAGAGATCACATGACCTAGATAGGTTACTTCTGGCAACCAAAATTCACATTTAGAGAATTTGGCATAAAGGCGGTGCTCTCGAAGTTTCGTCAATACCAGCCTTAAATGCTCGGCATGATCTTCCTTGTTCTTGGAGAAAATGAGTATATCATCGAGGTATACCACGACAAATTTATCCAAATACTCCATGAATATAGAATTCATTAACCGAGAAAAGGTAGCTGGGGCATTGGTTAATCCGAAGGACATGACGGTGTACTCATATTGGCCATAACGAGTAACGAAAGCCGTTTTAGGAATGTCCCCGTTCTTGATTTTGATTTGATGGTAGCCCAACCTCAAATCCATCTTAGAAAAGACTGAGGATCCAGCGAGCTGATCATACAGATCGTTGATCCTGGGGAGCGGATACTTATTCTTTATGGTGACCAGATTGACAGGTCGGTAATCTACAACCATCCGCTCCGTTCCATCCTTCTTCTTGACGAAGAGGATGGGGCAAGCCCAAGGGGAAGAACTAGGACGGATGAAACCCTTTTGCAAGGACTCATCGAGTTGTTTCTTTAGCTCAGCTAATTCTAGTGGTGCCATCTTATAAGGTCTCCTAGAGATTGGGACAGTTCCAGGGATAAGATCTATCACGAACTCGACATCTCTGTCAGGTGGAACTCCTGGCAGTTCTTCTGGGAAAACATCCGGAAAGTCACAGACTACCGGGATATCTTCGAGTTCTGGTAGAGGGCTGGCATTAAGAGAGTAAAGCTGACGTTCAGCCATTCGGGTCAAGACATTGACTATCTTGCCGGATGGATGTGTAAGTTGAACGGTCCTAGTAAAGCAATCAATTTTGGCGTAATGAGTTGTCATCCAATCCATACCCAAAATGATGTTTATGTCCGAGGACTTGAGAGCGATTAAAGATGCAAGGAAAACAAGTCTATCGACAAGGATTTCATTTCCATGGCTTACCCTAGAGGTTTGCCACTTTGAACCAGGAGTTTGAATAACCATGGAAGTAGGCATGTCACAAAAAGTCATGTTGTGCAATCGAGCATAGCTCTCAGATATGAACGAATGGGATGCTCCAGTATCGAAAAGAACAGATGCCGGATGGCAGTTTACGAGAAGCGTACCAAGGACGACGTTAGGATCCTCATAAGCTTCTTCGGCAGAAACATAGTTGACATGACCACGTGCAGTGGGGATTGGCTTGACATAGTTCACCTTGCCGGTTGACTTGCCACGGCCAATGGGTTTTCCTGGCTGATTCTGGGGACAATCACGCATGTAGTGTCCCGGTTCTCCACACTTGAAACATGTCACAGTGGTGGTGCGTGGAGCAAAGTTGGAGGGTGGACCTCCATAGGTCTTAGCAGGTGCAGGCTGTTGAGTTGGGCGAGGCGCCTCATAGGATGGCCTCGGTGTATACTTGGGTGGCAGAGCAGTGTTGGGAACCCACACACGGCGCTTGTGAGAGCCAGAGCCGGATGAGGAACCAAAGTCTCGAGTATGCTTGCGGGTGGCCTCGAAGTCGGTCTGGCCTGTCTCAACACTGATAGCCTTATTAACCAACTTCTGGAAGGAAGTGCACTCGTGCAGACGTAGATCTCGACGAAGTTCAGGGTTGAGTCCCTTGCGGAACCTCGCCTGTTTCTTGGCATCGGTGGATACTTCCTCGGGTGCATAGCGTGCCAGATTACCAAACTCACGACTGTAGCCATCCACAGTCAAACGGCCCTGGGTGAAATTGCAGAATTCCTCCCGCTTGCGATCCATGAGACCTTCCGGAATGTGATGTTCACCGAATGCCTCACTGAACTCAGCCCAGGTAGTGACTTGGCCAGCAGGACGCATAGCTTCAAAGTTTTCCCACCAAAGACTGGCAGGGCCCTCAAGATGGTAGGCGGCGTAGATAACCTTGTCAGCTTCGGCCACGCGGGCAGAGTGTAGCTTGTGGGTGATACTACGTAGCCAGTCATCAGCATCCAGAGGTTCAGTGGAGTGATGGAACTTCGGTGGACACATCTTGATAAAATCGTGGATTGACACCACGTCATTCCTCTGACGGAACCCAGTGTTTTGCTCTATGCGTTCCAGCAGACGGTTGGTCTCTCTCTTGTTCCGTTCTGCTTCAAGCATAACTTCCGCCAAAGAGGGTGGCTGGGGCAGATTTCCATCTCTAGCCCCACTAGCCTCACCCTGCTCCTGAGCAGCAGGAGTGTTGCGAGTGTTGACCATCCTAGGAAAACAAAACAACGGTTTATACAAGGATGGCAAAAATTTGACATAGAAGTGCAGAATGTAATGGATGACACAGAATGCAGAGATGTTCATCCGTACGACATGGTAATATAGGAACTGCTATATATACACCAGTGGTCATACACACCATACAAAGTTTAGTACAAGCCAAGGCTAAAGTACAACTGCGGTGAAAGACGATACATCCCATCAGAGGCATTCCAAGCTCCTATACATTATTTAACTACACCTCCGGAATTCAGTACACACTAAGTCATATTCCACAAGACGCGCAGGACTGTGGAAATACAACTACTACAATACTACTACTACCACGGACTAGCTCAGACATTCGCGTAGTAATCCTCGTAAAGATTACCATCATAGCCTGGAAGTGGTACAGACGGATCTTGGAACTCGCGAGCACTCGAAGGCTGTGGACCATAAGGGCATGGGTGTGGTCTCGGTCCCGATGCTGGTGGTAACCGATGCCCACGTGGAGGTGTAATACCCCCAACGTCACGCCAATCCATGCGATCATGTAGACGAGTCCGCACAGGATACAGATCCCGCATGTCCAGATATCCGGCGTGCACAGCAGGTGCAAGACGTGTCAAAGTAGTCCAGTGAGCGGCTCGGGTGTTATACAGCTCCATTCGGAGGGCACGGACCTCACGGTCCCTATCCTCCAACATCTGAACAGTAGTCTGAAGCAGTGGCTCTTCATGAGCAGCATCAGTATACAGACCAGTGTAGTAGCCTTCCTCTCCGGGTAGTGAAGCTGGCATGTAACAGAACTCAGTGTTCAGCAACAGGGCATGCCTAGCACGGAGAATGGTCATCATCGAATAAGCGGCATCCTGTACTGCCATCTCGATGGTAATCCCGAGTCCATAAGACCAATGGATGGGATCATTAGCTCCGGGATACTAGGGGTATATCCGGACTGTGCAGAAATACTGACTTTGATTGAAATCCCGATACTGTTCCTCCACAGTGTATTCAGGATACCAACGATAACCGGTCTCAGTCATCACACGGACTAGCATAGCCGTGTGACCGGGCACATTAATGCACCGAGTCAAACGAACCACTTGGTGAGGAATGCGGCCAGACATCTGAAACACGAAATAATGCAAAGGCATTAGTGTTTCTGGAAGAAATCGGGCAGCATAACAACTGTAAATGCTCAAACAAAGATTTGAGACATCATACAAATGATAGCATAGCCACTCAACAATTCCATATCAAGGTTCCGGGTTCAACAATCATCATACTCAACAGGATAGAAACTGAACTGAGGCTTGAAACCAACAATCCTAAGAGTCTACGGATTAGTAACACGTGAACCTAGTAAAGATAAGAGGCCTAGTCCTAAATCCCCGTAGAAAGAATAGACTGACTCAGATCAGAAGGGCATAAGGTAAAGGAGTAAAAAGAGCCTTACGTTCCCTTCCACAAACAATTCCCCTACATATAACTAAGAATTTTTCTAGACTCAACATCGACCAGTTTGGCTTGAGAAACCTACAGGCAGTCCAGCTCTGATGCCAATGCTGTCAGGACCCCGATCCTAAGTCACACCGATCTAGCTGTAACACGTCATATCACTTTGCGGCCTCACGCACGGTATCCCCACGGGTGCCACCTTACCTGGCCCGGGACCGTTTGCGCATTTTGGCACACGTATATGACAGTGTCGCTAGCATCCATATGACAGAGAATCCGGGCCGACATGGCTAGTTATAAACCAGAAGTGGCACTAAATTACAGAGACAGGCATCCATGACCCAGCAACGAACGTGTCGATCATCAACGTATGAACCCAAGTCGTAGCAAGCTACATGGACTTAAAGGAACAACGCGTGACATTTCCCCTAAGGGACAGACACAGGAACGAAGAAGGACACAGGCCGGCCAGCCTACGTGTTCCGAGCAGTAGCAAGCTACCAAGGCTCATTGGAATCACTAGGAGGCATTTCCCTGTAAGATAGGCTACCAAAGGAAAACAACTAGGTGTCGGATCCCACACATACCAAGCATTTCAATCATACACGCAATATGCTCAATATGTGCAAATACAACATTGCATCACAACAGAACTCTATGACTCAAGTACTTTATTTAAAAGGCTCCAAGAGCCATACATAACATAGTCATACAGGTAGGGGTCACATGACCCAACACTCAAGTCATACAGTCATACAAGCACAAGCGGAAGCTACATGTCTGAGTACAGACAACTTAGAAAATAAAACAGGCTTGGTGTAGCCTGACTATCTACAAGGCCCTTCACAAGCTCCAGATCACCGTCTGGGTGTCAAGCTACTCGTCGACGTCAACGTCTATGTAGAACCCATCAGCAGGGGCAGGGTTCTCCTCTGCAACAGTTATTAAGCAAACATGAGTACAAAGGTACTCAGCAAGTCTTACCACAGAACCTAACATACATGCAACATTATCAAAGGGGGTAGTGGAGTTTATAGCAGAATGCCAGCTTTGACCTTGGCTAACCTATACTACAACTCTCAACAGATTGCAAGATGTTATTACGAACACGAGTCCTCTAATCACCACATCAATACACTATCGAGGATCCTCTTCCGTCATCCTACGGAAGGGCCATCCGCGACACTCACGCTTATCTTGAGGCTTTTAGTAGTATCCATCAACTTGTCTATGAACTGTAAGAGTAACCAAGTAGTTCGTACCGCGAACAACGGCTATTCGAATAGTTTGATAACCCTGCAGGGGTGTACCTCCTCACACACGCTTCCACCACTTATCGCCGTTTACTCGGCGTGTACTCGGCAACCTTCAAGCGGAAGCCCAGCGAGGGTGTCGGCCACGACCTGACCAACTACTCAAGTCTCTCGTCCAGGTTTATCGCCTATTTGGGTTCCATCCGTGGGGAGATCCGGCCGGGGTGTCGCTCACGGCCCCAAACGATGTGTACAGGGTTCTCGAGTCACCAAACGGGCAATCGGTACACCGTGCCACGTACCTGTTGCATCACAACCCACCCCGAGGGTCAGCGTTGTGCACGACCTCCAGTAAGCTATAAACACCAGAAACTAGTTGCAACTCCTGGACAGAGATCAAGGGTAATTAATAAGCCGAGAGGGTCAATTAAGGATCTCAATGCGTGGTAGTAGCTGTAACTTGAACCACACATACAGATCTCGGGTCCTATGGACGATTCCAATGAAACAACCCACCATGTACTCCTACATGGCCTTTCATCGATACCTTTACCAAGCGTATTCCACACTTCCTTCTCTTTATCAAAAGATTGTTTCACTCTGATCCATCACCCAGATGAACCAGACCAGACACAACTCTAAGCATAGCAGGCAACATAAACAAATAGCATGGTGGAACACACATCACATGGCTCAATCAACTCCTACACATGCTAGTGGGTTTCAACTATTTACTGTGGCAATGACAGGTCATGCAAGGGAATAGGGTTCAACTACCGCAGCAAGTAGCAGTTCACGCGCTGTTGCCTTAATGCAGTAAAAGAGAGCAGGAGCGAGAAGATTGGGTTGTATCGGAATGATCAATGATTGCTTTCCTGACAAGGTAGTTGTCGGGTACTGCTCTTCAACTGGATACGCAGCAGTATCCTCGGGAGCAGGACCTAACACAGGGAATACCGACGAAACAATCATTAACAAACAAATGCAACAATATGATGCATGTTTATGACATGGCAAGATGCATGTGTGTTGGCTAATGCAACTAAAACCAGAAGGGTTTGAACCTATTTGAATCAAGGATTCAAATTGAAGTTCAAACTATTATTTAAATAAGTGCATTATCATGTTTTTGATGTAAACAGCAAGTTAACTTATTCAAACATGCATGAAACCAGTGCCATTGGATAGATTGGATTTTTCTGATCATTTTTCATATATAAATCTTTTCCATCTGAGCTATGGTTGATTTTATATGATTTTTAGAAGTTTTGGATATTTTCTGGAATTTCCTGAATTATTTAAAATCTAAATATCCCAGAAAAACCTTTACTGCGTCAGCATGACATCATGCTGACGTCAGCCAGTCAACAGGGCCAGTCCAGGTCAAACCTGACCAGTGGGTCCCTCATGTCAGTGTCACAGCTAATTAACTGAGTTAATTAGAGTTTAGTTAAAACTAATTAGTTGTCAGTGGGGTCAGGGCCCACGTGTCAGTGACTAAACTAATTATCTAATTAATATTAAGAAAACAGCTAAACTATGTTTGACTTGCGGGCAGGGCCCACATGTCATTGACCCAGGGGGTCAAACCCGTGGTCAAAACTGGTCCAACTCGCCGGCGTTTAGCCGCCGGCGAGGCCAAACGCGGCGGCGTGCCTCGGAAAACGGCTGTGGGGAACGGCTCGAGCTGCGGCTGGGTGCGTTGGAGAGCTCTTGCTCTTCCGCATCAGATGGAGGTGGTCGCCGGACCTGGGGTGGCCGGAGACGACGGCAACAAGCTCGACGGCGGCGACCGGCGTCGGGCGAGTGTGGAGATGCGGCTGCAGGTGCCTAGGCGATGCGTGCGTAGCACCGTTCGCGTCTACGTGCTGTGGTGAGTGCAATGGACGGGTGCCGGTGACCAAATGGTCACCGGAGCATCACCGGCGACGAGCACGGCGGCGGTGCGTGCGGGCGAGCTACGTGCAGTGGGTTACAGGGCAAGAGGGAGCCAACGGAGAGGGGGAGGAGGTAGCTAGGCTCACAGCGGTTGTAGCAAGCACCGAAGCGAGCTCGGGGGTGGTCGGAGCTGAGCAGCACGGCGAGGGGGATCTCCGTGGCCGGAGATGGGGAAGAAGAGCTCGGGGGCGTCTCCAGGGCGGGCGAGCGCTCGGGGCTCGGCCTGTCGAAGCAGTCGAGGACGGCGGAGACGAGGGACAACACGACGGAGCTCGGGGACGACGGTGGACGTGGTTTCTACGACGGTGCGATCACGGCGGCGTCGGCCATGGCGCGGGGAGAGCGGAGGAGAGGAGCTGGGACGAAACGGAGGTGTCTGGGGGGTCGAGGGAGACGTGGACGTTCGATCCACTCCTCCAGGACGGCGAGGGGGCGAAGCAGGGCGGTGGGCAGCTGCGTGGCGCGCGGCACGGTCGCCGTCGAGCACCTGCCTGCCTGCCTGGCCGAGCCAAGCAGCTCGCTGGAGCGGCAGCTGGGCTGGGCCGGCAGGTGGGCCGGGTGGGCGCCAGGTAAGTGTTCTCTCTCTCCTTTTTCTATTTTCTTTTCTGTTTCATTTCTTTTGCAACTTTGTTCACTTAATAAAAATGCCTAAACATTTTTATAAATCATAACACTTGTCATACCTGCTGTATATAATATGAACAGTAGGAAACATTATAGTTTATGATTATTTGAGCATTTAAAATATTTTATAGTATTTAAATGCCCAAATTCAAATACCATATGATTTAATCCAAAACCCTAGATTGTCCTAGAAAATTGTGCACCATTTTTGGCAGAGGTTTAAGACCAAGGCAGAAATGATGAACATTTTGAAGGGCATTTTGGGTACATTGGAAAATATTTTAGTAAACCCTAGTTGTTAGGGGAGGGGTGCTGGGGTTTCTGTTAATCCCATTTCAAGTTTCTTTGAAAGTAAACATGATGCACACTCTAGTCAGGTCCTAATGCAAGAGCTAGCTAGGGATGTGACAGGTTTTCATTTAAAGCAACATGATCTAAAGATTGGAAACACATTATGTCTTCTTGATTAAAAAGGATAGCTTCTATGGGAGGGCGATCAGCGTCCACCATATAATGCGTAAAACATTCTTTGGCATCTCTCATTATAAATCCTAACTCATGTTCCAAAAAGATAGTAACTGCTCTCTTAACAGAAGAATGCTCAATATTGAAAAAATCTAGAAAAATTCTCTGAATGCAAGGATGCATGTGGATAAATTGTCTTTCAAGTTCAAATACAAGCACAGATATAGCGTCTGCAAGACTACTGGTTCTATGAAGAATAGATCCACCCATAGTGGGTAAAGCACCGACACAAGTAAAGAAATCTTGAATAACTCCTTTTCCAATAATATTACCACTACCAATCCGAAACTTTTTAGTCTGTAAAGTAGTAGGTTCCTCATGAGGATAATTAAAAGCATCAAAGTTCCCCCATCGTTACTACTATCTTTTTCAACGATAACAACCCCCGTTTCAGACATGATAGCAACAAACCGCACTAAGGACGAACACACAAGAGGCAAGCAAATGGAAAAAAGGGCGAATGAAACGGCAAAGGTGAAGTGGGGGAGAGGAAAACGAGAGGCAAATGGCAAATAATGTAATGCGAGGGATAGGAGTTTGTGATGGGTACTTGGTATGTCTTGACTTGTGCGTAGATCTCCCCGGCAATGGCGCCAGAAATTCTTCTTGCTACCTCTTGAGCATGCGTTGTTTTTCCTTTGAAGAGGAAAGGATGATGCAGCAAAGCAGCGTAAGTATTTCCCTCGTTTTTTGAGAACCAACGTATCAATCCAATAGGGGACTACACGCAAATCCCTAGTACATACACAAACAATTAAGAACCTTGCAACCAACACGATAAAGGGGTTGTCAATCCCTTCACGGCCACTTGCAATAGAGAGATCTGATAGAGATAATAAGATAAATATTTTTGGTATTTTTGTTGTATAGATTGAAAAGTAAAGATTGCAGAAAAGAACGGTAACAGAAATTGGCAAGTTGACGGGAAACTAATATGGTGGAAAATAGACCCGGGCCATAGGTTTAACTAGTGGCTTCTCTCAAGATAGCATATTTTACGGTGGGTGAACAAATTACTGTCGAGAAATTGATAGAAAAGCGCAGTTATGAGAATATATATAGGCATGATCATGTATACATGCATCACGTCCGTGACAAGTAGACCGAAACGATTCTGAATCTACTACTATTACTCCACACATCGATCGCTATCCAGCGTGCATCTAGAGTATTAAGTTCATAAGAACAGAGTAACACCTTAAGCAAGATGACATGATGTATAGGGATAAACTCATGCAATATGACATAAACCCCATCTTTTTATCCTCGATGGCAACAATACAATATATGCCTTGCTGCCCCTGCTATCACTGGGAAAGGACACCGCAAGATTGAACCCAAAGTTAAGCACTTCTCCCATTGCAAGAAAGATCAATCTAGTAGGCCAAACCAAACTGATAATTCGAAGAGACTTGCAAAGATATTAAATCACGCATATAAGAATTCAAAGAAGAACCAAATATTGTTCATAGATAATCTTGATCGTAAACCCACAATTCATCGGATCTCGACAAACACACCCCAAAAAGTATTACATCGTATAGATCTCCAAGAAGATCGAGGAGAAGTTTGTATTGAGATCCAAAGAGAGAGAAGAAGCCATCTAGCTAATAACTATGGACCCTTCGGGTCTGTGGTAAACTACTCACACAACATCGAAGAGGCTATGGTGTTGATGTAGAAGTCCTCCATGATCGATTCCCCCTCCGGCGGAGCTACAGAAAAGGCCCCAAGATGGGATCTCATGGGTACAGAAGGTTGCGGCGGTGGAAATAGGGTTTCGTGGTGCTCTCGGATGTTTTCAGGGTATATGAGTATATATAGGGGGAAGAGGTACATCGGTGGAGCTACGAGGGGCCCACGAGGGTGGGGGCGCGCATACCGCCCCCCCCCAAGGCGCGCCCTCCTACCTCGTGGCCACCTCGTGGCTTCCCATACTTGTACTCCAAGTCTCCTGGATTGCGTTTGTTCCAAAAATGATCCTCGCGAAGGTTTCATTCTGTTTGGACTCCGTTTGATATTCCTTTTCTGCGAAACACGAAAATAGGCAAAAAAAACAGCAATTTGCACTGGGCCTTTGGTTAGTAGGTTAGTCCCGAAAATAATATAAAAGTGCATATTAAAGCCCATTAAACATTCCAAAATAGATAATATAATAGCATGGAACAATCAAAAAATATAGATATGTTGGAGACGTATCACTGCTCCTCCTCTCCCTCATAGCCATCTTCTTCTCCGTAGTGCTTAGCGAAGCTCTGCTGAGATTTCTCCACCACCACCGCCGCCACGCCGTTGTACTGCCGAAGGACTCAAGCTACTACTTCACCATCCCTCGATGGATCGAGGAGGTGAAGGTGTCATCAAGCCGTACTTGTGTTGAACGCGGAGGTGTCGTCCGTTCGGCACTAGATCGGAGTTCGCGGGACGAATCGTGATTGGATTGCGAAGACGTTTGACTGCATCAATCGCGTTTCTTAATGCTTCCACTTAGCAATCTACAAGGGTATGTAGATCTAATCTCTCCTCTCATAGATGGTCATCTCCTAGATTGGATCTTGGGTGTTCATAGAATTTTTTTTCTTTCCCATACAACGTTCCCCAACAGTGGAGTTAGAGCTAGGTCCATGCGTAGATGACATCACGAGTAGAACACAAAGGAGTTTGTGGGCGTTGATATTCAGATTTCTTCCTTACCTACTCTTATTTTGATTCGACGATATTGTGGGATGAAGCGACTCGGAGCATCTTTACATGTCCACGTAAATGAGACCGGTTCCATCTACAGACATGCAACTTGTTGCATAAAGATGGCCGGTGGGTGTCTGTCTCTCCCACCTTATTTGAATCGGATTCGACAAAGGTGGTCCTTGTAGAAGGTTGAATAGCAATTTGCATATGACCGTTGTGGCTTTACGTAGGTAAGAATCGTTCTTACTGGATACCCATAGCAGCCACGTAAAACATGCAACATCAAATTAGAGGACGTCTAACTTGTTTTTTTAGGGTATGATGTGATATGATATGGCCAAAGACATGATGAGATATATTTGATGTATGAGATGATCATGTTTGTATAAATTATCACGACTTGCATGTCGATGAATACGGCAACCGGCAGGAGCCATAGGGTTGTCTATAATTATTGTATGACCTTCGTGTCAATCATTAAACGCTATGTAATGCTTTACTTTATCGCTAAACGATAGCAATAGTTGTAGAAGCATGGTTGGCGTGACAACCCTGATGGCGACACGATGATGGAGATCATGGTATCATGCCAGTGACGATGGAGATCATGCAGGTGCTTTGGAGTTGGAGATCAAAAGCACGAGATGATGGCCATATCGAGTCACTTATGATTTGCATGTGATGTTAATCCTTTTATGCATCTTATTTTGCTTAGGACGACGGTAGCATTATAAGGTGATCCCTCACTAAAAATTCAAGATGGCACCACATGATGATCGGGTGTGATACACTCTACGTTCACATACATGGGTTGCAAGCCAGTTTTGCACATGTGGAACACTTAAGTTAAACTTGACGAGCCTAGCATGTACAAACATGGCCTCGGAACACAAGAGACCAAAGGGTCGAACATGAGTCATATAGTAGATATGATCAAGATGGAGATGTTCACCATTGAAACCACATCATCTCACGTGATGATCGGACTTAGGTTGGTGAATTTGGATCGTGTTACACTCGAATAACCGGAGGGATGTTGATTTGAGTGGGAGTTCTTAACTAATATGATTAATTGAACTCGTTGTCATGAACAATAGTCTAAGTTGTCTTTGCAAATTATATTGTAGATCAATGGCTCGCGCAGTAGCTCCCCTGAATTTTAAAACGTTCCTAGAGAAAGACTAAGTTGAAAGATATAGTGAGCAATTATGCGAACTAGGGCCGTAGTCCGAGGATTGTCCTCACTGCTACACAGAAGCCTTATGTCCCTGATGCACCGCTCGGTGTGCCAACCCCTCTAACGTTGTCTATGGATGTTGTGAACATCTGTCAGACACGTTCTGATGACTACTTGATAGTTTAGTGCTCCATGCTTTACGACATAGAATCGGGGCTCCAAATACATTTTTAATGCCGTGGAACATATGATATGTTTTGAGCGCTGAAATTGGTATTTTAGGCCATGCCCATGTTGAGAGGTATGAGACCTGTGGCAAATTCTTTGCCTACAAGATGGAGAAGAATAGCTCAGCCAGTGAGCAAGTACTCAGAATGTTTGGGTGCTACAATCGCTTGAATCAAGTGGGAGTTAATCTTCCAGATAAGATAATGATTGATAGAGTTCCCTGGTCACTATCACCAAGCTGCTAGAACTTCGTGATGAACTATAATCTAAAAGGGATGGAGATGATCCCGGAGTTGTTCGTGGTAGGCCACAAAGGTAGAAATCAAGAAGGAGCATCAAGTGTTGATGGTTAAACAAGACCATTTGTTTAAAGAAGGGCAAGGACAAGAAGGGAAAATTGATGAATGGCAAGCCAGTTGCCGCTCTAGTGAAGAAACCCGAGGTCGAACCCAAACCCGAGACTAAGTGCTTCTATTGTAAGGGGGGCGGTCACTGGTAGCGGAACTACCCCAAATACTTGGTATATAAGAAGGCTGGCAACTTCAACAAAAGTATATTTGATATACGTGTTATTGAAGTGTACCTTACTAGTACTCCTAGTAGCACATGGGTATGAGATACCAGTTCAGTTGCTAATATTGGTAACACCAAATAAAAGTTGCGGAATAAACGGAGACTAGCTAAGCGCAAGGTGGCGATGTGTGTTGGAAGTGTTTCCAAGGTTGATGTGATCATCATCGCACGCTCCCTCTACCTTCGAGCTTAGTGTTGAACCTAGATACATGTTATCTGGTGTCTGCATTGAGGCATGAACATGATTAGATTGTGTTTATTGCAATACGGTTATTCATTTAAGTTAGAGAATAATGGTTGAATAATTCCTTCTATGGTCATGCACCCAATATGAATGGTTTATTGAATCTCGATCATAGTGATACACATGTTCATAATATTAATACCAAAAGATGTAGAGTTGATAATGATAGTACCACTTTCTTGTGGCACTACTGCTTAGGTCATATTAGTGTAAAGCGCATGAAGAAACTCCATGTTGATGGATTTTTGGAGTCACTTGATTTTCAATCACTTGACACATGTGAACCATGCCTCATGGGCAAGATGACTAAAACCCCGTTTTCCGATACAATGGAATGGGCAAGTTACTTGTTGGAAATCATACATACTGATGTGTGCAGTCTGATAAGCATTGACGCGCACGGTGGATATCGTTACTTTCTCACCTTCACCGATGACTTGAGTAGATATCTGTATATTTACTTAATGAAGCGTAAGTCTAAAATGTTTGAAAAGTTCAAGCAATTTTAGAGTGATGTTGAGAATCATTGTAACAAGAAGATCAAATTCCTATGATCTGATCGAAGGGGGAGTATCTGAGTTATGAGCTTGTGACGCCCGAAGACCGACGTCCCAGAAGATTCCAGAAGATTCCAGAGATTCCAATGTTCCGGGTTCTCCCGTGTGTTTCATTTGTGCTTGTGTTATTTACTTTTGCATTGCATCTTGTCATCATGCCATCATGTATTTAATCTTTGCATCTCAACTTAAATAAATTGTGTGGACCTTCGGTCCATTTAAATCGAGGGAAGTGTGACTTCTCTTTAAAACATATCATCCTAATATTATGGAGCTATATTAATAAATATTCCATTTGTTTGGAATTAACCCAAACACACTTGCAATTATTCTCCAGACCTCTGTTGCTTCTAGTTTCACCCCTTTCCTTGTCTATAATTCTTTTTCCCATTTATCGAGGTTCCTCCAAAAATTCGAACATTTTTCGACCCTTCAAAAATCAAGTCTTAGTTCAAACCCATTTGATTAAATTCAAATAAGTTTGAATGATATCTCGATCATGCCTTTTCTATTTTTCTCGGACCGTGCTCATTTTATGATGCCCGAGAAGTTTAATCCCATGTGCTAACTATTGCCCTAACCCCCCCCCCCTCCTCATTCTTTTCTTCTCTATTGGTTTCTGCTAAAAAAATCAGTTAAAGAAGAAGAGCAGGCCTCCCGCGGCCCTTTTCGCCCGAAGCCTCCTGGCCCATCCGGCCCGAGGCCTAATCCCCATCTAAACCCTAGCCGACCGGACCCCAACTCCCTCTCTTCCCTCAGCCGCCAGTCGCTCGACCTCGCACCCCTCGTTTCCTCGATTCCTCTCACCCTCTCCCCTCGAGCGCCCCCGGTTCCCTCGATCTAAATCGCTCACCCCATCGCCTCGATCCCCCTGGCCCTGCGCCCTTCTCCTGCCTCGAGCAGCCCGGCGCGCCCCGTTCGCCAGGCCGCGTCACCGACTCGCCTTCTGCGCCCAGGCCGCCAGCCTCCGACTTCCTCCAGCGAGCTCCCCTGCGCCTGAGCCCCCATCGCCTCCAGCCAGGGCCGGCCAGGAGCGCCTACTCTCCAGCAAGGCCGCCAGCGACGCCGGCCCCGTCGCCAAGAGTCGCCCCGCCACTCCTCCAGCGCCTCCAGCAGCGCCTGGGACGCGCCCTTCCAGAGCCGGCCCGCCCCAGCCAGCGCCAAGGCCGCGCCGTCCGCTTGCCATGGTCGCCCCGCCGGCCAGCACGTCAGCTCCGCCAGCCACCCCATCTCCAGCGCCCCAAGCCCGACGCCCCGGCTTCTCCTCCTCGCTGCTCCGGGTTGTTGCCGTGACCGAGACCATGCCGTGTTTGTTTTGTTGCTGTGGTTATTTCTCCAAGGTCCTCGGAAGCGTCAAGTTCATCTTCAAAACTAGTACCGCTACGATCGGTGACTCGACAAGTACCACGACTATCGGATGCCTCAAGTTCCTCTCCGATGCCCAAGTACCCCTACACGACGACACGTCAAGTACCACTACCGTCGCAAGAACCGAGACCGGCGAGTGCGAAGACCCTCAAGTACAACTACGGAACATGTACAACTACCGCCGTCGTGATCTCTCAAGAAAACGTGTACCACTACCGTCGCCAAGTCCCGAGACCGACAAGTTCCACGACGACCCCGTGTACAACTACTTCCACTACCGTCGCCCAGTGTACGACTACGAACGGAACAACTACTTCCCAGTACGGAACGAGTACCCCTACCGATGACCGTGAACGACTACTTCCTCTACTTCCACTACGTCCCTCGACGACTCGAACCGTCCCGAAACGAACGCTTCGAAGGTATAACCCCGAGACGATGACCCGTGGAATGCTTGTGTTGTATGAGATGTTTCCCTTGTGTGCACCGTGCCCGTTTCATCTTTTGTCGTGCTCCTCGGTTGCCGCGTCGCCGACTCGTGGGAACCCGGTGACGGGATCACCCCACCTTTCTTCTTGTTCGAATCGTTCACGCCACCTTTCTTTTGCACCGGTCTCTCAACGAGTTACCGGTACGGAGATGTTGCGTTGCATCATTTTTGGATCGTTGCCGTGGCACCCTTTCCTTCCACCACGGTGACAATACTTCATATCTTCTTCATGTCAACTTTTAATAAAAATTGCATAAACTTGATCATGGCATCCGCATCATGTCAACAACATTATATGTGTGAATTGTTGTTTGCTTATAATTACTAAACTTGCTCATGGGGTTTTTCCGGAATGTTGTTTGTTGTTCCGGCCTCATTTAAACTTGCCTAATTAGGTAGTTTGCTCTTGCTTCACCTCTTGCCATGTTAACAACCATTTAATCTTGTCTTGTCAATAAACGAGAGTCAACTAAATAATTAAAATGTGGTGTTTCGTCAATATGCAACTCGTTGCATATTGAGCTCCACTTAACTTGTAGTAATTGTTTGTGCACTTTGCCATGCCATGCATAATTAAACCGGACATGCATCATACTTGTTTGTGCATCGTATGCCATGTTTATGCTTGTGTGTTTACCGTGTTGTTTGCTTCTTTCCTGTTGCTTCTCTTGTTAGCTTCGGTTTCGTTCCGGAGTTGTGAGGATTCGCTCGACTATGTTGTTCCGTCTACTTCCTGGATCCGTTCTTCTCCCTTGTGGAATCCCAGGCAAGATGATCATACCCTTGGATACCTTTACTACCATTGCCATGCTTAGTTGTCTCGATGCTATCGTTACATCTCGCGCTACCCATCTTTTTGTCAGCCTCTCCTTGTTTCCATGAAACCTCTAACCTTGAAACCTTCCTAGCAAAACCACTGTTTTGCTATGTTACCTGCTTGCTCAGCCCCCCTTATAGCGTTGTTAGTTGCAGGTGAAGATGAAGATCGTTCCAGGAGGGGACTTGTTGTTGGAATATCACAATATCTATAATTATTATTAACACACCTATATACTGGGCATGGGTGGAAGGCTTGGCCTTTTGCTCGGTGTTTTGTTCCACTCATGCCACCTTAGGCGCCGATAAACCGGCATTATGTTCCTTGATTTTGCGTTCCTTACACGATGGGTGGATGGGGACCCCTTGACAGTTCGACTTTGAATAAAACTCCTCCAGCAAGGCCCAACATTGGTTTTAATTTGCTCATCATAACAACTTAATTAATTAATTAAATTGCATAGGGAGTTAGCGCTACCCGAGGATTCTTTCTACATAGCAGGGGGGCCAGTGTTGATGGTGTTGGTCCCAAACGGGGAGCCTGCGGGGCCACCACGGGGAAACTCGAGGTTTGGCTCCTGTAGCTTCGCCCATCTGGTCGTGGCCTGAGACGAGATACGCGCGGCTACTATCAGGGTGTCGACACACCGGGAGGTCTTGCTGGACTTGTTTTACCATTGTCGAAATGTCTTGTGCACCGGGAAGCCGAGCCTGAGCGGATTTTCCCTAAGATAAGGGGTGATGATATTATAATTATCACTTCAGCTAATCGTGAGAGCTTGTGATGGGCTAAGTTGGGACACCCCTGCAGGGTTATGATCTTTCGAAAGCCGTGCCCGCGGTTATGTGGCTGATTGGAATTTGTTAATGTCCGGTTGTAGAAAACTTGACAGATGATCCGAAGTAAAACACACAATTGTGTGAGTAACCGTGATTGTCTCTTTTCACTTTGAGAAGAGAACACGGTGGGGTTATGTTTGATTCATATGTAGTTCAGGATCTTTAGCGATCACTACTTTTGCGACCGTTTGCGTAGATGCTCATCTTATTCTGGTACTCGTAAGCTAGCCACCATATTATGCTTAGCCGCTACTGCAACCTCACCACCTTACCTCTTCCTACCCATAAAGCTTTGCTAGTCTTGATACCCATGGTTATGGGATTGCTGAGTCCTCGTGGCTCATAGATACTACAACACCAGATGTAGGTTCAGCCGAGAATGATGCAGGAGCTGGTTCAAGTACTTCACTGGAAGCTCGATGAAGAGAGTGGCCGTTTGCTTGTGACGTTTTCGACGATCAGTAGTGGTTTCTACTAGGGGCGATTCAGACCTGTGGCTTTTATGTTTTGGTATCTTTCTTTTGGATCTTCGCCCGTAGTCGGGTTGTGATGTTTTGGATGATGTTTTGATTATGTAATGTATTGTGTGAAGTGGCGAGTGTAAGCCAACTATATCCTTTTGCAATTTCATCCCTATTTTTACATGAGTCGTGCAAAGATACCAAACTTGAGATCATTCCAGAATGGGCTTATACCTTTAAGTCGTGCCTCGACACGTAGGAGGTATAGTCCCATCCTGGGCATTACAGAGTTTGGCAATCACTTAAGGCAATGAGGAATTATTTCAAAGTTGACGCCACCTAGAACACCACAGCGTAATGGTGTGTCCGAACATCGTAAGCGTACCTTATTGGATATGGTGCATTCTATGATGTCTCTTGCCGATCTGCCACTATTGTTTTGGGGTGCGTTAGAGACAGCTGCATTCACTTTAAATAGGGCACCAACTAAGTCCCTAGATACGACACCGTATGAACTATGGTTTGGCAAGAAACCTAAACTATCGTTTCTTAAAGTTTGGGGCTGCGATGCTTATGTCAAAAGGCTTCAGCCAGAAAAGCTCGAACCCAAAGCGGACAAATGCATCTTCATAGGATACCCAAAGGAGACGGTTGGGTATACCTTCTATATCAGATCCGAGGGCAAAGTGTTTGTCGCTAAGAACGGGTCCTTTCTTGAGAAAGAGTTTCTCTCGAAAAAATTGAGTGGGAGGAAGATAGAACTTGATGAGGGTGTGGAACCTTTACTTCAACCACAGAGTAGCACAGCACAGAAACATGTTTTCTGTGGTACCTACGACAATTGAAGAGGAAACTAATGACAGTGATAATGAAGTTTCTGATTAAGTTACTGTCGAACCTCGTAGGTCGACAAGGATACATACTACTCCTAAGTGGTACGACAACCCTGTCTTGGCGGTCATGTTGTTGGGCAATGATGAACCTACGAGCTATGGAGAAGCGATGGTGGGCCCAGATTCCGATAAATGGTTAGAGGCCATGAAATCCGAGATGGGATCCATGTATGAAAACAAAGTATGGACTTTGGAAGTATTACCTGGAGGGCGAAAGGCCATTCAGAAGAAATGGATCTTCAACAAGAAGACGGATGCCGACGGTAATGTCACCGTCTATAAAGCTCGACTTGTGGCAAAGGGGTTTTCACAAGTTTAAGGAGTTGACTAAAATGAGACTTTCTCACCAGTAGCGATGCTTGAGTCCGTCAGAATTATGTTAGCACTTGTTGCATTTTTCGATTACAAAATCTGGCATCTGGATGTCAAACCAGAGTTTCCTTAACGGTTTCCGTGAGGAAAGGTTGTATATGATACAACCGGAAGGTTTTGTCAATCCTAAGGATGCTAAAAGGTATGAAAGCTCCAGCGATCCTTCTATGGATTAGAGCAAGCATCTCGGAGTTGGAATCTTCGCTTTGATGAGGTGATCAAAGCTTTTGGGTTTATACAAAGTTTGCAAGAAACCTGTATTTACAAGAAAGTGAGTGGAAGCACTACAACATTATTGATAAGTATATGTGGATGACATATTGTTGATCGGAAATGATGTAGAATTTCTGGAAAGCATAAAGGGTTTTTCGAAAGGAGTTTTTCAAAGGAAGACCAGGGTAAAGCTGCTTACATATTGGGCATCAAGATCTATAGAGATAGATCAAGACGCCTGATAAGACTTTCACAGAGCACATACTTGACATGATTTTGAATGAGTTCAAAATGGATCAGTCAATGAAGGAGTTATTGCCTGTGTGGTCATGTGTGAAGTTGAGTGAGACTCAAAGCTCGACCATGGCAGAAGAAGAGAAAGAACAAAGGTCGTCCCCTATGCCTTAGACATAGGCTCTATACGGTATGACATGTTGTGTACCGCACCTATGGTGTGCCTTGCCATGTGTCTGGCAAGGGGGTACACAAGTGACCCAGGAGTGGATCACTGGACATCGGTCAAAATTGTCCTTTGAGGAATAAGGAAATGTTTCTCGGTTATGGAGGTGATAAAGAGTTCGGCGTAAAGGGTTACGTCGATGCAAGCTTTAACACCTATCCGGATGACTCTAAGTAGCAAAACGGATATGTATAGTGGAGCAACCATTTAGAATAGCTCCAAGTGGAGCGTGGTAGCAGCATCTACAATATGACATAGAGATTTGCGAAGTACACATGAACCTAAATATTGCAGACCCGTTGACTAAAACCACTCTCACAAGCATAACAGGATCAAACCCCAAAACTCATTGAGTGTTAATCACATGATGATGTAAACTAGATTATTGACTCTAGTAAACTCTTTGGGTGTTAGTCACGTGGCGATGTGAACTATGAGTGTTAATCACATGGCGATGTGAACTAGATTATTGACTCTAGTGCAAGGGAGACTGTTGGAAATATGCCCTAGAGGCAATAATAAATTGGTTATTATCATATTTCCTTGTTCATGATAATCATTTAGTATCCATGCTAGAATTTAATTGATCGGAAACTCAAATACATGCGATACATGGACAACAAGATGTCCCTGGTCAGCCTCTACACGACTAGCTCGTTGATCAAAGATGGCTATGGTTTCCTAGCCATAGACATGAGTTGTCATTTGATAACGGGATCACATCATTAGGAGAATGATGTGATGGACAAGTCCCAAACTATAAACATAGCATATGATCGTGTCAAGTTTATTGCTATTGTTTTCTGCATGTCAAGTATATGTTCCTATGACCATGAGATCATGCAACTCACTGACACCGGAGGAATACCTTGTGTGTACTAAATGTTGCAACGTAACTGGGTGACTATAAAGGTGCTCTACAGGTATCTCTGAGGGTCTATGTTGAGTTGGCATGCATCAAGACTGGGATTTGTCACTCCGTGTGACGGAGAGGTATCTCAGGGCCCACTCGGTAATACAACATCACAAGAAGCTTGCAAGCAATGTGACTAATGAGTTGGCCACGGGATCTTGTATTACAGAACAAGTAAAGATCCGGTAACGAGATTGAACTAGGTATGGAGATACGGACGATCGAATCTCAGGCAATTAACATACCGTTAGACAAATAGAACTACATACGAGATTAGTTGAATCCTTGACATCGAGGTTCGACCGATAAAATCTTCGTAGAATATGTGGGAACCAATATGGGAATCCACGTCCCGCTATTGGTTATTGATCGAAGAGGTGTCTCAGTCATGTCTGCATAGTTCTCGAACCCACAGGGTCTACACACTTAAGGTTTGGTGATGATATAAGTATAGTTGACACATTATGGTGGTTACCGAAGGTTGTTCGGAGTTCCGAATGAGATCCCGGACGTGATGAGGAACTCCAGAATGGTCCAGAGGTGAAGATTGATATATTGTACGAAGGGTATTGGAGTCCCGAAGTGTTTCGGGGGTACCGGGTGATGACCAGCATGACCATAAAGGGTTTCGGGAGGCCCCGGTAAGTATTGGGGGCCTCATGGGCTAATGGGAGGGAGCACACCAGACCACTGAGGGGTTGTGCGCCCCCAAGCCCCCTTCCCACATTGCTTGAGGAGGTGGGGAGCCTCCCTTGGGTTTCCTCCACTTGCCTTGGGGGCCAAGGCACCTAGGGGGAGGCGCCCAAATCCATCTAGGGTTTCCCCTTTCTTGGTCGCAACTCCTAGATTGGATCTAGGGGCGTCCCCTCCTCCTCCCTTCCCCCTATATAGAGAGATATGGAGAGAGGGCAGCCGCACCCATACGGATCTATATGTGCCACAGTGCTGCTCCTCCTCTCCCTCGTAGCCATCTTCTTCTCCGTAGTGCTTAGCGAAGCTCTGTTGAGATTTCTCCACCACCACCGCCACCATTCCGTCATGCTGCCGCAGGACTCGAGCTACTACTTCACCATCCCTCGCTGGATCGAGGAGGTGAAGGCATCATCAAACCGTACATGTGTTGAACGTGAAGGTGTCATCCGTTTGGCACTAGATCGGAGTTCGCGAGACAGATCGTGATTGGATCGTGAAGACGTTCGACTACATCAACCGCGTTTCTTAACGCTTCCGCTTAGCGATCTACAAGGTTATGTAGATCTAATCTCTCCTCTTGTAGTTGGTCATCTCCTATATTTCATCTTGGGTGTTCATAGGATTTTTTGGTTTCCCATGCAACGTTCCCTAACAGCACCACCCACATGGTTCCATCAACATGAAGATGACCACGACTTGGTCTTCGACACCTCACCTAGACCACAGAAGCGACGCTCCAAAGGTAACATGCGTGATGGTGCTTCACTTGTCCCACTAGTGGACTATCTTCACAATGATTGCTTGCATGATGTCGATCGACCTATTACCATGCTTCCTACTAGTGCAACTTCCTCATGTCATGACTTACCAATTTATGATAAATATGATGATAAGCATGTCGAGTTGCCTAGTAGAGATGCTACGCTACATAGGATATCATGTGCAAATTCTTTTGATCACATCATGTTCGACAATCCTTTAAACTTTTCATATGCTATGAGTGAGATCTCCCATATTGCATCATTACAATCTCAACATAATAACTATGCATGCCCCCATTAAAATAAATCCCTTTTGCACCTATGGCATAGATGACGAGATGATGGTTATTGGATTTTGTTTCTCGTGGTATGATATTGCCAAGCTACCTTTGCAAAATTTGTACAATTCATCCCATATGCCTTGCCATGAGAATGATTATATATTGCATGAATGCATTCCTTGTGTGCACCATATGCTTACCATTCATGACAATGCTATAGATATTGCTAGTGATACATTACATTTGAATCTCCATTATGTTATACATCACAACACACCTTTCATGATGGATGACATGTTTATATATCATGCAACTAATTTATTTGAGCATTGAATATTTTGTGCTAACAACGACACACATGTGCGCATCAAAATGGATGATGTGTACATATACCACGCACACACAATTTTTCCTTTGTCTCTACTTTGTGTAGGTACTCACATATACTCATCAACCTCTCAATCCCAAGAGTTGATGAAACGAGCTCTTGAGAGCAACGATAGGATCCCATGGATTGTCCTTACCACTGTTCTCTTCGCGCAACGACTTTGTGCATTCCTTTTACTTGTCTCTCACATGGCTATGGGCTCTATACCACTTTTCAATCTATGCTCATTTTCTCGTGTTCACTTGGCATGATATGCCTCTATTGATGCTCTTGCCATTCATTTGTGACCCATACTTGCATTTGCACATGATTCACCATTTCATTATATCTATGTGTAGTTGCATGCTTGGTGGATATACTAGTAGCTATTGCCATGATTTCTTTGTGTCACATGCTATTGATGCTTGTTGTGTTGGGAGAGTCAAGATGCTTAATTGTTTTTTAAATAGGACCTCTTGCCAATACAATGATACTACTTTGCTTATATCTTGCTTCCGTGCTTGTGATATGTCATGTGCATTACTTATTCCCACTATTTGCACTACTAGCTTCCACCACTTGATTGCTATGATTGCTTGCTTTGTTGCATCGCCCATGATCCATTCTTGCTCATTTCCTTGGGTTGATGACATATATGTTCATGCCATTCACATGATATGTTTTGACCATTGTCACTTGTCTCCATTAGTTGCATCTCTCATATTCACATATAGTGTGTGCAACCGTGCTATGCTTGTTGATATTGGAGACTTGGACATCTCACTTGTGAAGCATGCTTGTTTGATAGAGCTTAATTCCTTTGGTTGTTCTCACATCATATGCTTCCATACTATGCCATACTCCCATGTCCTTTCTTATGATGAGCATGTTGCATACACTTGTTGGGTATCTCACCACACGAATAATAGGTTTTGCATTTCCGCTAACCTCATTTGTTTTTCCGAGTGTTTGTCGTGTTCTTTCACCTTGAAAGATTCACGAGATAGTGCCATTATGAGATTTCAAGGTCATGCGAAGGCATACACGATGTGCAACGCCAACATCTTCGGGAACATTCATAAGGTGAACTCATTCCCTTTGAGCCATCCTCCTTTACGCATCTTGGATGGGCCATTCTTTCATTGTTGTCTCCTTTCTGTCTACATGTTACATCTCTCGGATGGCGGAGTGACTTTGGCGCTTGGCCCTACACGACATCAACTTGAGGAATGCTCAGAATTATCGGATGCACCCACTTTGGATGCACAACCAGACAACCATTCATGACACAACATCGAGCAACGGTACGACATCACTCATTTGACACATTGCAGTGACACCTCCATATTTGTTGATTGTGCTCCCACATGTCATGCTTGATGGATGGCCTTGTTGCATCTATTTCCATGTCATCCATGATATATGATCGTGTGCAGTTCTTTAGCAAATTTCTTGTATACACCTGGCATATTCATACATAATGATCACATTGCCAACTATCAATTGCATGATAACACATTCATTTTGAGCACCCCTTGACATGTTCATGCTCTTGATAAACCGTCCCTCTGTGACATCATTTTACATAATGGTAGGATTTACCATCTTGATCACATGAATGCATTACATGCCATGCTCTTTCATTTTCATACACTTCATGCTCATTCACACCCAATTACATCGAACGAAATCATGCTTCAAATATGGACACCTTGTGTGTGCTAACCATTGTATTCCCGAGTGTCATTTGTGTTTGCTCTTTTTGCATGTACTCCCTCTTTAAACTAATATAAGAGCATTTAGATTACTAAAGTAGTGATCTAAATGCTCTTATGTTTGTTTACGGAAGGAGTACAACACTCACAAGACACCTTGGAGTACTTGGATAGCGCAATGCCTTCAACTACGTCGAACTACAAATTCATCCACGACAACCGTTTCCATGGTGATGTGGGTTTTGATAAGAGGAAGGATCTTACCCGGGGGGATGATGTAGAGCATCCTTCGATCATCCCCATGGACATCCCATCATCACCACAAGCACAAAGAGGACCAATGACAAGAGCACGTGCACGCGCCATCGAAACTAAGGTTAAATCTTTCCTCTTTGAGTTTCGTTCGGATTCACGTGCGAATTGGGTCCTACCTCAAACGGACATGTTTTGCACTCTTAGGTACCAAGGAGATAACCATGAAGAAGCAAGGAGGAGGTTCAAGCACATACGAAGTCTCTCAGAGAAGGAGAAGAGAGGAGTGGACCGGACAAGGAAGACCGGAGGCCCCCTGGACACTTTGGGTGCCCGTACGTGGACATCCCCGGGTGCCCGGCCCTGCCTGGGCACTGCAGCCACAGCCCCGGGTGCCCGGCCCTCCTCGCCTAGGTGTTGGCGAACCGCCTCGGGTGCCCGGGCTGCCAAACCCCGGGTACCCGGACCTCTCAGCCGTGGCCCCTGGCCGCACCAGGTACCTGGGCCTCACCCTCCTAGGTGCCCGGCCCCTCTCCTCCCGGTGACCTCCCGGTGCCCAGAGCCCTTTACCTCGGGTGCCCGAACATGTCCAGCTGTGCTTGCGTGCATTTTGGGAAAATTGACCCTTGTACCCCTGTTTTCCTCTTATTTCTCCCCTAGCCTATAAGTACTCCTCATCTAGCTCATTTCTAGGGTTAGCAAAGTATATGTGAGACATTGAGAGAGCTTTGCTCATCTTCCTCCTCTTGGAGATCAAGACCTCCTAAGGGAGAATATCCTCTTGTGGATATCAAGGCCTCCTAGGGAGAAGGATCCCCATCATAGGATCATCAAGACCTCATCTCCCTTGTGGATTTGGGAAGAACCTTACCTTTGTGCTTGTTTCCTTGGATTGATCTTGTATACTCATGGATCTTATGTATGCTATCCTAGTGGATGTCTGGTTTGGGTTTGTTTAAGTGATTTCCCCCTTGTGTTCTTGCTATTTTCCCCTTCCAAATGTGAAAACATCCTCCCCTAGGGCTTCACCTTACAACCTGAGGACTCAGTGTTGACGTGGCATGAGGAGGGCATCAAGATCGGAGCGACAGCTACGAAGACGTTTGTTCTGACCTTTCAAAAATTTGATGTCAGTTTTTATCAGTTTTGAAAGTGAAACAATTTATCTACTACCCCTATAAAAACATGAAAGGCGGAGATCCATACAATCTCATCCATCGAGAGGGTTGAATCCTCCTTCCTCTGTCCCATATAAGAGCGTTTTTTACACTACACTAGGGGATCTTGAAATGTTTAGCACAAACCATGTGGCTCTGATGTTTAGCACCAACCATGCTTTGCACACACTTAATTACCCACGTTTTACCCGCAAATTCCATCATGTCTTTCCTTCTTTCCCATGACACGATTTCAATTTCAACTCCACCCCATGTTCGATCTGAAACTAGATGAAGGCCTCGTTCCTTGCGCCAGTCATGTAAGAGCGTCTCCAGCCGCGCCCCCAACTGGCCCCCCAGGTCCCTTTTTGGGCGCCGGCGCCGAAAATCGGCCCATTCATGCCCCCGGGAGCCCATTTTTTGCCGGCTAGGCCCGAAACTAGCGCCGGTGTACCCAGGCTGAACCCGGGGCGCTGGGGGCGCCCGGGGGCGCCAGGGCAAGCGTTTTTTGCGTGAAAGAAAGGCGGGCCCGGTGAATCAGCGACCGCCGTGCCTCATCTTCCTCATCGCCTTGGTTTCCCATGGGGAATCAATGCCAAGGTTGTCGTCGGTCAGCCTACCCATTGATTCCTCATGGGCGGCGCAGTGCGGCGACGTGCCCCTCCCCCTCCCGCCACGCGTACACACGCTGCCGCCCCCCGATCACTATAAAAGCCACCCCCTCCTCGTCGTTGAAAGCATCTCGTAGCCTCCTTCCTCGCCGCCAACGACCTCTCTTCCTTTCTTACCTCCCCGTCTAGATATGGCCGAACGTTTCCCCAACAATGCAGCGGCGGCCAACGGCTTCGGCTGCCGTTCTCTGCATGAGTGGGAAACGCACCTCCTATACGAGGCGAACTACCCCGCACCCCCCGACGTAAGCGCTCCGGGATGATGGAGGCTCAGCGCCGAGGGCATGCCCGTCCCACCTATGCCCGACGTCGTGCACCCCACCTACTTCCAGGCGGAGATCCAGCGCGTGTGGGCTTCACTGTGGGAGGAGGATAGGGCCCGCCCGGAGTACGCCGTCGGCAACCCTGATGCGTGGGCGGCGTACTTCGAGCGCCGGCATGCCGAGCGGCTCGCCTCCACCAACAACGCGCCGGTGGTGCGGGGGTGCAACAATGGCAACGACCGCCGCCTGTGGTGGGGCGTCCCCGGCCACACACTCCACGTCGTCATCGGGCACCTCGAGGGTGGCAATGATCCGCCATTCGAGTACCTGGCGGCCCCATGTGGCTCCGAGCTCTGATCGAAATCTTCATCACCATGGAAAAGAGAGAGATCCTTGATGTTGAAGGTATCGCTCACATTGTACTTGCTGCTTGGGATGTCGATCTTGTAAGCAGTGTTGTTGTAGTGTGCTAACACCTTGAAGGTTCTATCGGCTCGAGGTAGGAGTTTGGACTTGTGCTCATTGGGGAAGCGGTCCTTGTGAAGATGAAGCCATAAGAGATCTCCGGGTTCGAACACCTGTGGTGTCTTGTGGGCGTTGAGCTTGGTGGTGAGGCGATGTACTTGGCGCTCAATTGTTGCCCTTGTATATTTTTGCATCTTCTTGAGATAATTTGCTCGTGCACTTGTGTCCATGTTGGTGTGCTCTTGAAGAGGTAGAGGAAGAATGTCCAATGGGGACAATGGATTGAAGCCGTAGACGACCTCGAAGGGGGACTTGCCCGTTGTTGAGTGTCTTGCGCGGTTGTAGGCGTACTCGGCGATGGGCAAGCATTGCTCCCATTCCTTGATGTTCTTCTTGATCAACACGCGAAGAAGCGCTGATAGCGTCCGGCTTGTCACCTTCGTTTGGCCATCCGTTTGTGGATGGTAAGCCGATGAGAATAGTAGCTTGATGCCTAGTTTGGCACATAGAGTCTTCCAAAAGTAGCACAAGAACTTGACCTCACGGTCCGAGACGATCGTCTTGGGCACTCCATGTAGGCACAAGATTTCCCTACAAAAGAGATTTGCGACATGTGAAGCATCGTCTATCTTGTTGCATGGGATGGAATGAGCCATGTTGGAAAATCTATCCACAACAACAAAAACAGAATCCTTGCCATTTTGAGTCCTAGGCAAACCAAGTACAAAGTCCATACTAACGTCTTCCCAAGGTTGATGTGGAATAGGAAGAGGCGTGTAAAGACCATGGGATTGAGCTTTGGACTTAGCTTTGCGGCATGTTGAGCACCGGTTGGTGAAGCGTGAGACGTCACGGAACATCTTGGGCCAATGATAGTTCTTGGTGAGCGTCACAAATGTCTTGCCGCTTCCAAAATGTCCCATAAGTCCTCCTCCATGAGATTCCTACAAAAGGATCAAACAAAGAGACGACTCGGGAATGCAAAGTTTGTTAGCTCTCACAAGATAACCATCATTGATATAATATCGTTCCTGTCGGATTAGGGGCTCCGCAAACCCAAAGAAGTTCGAACAAAGGGGCGTGAACGAAGATCTGTCCCACTCACGTCTACCTAGAGCCACGCCCTCGCCCGGTGGTGAGATTCAAGAAAGCAACAAGTAAAAGCACACACGAGTTTACCCAGGTTTAGGCCACCTTGCGGTGTAAAACCCTACGTCCTGCTTGGGTGGATTAGCCTCAAGAGAGCTTGAGTATGAACAAGTACAGTGGTTCCTCAGCTTAGGAGGAGAGCTCACGAGGGTCAGGAGGCAAGTGTTCTTGCTCCTTGGTGTGAAGGCGGGGTCAATCAGATTGCCTCCATGGTGGAGACCCTAGCTACTTATATAGGCGGCCAGGGTCCTCTTCCCCCGAAATGTTTAGGCGGGAAGGGATCCCACAACGGCCATTTTGAGCGGGAACACTAGGACGCTCCTATCCGGACAAAAGCGGTCTTTGCCTGCAAAGAGATCAGACGATGACGCGATGGTGGGCTCGGTGGTGACATCCTCCCTGTCGTCCTTGCGGTCTTCGGTCTTGTTGCACCGAAGGGGAAACCTTTGTCTCGCCCCTCAGGAACCTGCGCCTACGCTGTCTCCTTTGCACCAAAACGGCAACTGCGCCGCTGGCACGTGCTGGCGCGGTGCGTCACTGCTTGCGTCACCGCCTCTTCCTTAGGCAAGCTTGGCCTTGGGTTCTCCGCCCCTCCAGAGCAGCCTAGCCGAGGCCACTCCTGAGGGGGTCTTGGTGTTGTTCTCCTCGCGAGGCCTAGCCCTCTCGCAAGGGTCTTGAGCAGCTGGTCGATCAGCTGGGCCGTACAAGGTCGTAGTAGGAGTGCATCGCGGCCTGCAGGCAGGCAAGTCTGGGTACCCTGGTTCCCAGGACGCCGATAGTAGCCCCCGCGCCCAAGGCGCGCGCGGAGTTGGCTTCGGGGCGAAGCCTTAGTCGAGGATGAAGCGCCGCGGGCCCCAAAAGACTGCGGGCCAGGCTGGCGCGTGATGGTTGGATGGGACATGGCGTCTCCCTTCCCCAGGCGGCTTTGGTGACCGTGTGCCTTGACGTCTCCCTGGCGCGGACGACAGGGGTCATCATGGCTGTGCGCGAGTGGCCGGCGATCGATCTTCTCAACCTATAAACAGGGGGTGAAGCCCCCCCCCCCCGTTCACTTGACTGTTGCAGATCAAACTCCAGCTCCTCTTTCTTCGTCGAGGGTTTTTCCATGGCGCCGATACGTAGGTTCTTGGCTGCACAGAAAGGAAGGCTCCGATGGTGGAGCCCGAGCAGATCCAGCCGAAGAAGAGGCGCCGCGACTGCCCAAGGGTGCCCCTGAGGATGGCGGACGCCTGTAGAAGGTGTACGCGGGCGCCACCAGGCTTCCTGCCTCGCCTCTGATGAGTAAGTGTGCAGTCTCCCGTCATTCCTTCATCGCAGTGTTCCTAATGTATGTCTCTTGGCACAGCAGCCTGGGTGGCGTGATGAAGAAGGCGAAGGGGGAGGCCACGTCGCGGTGCCCCACTCCACCTACTGCTGCTGTCGCCGCGGAGAAGGGTGTCACAGCCTTGCGCGCCTCGGCCAGCCAGGCTACCGAGCGCGCGGTGGCGGTGTCGCCTGAGGGAGTCATCGCTGTTTGCGAGGCCATGGTGGCTCCTGCTCCCACTGCTCCAGCGAGGGGAGCCGGAGCCCCCGAGCCCCTGGTTGAGCAGGCGGTCATGATGGCACCCATCCGCCAGCGGGTGCAGCCTGGCCCTGAGACCTTGGATGCCGCTTCCGCTGCGCTGGGTCGGCTCCGCGCCGAACTTCTAGGTGGTGATGGCCGCGCGATGGAAGGACGCCTAGGCCTGATCTCTGGGTGGCTCCTGGCAGATGAGTCTGCGTGGGCCTCTTGGAGCCAGGCCTCAGCGGTCGCCGCCAAGGGTCAGGAGGAGGCCGTAGCAGCCGCGCGGGCACGCGACGCTGCACGAGCCGACGCTGCATCCTCCAAGAAGCGATGCCGCAAGGTGGAGAGCGAGCTGGAGGCCCTTCACGAGGAAGGCACCTGGCGCGCCCAGGAGCTCGAAAGGTTGGAGAAGGAGCTCAAGCCACAGAAGGGTGAGACGTCCCAGCTGCAGCACGAGCAGCTCGTTGATTGTGCGAGCCTGGAGAAGCTGAAGGCTGAGGCTGAGCAGGCCAAGGCGACCCGAGCTGCGCGTGACAAGGAAGACGCCATCGCGGCCTCGGCAGCACTGGGTCGCGAGGCCCTCGCCGCCTTCGAGCTCAAGGCCCATACGGCGCTGCAGATTGCCTACGGGGAAGGGTTTGAGAAGCACTTGGCCACCCCGGAGGATGGCTCCACCGGGCTCCTTGCCGTGCTCGTGAAGGCCCTGTGTGAGGTTACGGCCGCGATCGGCCAGTTAGCAGATGTCGAGAGTTGCATGCTGCTTACCATGGCCCTAACGCAGGTGTGCGCCCACCTCTGTCTCCGCGGACCCACCCTTGACCTGGCCTCGTTGTCCGAGCCCGTGACCGCAAGCATAGAGGGCGCAGCTGCTGAGGCCCTGGAGGAGAAGGTCAAGGGGCTAGTGGAGGCGTTCCTCCGGGTCACTGCTACCGCGGCCGAGGAGGCGGAGGCTGGTGATGGCGCGCTCTGCGATGTCTGACATGTTCCCTGTCAGGATGAGAGAAATGCAAGTGCCTCGGGGAGGCGTAAGGACTCGCTTGAATTTGGTGCACTTGATGTTATTGTAATAACTAGACTTGAACTTGGTGATTTCCATGCTTGCTTCCTTTCATGTTTGCTTAGGTGCTCTGCATCGGCAGGGCCCAACCCCGCGCATACCTCGATCGCCATTGAGCCCTCCGGGTGACAGGGTTATCGTGATAACTAGACTCAAGGAATGAGGGTCTACGTGGCTAGTGAGGCCCCTGGGTCGCGATGCCCAGGGGTCCCCCTTAACGTTCAAGCGATCCCGTTTGCATTCTGCGTCGGCAGGGCCCAGCCCGCACATACCTCGACCGCCGTTGAGCACCAGGCTCAAGGAGTGAGGGGCTACGTGACTAGTGAGGCCCCTGGGTCGCGATGCCCAGGGGTCCCCCTTGACATACGAACGGCTCTCATGAGGGAGAACGATCATCATACCTTGCTCACGAGCCTTCTCCTAGGATGGGGGCGCGAGAAAGCCAGGTGTCTCGGCCCCTGGTAAGGTGGCGTCTGCTAGCCGTGACCTAAGAATAGCCCCCGTGCCTAGCCCCCCTCGCGACACCCATCCAAGGAGAAGCTGCGAGCGTCGTGAGCTAAAAAGCTCCCTGAGGTTGGTGCGAACGCTAGGGGCCGCCCTCAGTTGTTTATAACTAGCGCGGAGCATAGAGGTACCACACTTGTGTGGAGTGTGGGCATAACCACGCCTCGGTCGTAGCGGCCAGCGTGGAGCTTGGTGCTTCCACTGGTTCGTGGGCAAAACCGCTCCTCGGTTGGTTCTGCCAGCGCGGAGCATGGTACTTCCACTGGACCGTGGGAGGGAGCCTCCCACCGGGAGAGACTCCGGGGTGTGTACAGCCCCATCCTGACACGTGGCTTGCACAGCAAGACAGCCAAGGTGTATATGGGCCCTCCTCAGGACGAGCCGAACGACTCAGAGGAATTTCTCGTGACCTTACGCATCACTCACGAGACCCTACCCTAAGGCGGGTTGCGCTTGAGTCTTCTTCTACAAAATGTCAATAGAGATGCGTTGTGTCGACCTGCGCCGAGTGCATCTCTAGAGGGCATCACATGAGAAGGCCGCAGCACCAACGACCCCAGGAGGTGATGTTAGCGGGACCGGCGCGTAAGACAGAGCTCGGCCGCTGGATTTATCAATGCTGCACGGACGGACCCGAGCACAGACACCATGCCCAGTCTTCTCATGCAATAGTCCAAAAGAAAAACAACCGGGGCGCGGTTCCCGCGTGAGCGAGGCACCTGCGACGTGCCCCCACTTACCCATCCACGATTAGCCCATGCGAGAACAAGGCACCAAGGACCACGGGAGGTGACGTCACGGGAATGGCTTGCGAGACAGAGCTTAGCCCTTGGATTTAGCGACGCTGCAGGGACAGACCCGAGCACAGATGTCGTGCCAGTCCTTAATCATGGGGCGGTCGTAGGCGGGCTCGCAAGGGCTCATGACCTTAGTGGCAGTGAGAACAGCAAGCAAATAGATAATACAAGTAGGAAGAAACAACTAGCCTTGATTTATGCGCAAAAGAGACATGTGTGGGGATGAGCCCCCAGCAGCTCGAGGATGATGCAGCCCCGGGGGCGCCCTCGATTGAATACCTGAGACATCACCTGATACTTGTCGTTGAAGAAGAGTTAGGGTAGCTGAAGACGCAAGTCGTGCGGGTCGCTCCTCAGGATCGCCGGGCTCCTGAGGTCCAGGGGCTCCGGAGGCCCTCAGTGCTCACGGGGGTCCGGCTCTTGCTCCGTCAGGACCGCGTGCCACTGAGCCTCCTGAGCCCCCACAGCCTGCCGCATGAGGTACTAGAACGTGGCAGCTGCGTTGCGAAAGCCGAAGAGCGTGCGAATGTAACTGCAGGGGAGGGTCCTCCTCCAGCCGACAGCCGTCGGCCAGAAGGGCTCCATAGAAGCGGCTCGGTTGAGGCCCGCGATGTCGACGTAGACGCGGAATTGGTTGCTTGGGTTGTGGGTAGGTGAGCTTGGTGCCGTGCGGTTGCGCCCACCGCGTATGAGCCTTGCGTGCTGAAGTTCCTTGGTAACTTGGTCGATGAAGTCTTGAGGCCCCAGCACTGTATGGCTCACGCTGGGCTCACAAAAACGCACATCGAGACACGCCTGTAGGTGGTTCTCGAACATGTCCCTCGTGACGCTAGTCAGACCAGAGGCACTCCAGATGAGAGCCCCCGAGCCCGTCCTGAGAGGGGCGCCGGGCGCGCCACCCTATGCGAGGGTGGAGGGCGCCGCGTCAGCAGGCGCGGGATCCGAGGCGCTACCATCAGGAGCCCCTGCGTCCTGAGGTCCGTCTGCAGGCAGGTGCTTCTTCTTCTTGGGGACGATCTGCAGGGCGAAGACGGCTCCATCTTCGTCGGAGCTCTTGACCGCCGCAATCTGGTAGGCGCGTTCCAGGGAACGCACTGCTTCCTTCTCGTCGCAGGCGATCATGATGACCCCGCCACTCCCGGGCATCTTGAGGACATTGTAGCCGTGATGGGTCACCGCCATGAACTTGGCGAGGGCCGGATACCCCAGGATGGCGTTGTACGGGAGGTGAATGTTGGCGACGTCGAAGTTGATGAGCTCGGTGTGATAGTTGTCGCGATCGCCGAAGGTGACGGGGAGGCGGACTAGCCCCATCGGGAGCGTGGATCTATCTGTGACTCCATAGAATGGCTTGGTTGGGTGGAGCTGATCGTAGGGGACTTGGAGCATCTCTAATGTCTGGACAGAGAGGACGTTGAGCCCTGCTCCACCATCGATGAGGGTCTTGGTCACGAGGACGTTGCTGATGGTCGGGGTGCAGAGCATCGGGAGAGTGCCTGGGGCTGCGGTGCACTTGAGCTGGTACTTGGGGTCGAAGGCGATGACCTGCTTGGTCCACCTGAGGTTGCGCATAGTGTCAGGCCTGGGGAGCACCGTGTTCACCTTACGAGCGAACTGCTTGAAGATGCGGTGGGAAGCTGGAGCATGGGCTCCTCCCAAGATGCATGCAACCGCGCGTGGCTCCTGAAAGCCCCCTGCTTCATCTCCCTGGCGGTCGTCGTCGTTCCTTCTTGGCGGTGGTGGCAGCGGAGGCATGCCCACATTGCCCTGAGGGCGACCCTCATGAGGCCGGTCGCGCCAGGGGGCGTCACGAGGCTCCTCCTGCCAGTGGTCTTTGCGAGGTTGATCACGCCATCCTTGACGCGAGTTCCTGTCGTCCCAGCGTCCTCCACCACGGCCCCCTTCGCGGCCGTAGCCGCGGTTGTCGCGCTCAGGACGTTGTCCGACGCGCCCGCCGCGCGTTGCCCTAAGCTCTTGATAGTCGTTGGTGTTGTGGCTGTGAACATCGTGGAAGACGTAGTATGGACGGTTGTCTCTAGGGGGGTCGTTGTAGCCGCAGCCACGCTTCACTTCTGGCTCCGCAGCCAGCACGGTGGGTCCCTTGCGCTTTGCTTCCTTGGCCTTGGCCTTCTTGTCGTCAGCCTCCGCTTCAGGGAGCTCCAGAAGAGAGAGGCGGCCTTCCTCTGCCCTGGCGCACTTCACCGCGAGGTTGAACATCTCGAGGGCCGTGCACAGGTCCTCGTGGATGGCGAGCTCCTCCTTCATCCTGATGTCACGGACACCGTCGGAGAACACCGAGATGATGGCCTCGTCCGAGACCCTATGGATCCTGAGGCGCACGGTGTTGAAACGCTGGATGTACTTCTGTAGGGTCTCCCCAGGTTGCTGCTTCACGCGGCGCAGATCCGCGGCCGCTGGGACTCGGTCGCGGGTACCTTGGAAGTTGGCGATGAAACGCTCACGAAGCTCTCCCCAGGAGGAGATGGATCCTACGAGGAGGCTCAGGAGCCAAGAGCGAGCGCCGTCCTTGAGGGCCATGGGGAACCAATTCGCCATGACCTTCTCGGTGTCGTTGGAAGCCTCAATGCTCAGCTCATAAAGTTGAAGGAACTCTGCGGTGTCGGCGGTGCCGTCGTAACGCGGAGGCAGATCCGGCTTGAACTTGCCGGGCCATACGAGGTGCCGCAGGTTGGAGCTAGAGCGCGACATCCAGCCACGCTCATGATTGCAGGCGCCCCTTGCGCCTGCAGTGCTGGTTCCTGGGCTATAGGCGCCACCTCCTCCTGTGGTGCGCGGTTCTGGTGCTGCGAAACGGGGAGCCCGCGAGCTTCTGTCTGCGGATGCGGGACCACCTGGCAGCTCTCCTCGTCGCGCGCAGGGGCCCTGCAGGGCTGCTTGTGCCGTGGAGCCTCGCGTCTGAGCCCCTGGCCGGCGCCCTGCAGTGGAGGTGGAGCTGGGACGTCGTGGTCCACGTTCCCCGCCATGAGCGGTGGAGGACGGGAGGAGTGAGTTGGTGCAGGTACCTCCCCGGCGAAGTTGACGAGCTCGGTGATGCGGTGGAGCCACTCGTCATAGAGGTCGTCCGCTGGACGGTAGCGTGGGAGCTCATGTGCCATTAGTATTGCAGGCTGCTGGTAGACCGGCCCGCGGCGGATCAGCAAAGACGACGCCGTGGCCGGCAAGGGTGATGGTGTCGCCGTGCGGCCATCGCGCCGCACGGACAGCGGCAGCAACGAGTCCTGCTGCTCGTGGACGGGCGGGTCGATGGCGGCGTTGGCGACCGGCGAGTTGGGGCAGAGCGGTGCATCGTTTCCCATGGGCGCCGTCTGAGCGACGTTGGCGGCGCGGCGGGCGGCGCGCGCTTGGCGTGTGTCCACCATGGCGGTGAAGCCAGGTCAACGAACGAGAGTGGGGCGAGGTCGTCGAAGAGGCGAGATTTCGACACGCCCCCTACCTGGCGCTCCAAATGTCGGATTACGGGCTCCACAAACCCAAAGAAGTTCGAACACGGGGGCGTGAACAAAGATCACTCCCACACACGTCTACCTAGTGCCACGCCCTCGCCCGGTGGTGAGATTCAAGCAAGCAACAAGTAAAAGCACACACGAGTTTATCCACGTTCAGGCCACCTTGCGGTGTAAAACCCTATGTCCTTCTTGGGTGGATTAGCCTCAGGAGGGCTTAAGTATGAACAAGTACAGTGGTTCCTGAGCTCGGGAGGAGAGCTCAGGAGGGTCAGGAGGCAAGTGTTCTTGCTCCTTGGTGTGAAGGCGGGGTCAATCAGATTGCCTCCACGGTGGAGACCCTAGCTACTTATATAGGCGGCCAGGGTTCTCTTTCCCCGAAATGTTTAGGCGGGAAGTGATCCCACAACGGCCATTTTGAGCGGGAACACAAGGACGCTCCTATCCTGAGAAAAGCGGTCTTCGCCTGCAAAGAGATCAGACGATGACGCGGTGGTGGGCTCGGTGGTGACATCCTCCCTGCCGTCCTTGCGGTCTTCGGTCTTATTGCACCGAAGGGGAAACCTTTGTCTCACCCCTCGGGAACGTGCGCCTTCGCTGTCTCCTTTGCACCAAAATGGCAACTGCGCCGCTGGCGCGGTGCGTCACTGCTTGCGTCACCGCCTCCTCCTGAGGCAAGCTTGGCCTTGGGTTCTCCGCCCCTCGGAGCAGCCTAACCGAGGCCGCTCCTGAGGGGGTCTTCGTGTTGTTCTCCTCGCGAGGCCTAGCCCCCTCGCGAGGGTCTTGGGAAGCTGGTCCATCAGCTGGGCCATACCAGGCCATAGTAGGAGCGCGTCACGGCCCACAGGCAGGCAAGTCTGGGTACCCTGGTTCCCAGGACACCGATAGTTCCCAAGAAGTGTGCGTCAGACACTTAGCATAAGAATTTGCAAAGAAAGGATCATGCTCATACAACTGTTTTATGTGCTCAAAGCCGATAACTTGCAACTCAAATTTGTTAACAATCATGCATTTGTGAGAAAGCACATCTACTACAACGTTCTCTTTGCCTTTGATGTATTCAATGACATAGGGAAAAGACTCTATGAAATCACTCCACTTAGCATGACTCTTGTTCAACTTAGTTTGACCCTTAAGATACTTGAGTGTCTCATGGTCCGTGTGAAGAATGAATTCATGAGGTCAAAGATAGTGTTCCCAAACACGTAAAACTCATACTAAGGCATATAGCTCTTTATCATAGATGGGGTAGTTAAGTTGCGCTCCGGAAAGTTTTTCGCTAAAATACGCAATCGGGCGCTTTTCTTGCATTAACACGCCTCCTATGCCGGTGCCACTAGCATCACAATGTACCTCGAAAGGTTTGTCAAAGTTTGTTAAGGCAAGTAGAGGAGCGTTAGTAAGCAAAGTTTTAAGCTCATGGAACGCGGTGTCTTGCGAAGGACCCCAAACAAAGGGTGCATTCTTCTTGCTCAAAGCGTGTAGAGGCATAGCAATTGTGCTAAAGTCCTTCACAAAGCGTCTATAGAATCCGGCAAGGCCTAGGAAGCTACGCACATGATGCAAGTTGGTTGGTGTTGGCCAAGTTTTAATAGCTTCAATTTTAGCGTCGTCTACATGCACACCATTCGATGACACAACAAATCCTAAGAACACAAGTTTGCCTACACCGAATTTGCACTTTTCCACATCTGCATAAAGTTTCTCCTTGCGGAGGGTTTGCAAAATGGTGCGAAGATGATTCTCATGGTCTTTGAGAGATTTGCTAAAAACGAGGATGTCATCAAAGTAGACTACTACAAATACTTCGATGTATGGCCTAAGAACAAAGTGCATCATTCTCATAAATGTTTCGGGTACCTCGGATAGACCCATAGGCATAACGAGCCATTCATATAACCCGAACTTCGTTTTGAAGGCGGTTTTCCACTCATCACCCTCTCGTATGCGGATTTGGTAATAGCCGCTTTTGAGACCAATCTTGGAAAAGATTGTGGCTCCGCTAAGTTCATCAAGCATATCATCTAAGTGCGGTATTGGGTGACGGTATCTAACGGTGATAGCATTAATAGGATGCAATACGAACACATGCGGTAAGTACCATCTTTCTTGGGGACAAGGATTACCGGAGCGGCACAAGGGCTCATGCTTTCGCGGACGTGTCTGTTGTCAATGAGTTGTTGGACTTGCCCTTGGATCTCCATAGTCTCTTTCGGGTTGATGCGGTACGGGGCCTTGTTAGGAAGAGGTGGTCCAAGGATGAGGTCGATGCAGTGCTCGATGCCGTGAAGAGGAGGTAGTCCCGGAGGTAGTTCATCGGGAAAGACATCTTTGAATTCCTGCAACAATTGAGACAACACCAAAGATGGAGGTGATGAAGTGTTAGTAGGTTTTGCTTCCCCTTTGCATAGAAGCACAAGGTGGAAGATGCTCGATGGGTTCTCACACACTTCTCTCATCTCACTTTTGGTGGCAAATAACACTTGTTGCTTCTTGTCGCTCATCGTGCAGGCGCTCAAATTTGGCTTGTGGCTCTCACTCTCTTTTTGGTGGTTCACTCTCTCACCATTCTCTCCACGATGGTTGGTATATATTTGTTTGTCGGCGACCACTTGACTTGGCGACATAGGACGTAGCATAAATTCCTTGCCCTTCATCTTGAAGTTGTAATGGTTGGTCCGTCCGTTGTGCGTGACTCCTCGACGTATTGCCATGGTCTCCCAAGGAGAAGGTGACAGACTGACATAGGGATCACATCACACTCGAGTGTGTCCTCATAGGCGCCTATCTTGAAGGATACTTGTACGGTGTGCTCGACTCAAAAAGTTCCGGCGTCGCTAAGCCATTGGACCTTGTAGGGATGAGGGTGCTTCGTCTTGACCAATTGTAGCTTGTCGCAAAGTTCTTCACTTTCCAAGTTATCACAACTTCCTCCATCAATGATAACCTTGACGGAACGTCCATTGATGCTGGCCTTGGTATGGAAGATGTGACATCGTTGATCTTCATCGTGATGATGTTAAAGTGTCAAGACCTTGGAGACAACGAGATTGGGACTCGAGTCATTGTCGCAAAACACTTGATTGTCTTCATCTTCATTCACTTGGCGATGCATAGCTACGTGTTCAAGGGCTTCCATCGCATCATCGCTCACTGAGTCATATGATCCATCGTCATTGATGATCATGGTGTGAACGGTCTTGCACTCAAATGACTTGTAGCCTCGTCCTTGGCATTTGAAACACTTGATGGAACTCGTTTTGGAGGTATCATCGGTTGGAGTTGTAGATGATGAAGCTCTTGGCTTGAAGTTGTTCGTAGAAGTGGGGCGACTTGATGTAGTCGAATTCTTGTAGCTTGACTTGTCACCTAAGCTTGTAGATGGTTTGATAGAGGTAGGAGGTGCCGAAGTCGTCGAAGCTTGGTTGTAAGAGCCGTAGTTCTTGGAGGTGAACTTGGATTACTTGTAGTCTTCTTGAACTTGTCGCTCCGCTTTGGTTGCTTGGTGTACTAGCTCTAGGAGATTCGTGTAAGGTTGGAAGTCCTCTATCTTCTTGATAGGATAGTTATGTCCATTCAAGAATCTCGCCATAGTTTGTTCTTCTTCTTCCATGATGTTGGCTCTTATCATGGAAATCTCCATTTCCTTGTAGTACTCTTCAACGGACTTGGTTCCTAGCTTGAGGAGTTGCAACTTTTTGAACAAGTCACGGTTGTAATGTGTTGGCATGAAACGTGCTCGCATCACTTCCTTCATTTAACTCCAAGTAGTCATAGGCGGTTCGCCTTTTGCTTCTCTTCTCTCGATGACTTGCTCCCACCAAATGAGAACATAGTCTTGGAACTCAAGGGATGCCATTTCGATCTTCTTTTCTTCATCAAAATTGTGGAGGCGAAAGATTTTGTCAACTTTCAATGCCCATGAGAGGTAGTCTTCGGGATCAATGCTTCCGGAGAACTTTGGCATGGTGAACTGAGCTTGCCATAGCGATGATCTTCATTGTTTTCTTGCCAATTGTGAGGTCGTTCTTGATTTGGAGGATCGTCAACCTCATGTTGCTCTTGGCGGAGTTGATGCTCATTGTCATGTTGTTCTTGCCGAGCTTGTGGTTCTTGTCGAGGTTGTTGCTCTTGTCGTGCTTGAGGAGGAACTTGACGTTGGATTCATGCTTGATAACGCCTCTCTTGCATCTCATCGTGAAGTGCTTCATCCTCTTGACGAATGTGTCGATTGTGAGTTGGAACATTGCGATGTGAGTCACGTAGGGCACGTTGCGCCTCAACAGCTTGAGCTTCTCGGCGTTGTTGTACTTGACGTTGTGCCTCGACATCTTGCTCTTCTTGGTGTTGGCGCGCTCGCTCTTCTTGGTGTTGGTGCGCTCGCTCTTCTTCTTGTTGGCGTAGTCATTGCCGTTCTTGTGCTTGCTCAAGTGTAGCTTGGATTTGACGATGTCGGCTTTCTTGCTCTTCAAATAGCTCGTGCGAACTCTTGTCATGAAGTGGATTCCGGTTGTCATGTCGAGCTTGACGTGTAGCTTGACGAAGAGTGTTCGATGTAGGTGTACTTGAGCCAGAAGTGTAGTCGGTATGATGACTTGCGCGGCTCCGTCTTTGAGAGGACGTAGATGAAGAGCGTGAGTTGACTATCAAAGTCCGTAGCTCGTCGAATTGGGTAGACATGTTGGTGTTGATGATATTGAATTGCTCTCGTGTGTGTGCTTCAGAATGTCAAGCGTCGGTGGCGATTTGCTCAATGCGTTCTTGCATCACTTCATTCTCTTGATGTAGAGCTCGTTGGACACCGAATAGATGTGGTTTGGTGACGTAGTTGTTCGATTCTTGAGGATCGTCGAATAGCGGGTTCGTAGATGTACTTGGCCTATCCATCATTGGAAGAAAGAATTTGTGAGTTGGAGAAAGGAAGAACTATACCAAATTTACCTTGACCGAAGTTGAAGATGGATCAATGATCACTCAATAATGTAACCCGGAAATAGCACAATTGGTACCGTATCTTGTCGATCTCTCACACCTACACAAGTAAAGCTTTTGTTGGAGCTTGGTTAGGATAGTGGCACAAAATCAATGCAACCGTTAACAAGAATCAATGATGTTGGAAATGATTCACAAATTTGCTCAAGCAACAAGTAGATCACTACCAATAATAAGTGACACGGAACGCATGCACGAATAGATAGATGTGGTTGTGCCACCAAGGATGAGCGAAAACTGTGGAATCCACAGAAAATGCTAGTGTTGCACAACACTAGAGAGACGCTAACTGATTGCTTAATAGGCGGATACGCACTTGTGCACAACCTATAAGAGACAAAAGTAGTGACTTCCTATCACAATTATGCTATAAGTGTATGATATGCCGATGCTTTATCACAAGATGGTGTATTGCTATTCCATAAGATCTCTTTTCATGCACAATGTATGATGATAAGGTCATTTTCTTATAAGCTTTTTGATGGCTCTTTTGCTTAGAAGATTTGAGCTCTTCCTTTGGCCACTTATGCGAGATTCTTGTACCAAGATAGCTATTGTGTATGTGGAACACTCTTGTGAAACACCGGGGTGTAATGATGTAGTATGCAATATCTATGACTATCACTAATGTGCACAAGTGTCATGTCTAGGGAATACTCAAATGGCTAGTCTCAATAGGAAAGCTACGCAAAATGGTCTATGGGGTGGCAATGCAATTGCAAGGTAGGAAGTACAAGGTGTCGTCGATGTTACCATCCTTGTCGAGGTTGAGCGGTGGTGATGTCAAAGTCATTCCATTCCAAGTTAGCCTAAACACACAAGGAAACGGAGAAAACCACAACTCAAGTCTCCACGACAAATTGCGACAAAATTTTCCGAAGTTGGTAGCGGGTAAGCGATTCTCACGCCCAAGATGCGATTCTATCTCGATCACTAGATAAAACTTGTGATTGAGGCACAACCGCATTTCGGGCGCTTAGCAAGACAGATATCATTACATCGTACCATTACATACATACATGGGGATACAACAACTCATACAACATCCACAAGAATACAACAACATCAATACAAGACATCCGACTACGGATGCAAACATGAAAAGCACAACGACATCCATCCTGCTATCCTAGGCTGCCGACCAGGAACCTTGTTGGGGAACGTAGTATTTTAAAATTTTCCTACGATCACGCAAGATCTATCTACCAGATGCATAGCAATGAGAGGGAGAGTGTGTCTACGTACCCTTGTAGACCAGGAGTGGAAGCGTCAAGTGACGCGGTTGATGTAGTCGAACTTCTTCGCGATCCAACCGATCAAGCACCGAACGTACGGCACCTCCGCGTTCAGCACACGTTCAGCTTGATGACGTCCCACGAGCTCTTGATCCAGTTGAGCTTCACGGGAGAGTTTCGTCAGCACGACGGCGTGGTGACAGATATGATGAAGTTACCGGCGCAGGGCTTCGCCTAAGCACTGCGACAGTATGACCAAGGTGTGTTACTGTGGAGGGGGCACCGCACACGGCTAAAACAATTCAACTTGTGTGTCTTTGGGTGCCCCCCTGCCCTCGTATATAAAGGAGCAAGGGGGAGGCCAGCTGGCCCCTATTGGCGCGCCAAGGAGGAGCAATCCTACTAGGAATAGGATTGCAATCCTATTCCTAGTAGGAACTACCAAAAGGGAGAAGGGGAAAGGAAGGAGAGGGAGAAGGAGAAGGAAAGGGGCCCCCCCCCCTCCTTCCTTGTCCAATTCGGACCAAGGGGTGGGGGCGCGCGGCCCAGCCCTGGCCCTCCTTCCCTCTTTCTCCTATGGCCCATTAAGGCCCATAGCTTCCCCAAGGGGTT